>JAXFYN010000437.1:0-235924 GCA_036172215.1 Camellia granthamiana
TCACTCGCGCCGTTTTGCGCATCGCACGGTTTTGCGCAGTTTATCAATCGCGCCGTTTTCCGCATCGCACGGTTTTGCGCAGTTTATCACTCGCGTCCTTTTGTGCATCGCACTGTTTTCCGCAGTTTATCACGTGCGCCGTTTTGCGCATCGCATAGTTTTGCGCAGTTTATCCCTCGCGCCGTTTTGCGTATCGCGTTGTTTTTGACAGTTTACCACTCGCGCGGTTGTGCGCATCGCACTGTTTTCCTTTATTTTATCACTCGCACCGTTGTGCGCATCGCACTGTTTTGCGCAGTTTATCGCTCGCGCCATTTTGCGCATCGCACTGTTTTGCGCAGTTTATCACTCGCGCCGTTTTGCGTATCGCATTGTTTTCGGCAGTTTACCACTCGCGCGGTTGTGCGCCTCGCACTGTTTTGCGACGTTTATCACTCGCGCCGTTTTGCCTATCGCATTGTTTTCAGAAGTTTATCACTCGTGCGGTTGTGTGCATCGCACTGTTTTGCGCAGTTTATCACTCGCGCCGTTTTGCGCATCGCACTGTTTTTCGCAGTTTATCACTCGCGCCCTTTTGCGCATCGCACGGTTTTGCGCAGTTTATCAATCCCGCCGTTTTCCGCATCGCACTATTTTGCGCAGTTTATCACTCGCGCCGTTTTGCGGATCGCACCGTTTTGCGCAGTTTATCACTCGCGCGGTTGTGCGCCTCGCACTGTTTTCCGCCGTTTATCACTCGCGCCGTTTTGCGCATCGCATTGTTTTCGGAAGTTTATCACTCGTGCGGTTGTGCGCATCGCACGGTTTTGCGCAGTTTATAACTCGCGCCGTTTTGCACATCGCACCGTTTTGCGCAGTTTATCACTCGCGGCGTTTTGCGCATCGTACTGTTTTGCGCAGTTTATCACTCGCGCCGTTTTGCGCATCGCACTGTTTTGCGCAGTTTATCACTCGCGCCGTTTTGCGCATCGCACTGTTTTGCGCAGTTTATCACTCGCGCCGTTTTGCGCATCGCACTGTTTTGCGCAGTTTATCAATCGCGCCGTTTTGCGCATCGCACGATTTTATGCATATTATCACTCGCGCCGTTTTGCGCATCGCACGATTTTGCGCAGTTTATCACTCGCGTCGTTTTGCGCATCGCACGGTTTGGTAAAATTTATCACTCGCGCCGTTTTGCGCATCGCATTGTTTTCGGCAGTTTATCACTCGTGCGGTTATGCGCATCGCACTATTTTGCGCAGTTTATCACTCGCGCCGTTTTGCGCATCGCACTGTTTTCCGCAGTTTATCACTCGCGCCGTTTTGCGCATCGCACGGTTTTGCGCAGTTTATAACTCGCGCCGTTTTGCACATCGCACCGTTTTGCGCAGTTTATCACTCGCGGCGTTTTGCGCATCGCACTGTTTTGCGCAGTTTATCAGTCGCGCCGTTTTGGGCATCGCACTGTTTTGCGCAGTTTATCACTCGCGCCGTTTTGCGCATCGCACTGTTTTGCGCAGTTTATCACTCGCGCCGTTTTGCGCATCGCACGATTTTATGCATTTTATCACTCGCGCCGTTTTGCGCATCGCACGATTTTGAGCAGTTTATCACTCGCGCCGTTTTGCGCATCGCACGGTTTTGTAAAATTTGTCACTCGCGCCGTTTTGTGCATCGCATTGTTTTCGGCAGTTTATCACTCGTGCGGTTGTGCGCATCGCACTATTTTGCGCAGTTTATCACTTGCGCCGTTTTGCGCATCGCACTGTTTTCCGCAGTTTATCACTCGCGCCGTTTTGCGCATCGCACGGTTTTGCGCAGTTTATCAATCGCGCCGTTTTCCGCATCGCACGGTTTTGCGCAGTTTATCACTCGCGCCATTTTGTGCATCGCACTGTTTTCCGCAGTTTATCACTCGCGCTGTTTTGCGCATCGCACAGTTTTGTGCAGTTTATCACTCGCGCCGTTTTGCGTATCGCGTTGTTTTCGACAGTTTACCACTCGCGCGGTTGTGCGCATCGCACTGTTTTCCTCAGTTTATCACTCGCACCGTTGTGCGCATCGCCCTGTTTTTCGCAGTTTATCACCCGCGCCATTTTGCGCATCGCACTGTTTTGCGCAGTTTATCACTCGCGCCGTTTTGCGTATCGCATTGTTTTCGGCAGTTTACCACTCGCGCGGTTGTGCGCCTCGCACTGTTTTGCGACGTTTATCACTCGCGCCGTTTGGCCTATCGCATTGTTTTCGGAAGTTTATCACTCGTGCGGTTGTGTGCATCGCACTGTTTTGCGCAGTTTATCACTCGCGCCCTTTTGCGCATCGCACTGTTTTCCGCAGTTTATCACTCGCGCCCTTTTGCGCATCGCACGGTTTTGCGCAGTTTATCAATCACGCCGTTTACCGCATCGCACTGTTTTGCGCAGTTTATCACTCGCGCCGTTTTGCGGATGGCACCGTTTTGCACAGTTTATCACTCGCGCCGTTTTGCGCATCGCACCGTTTTGCGCAATTTATCACTCGCGCCGTTTTGCGCATCGCACCGTTTTGCGCAGTTTATCACTCCCGCCGTTTTCCGCATCGCACGGTTTTGCGCAGTTTATCACTCGCGCCGTTTTGCGCATCGCACTGTTTTGCGCAGTTTATCACTCGCGCCGTTTTGCGCATCGCATTGTTGTCGACAGTTTATCACTCGTGCGATTCTGCAAATCGCACTGTTTTGCGCAGTTTATCACTCGCGCCGTTTTACGCATCGCACGGTTTTGTGAAATTTATCACTCGCGCCGTTTTGCGCATCGCATTGTTTTCGGCATTTTATCACTCGTGCGGTTGTGCGAATCGCACTATTTTGCGCAGTTTATCACTCGTGCCGTTTTGCGCATCGCACGGTTTTGCGCAGTTTATCAATCGCGCCGTTTTCCGCATCGCACTGTTTTGCGCAGTTTATCACTCGCGCCGTTTGTCACTCGCGCCATTGTGCGCATCCCACGGTTTAGCGCAGTTTATCACTCACGCCGTTTTGCGCATCGCATTGTTTTCGGCAGTTTATCACTCGTGCGGTTGTGCGCATCGCACTGTTTTGCGCAGTTTATCACTCGCGCCGTTTTGCGCATCGCACTGTTTTGCGCAGTTTATCACTCGCGCGGTTGTGCGCATCGCACTGTTTTCCCCAGTTTATCACTCGCGCCGTTGTGCGCATCGCACTGTTTTGCGCAGTTTATCACTCGCGCCGTTTTGCGTATCGCATTGTTTTCGGCAGTTTACCACTCGCGCGGTTGTGCGCCTCGCACTGTTTTCCGCCGTTTATCACTCCCGCCGTTTTGCGGATCGCATTGTTTTCGGAAGTTTATCACTCGTGCGGTTGTGCGCATCGCACGGTTTTGCGCAGTTTATAACTTGCGCCGTTTTGCACATCGCACCGTTTTGCGCAGTTTATCACTCGCGGCGTTTTGCGCATCGTACTGTTTTGCGCAGTTTATCACTCGCGCCGTTTTGGGCATCGCACTGTTTTGCGCAGTTTATCACTCGCGCCGTTTTGCGCATCGCACTGTTTTGCGCAGTTTATCACTCGCGCCGTTTTGCGCATCGCACGATTTTATGCATTTTATCACTCGCGCCGTTTTGCGCATCGCACGATTTTGCACAGTTTATCACTCGCGCCGTTTTGCGCATCGCACGGTTTTGTAAAATTTATCACTCGCGCCGTTTTGCGCATCGCATTGTTTTCGGCAGTTTATCACTCGTGCGGTTGTGCGCATCGCACTATTTTGCGCAGTTTATCACTCGCGCCGTTTTGCGCATCGCACTGTTTTCCGCAGTTTATCACTCGCGCCGTTTTGCGCATCGCACGGTTTTGCGCAGTTTATCAATCGCGCCGTTTTCCGCATCGCACGGTTTTGCGCAGTTTATCACTCGCGTCCTTTTGTGCATCGCACTGTTTTCCGCAGTTTATCACGTGCGCCGTTTTGCGCATCGCATAGTTTTGCGCAGTTTATCCCTCGCGCCGTTTTGCGTATCGCGTTGTTTTTGACAGTTTACCACTCGCGCGGTTGTGCGCATCGCACTGTTTTCCTTTATTTTATCACTCGCACCGTTGTGCGCATCGCACTGTTTTGCGCAGTTTATCGCTCGCGCCATTTTGCGCATCGCACTGTTTTGCGCAGTTTATCACTCGCGCCGTTTTGCGTATCGCATTGTTTTCGGCAGTTTACCACTCGCGCGGTTGTGCGCCTCGCACTGTTTTGCGACGTTTATCACTCGCGCCGTTTTGCCTATCGCATTGTTTTCAGAAGTTTATCACTCGTGCGGTTGTGTGCATCGCACTGTTTTGCGCAGTTTATCACTCGCGCCGTTTTGCGCATCGCACTGTTTTTCGCAGTTTATCACTCGCGCCCTTTTGCGCATCGCACGGTTTTGCGCAGTTTATCAATCCCGCCGTTTTCCGCATCGCACTATTTTGCGCAGTTTATCACTCGCGCCGTTTTGCGGATCGCACCGTTTTGCGCAGTTTATCACTCGCGCGGTTGTGCGCCTCGCACTGTTTTCCGCCGTTTATCACTCGCGCCGTTTTGCGCATCGCATTGTTTTCGGAAGTTTATCACTCGTGCGGTTGTGCGCATCGCACGGTTTTGCGCAGTTTATAACTCGCGCCGTTTTGCACATCGCACCGTTTTTGCGCAGTTTATCACTCGCGGCGTTTTGCGCATCGTACTGTTTTGCGCAGTTTATCACTCGCGCCGTTTTGCGCATCGCACTGTTTTGCGCAGTTTATCACTCGCGCCGTTTTGCGCATCGCACTGTTTTGCGCAGTTTATCACTCGCGCCGTTTTGCGCATCGCACTGTTTTGCGCAGTTTATCAATCGCGCCGTTTTGCGCATCGCACGATTTTATGCATATTATCACTCGCGCCGTTTTGCGCATCGCACAATTTTGCGCAGTTTATCACTCGCGTCGTTTTGCGCATCGCACGGTTTGGTAAAATTTATCACTCGCGCCGTTTTGCGCATCGCATTGTTTTCGGCAGTTTATCACTCGTGCGGTTATGCGCATCGCACTATTTTGCGCAGTTTATCACTCGCGCCGTTTTGCGCATCGCACTGTTTTCCGCAGTTTATCACTCGCGCCGTTTTGCGCATCGCACGGTTTTGCGCAGTTTATAACTCGCGCCGTTTTGCACATCGCACCGTTTTGCGCAGTTTATCACTCGCGGCGTTTTCCGCATCGCACTGTTTTGCGCAGTTTATCACTCGTGCCGTTTTGGGCATCGCACTGTTTTGCGCAGTTTATCACTCGCGCCGTTTTGCGCATCGCACGATTTTATGCATTTTATAACTCACGCCGTTTTGCGCATCGCACGATTTTGCGCAGTTTATCACTCGCGCCGTTTTGCGCATCGCACGGTTTTGTAAAATTTGTCACTCGCGCCGTTTTGTGCATCGCATTGTTTTCGGCAGTTTATCACTCGTGCGGTTGGTGCGCATCGCACTATTTTGCGCAGTTTATCACTCGCGCCGTTTTGCGCATCGCACTGTTTTCCGCAGTTTATCACTCGCGCCGTTTTGCGCATCGCACGGTTTTGCGCAGTTTATCAATCGCGCCGTTTTCCGCATCGCACGGTTTTGCGCAGTTTATCACTCGCGCCATTTTGTGCATCGCACTGTTTTCCGCAGTTTATCACTCGCGCTGTTTTGCGCATCGCACAGTTTTGTGCAGTTTATCACTCGCGCCGTTTTGCGTATCGCGATGTTTTCGACAGTTTACCACTCGCGCGGTTGTGCGCATCGCACTGTTTTCCTCAGTTTATCACTCGCACCGTTGTGCGCATCGCACTGTTTTGCGCAGTTTATCACTCGTGCCATTTTGCGCATCGCACTGTTTTGCGCAGTTTATCACTCGCGCCGTTTTGCGTATCGCATTGTTTTCGGCAGTTTACCACTCGCGCGGTTGTGCGCCTCGCACTGTTTTGCGACGTTTATCACTCGCGCCGTTTGGCCTATCGCATTGTTTTCGGAAGTTTATCACTCGTGCGGTTGTGTGCATCGCACTGTTTTGCGCAGTTTATCACTCGCGCCGTTTTGCGCATCGCACTGTTTTCCGCTGTTTATCACTCGCGCCCTTTTGCGCATCGCACGGTTTTGCGCAGTTTATCAATCACGCCGTTTTCCGCATCGCACTGTTTTGCGCAGTTTATCACTCGCGCCGTTTTGCGGATGGCACCGTTTTGCACAGTTTATCACTCGCGCCGTTTTGCGCATCGCACCGTTTTGCGCAATTTATCACTCGCGCCGTTTTGCGCATCGCACCGTTTTGCGCAGTTTATCACTCCCGCCGTTTTCCGCATCGCACGGTTTTGCGCAGTTTATCACTCGCGCCGTTTTGCGCATCGCACTGTTTTGCGCAGTTTATCACTCGCGCCGTTTTGCGCATCGCATTGTTGTCGACAGTTTATCACTCGTGCGATTCTGCAAATCGCACTGTTTTGCGCAGTTTATCACTCGCGCCGTTTTACGCATCGCACAGTTTTGTGAAATTTATCACTCGCGCCGTTTTGCGCATCGCATTGTTTTCGGCATTTTATCACTCGTGCGGTTGTGCGAATCGCACTATTTTGCGCAGTTTATCACTCGTGCCGTTTTGCGCATCGCACGGTTTTGCGCAGTTTATCAATCGCGCCGTTTTCCGCATCGCACTGTTTTGCGCAGTTTATCACTCGCGCCGTTTGTCACTCGCGCCATTGTGCGCATCCCACGGTTTAGCGCAGTTTATCACTCACGCCGTTTTGCGCATCGCATTGTTTTCGGCAGTTTATCACTCGTGCGGTTGTGCGCATCGCACTGTTTTGCGCAGTTTATCACTCGCGCCGTTTTGCGCATCGCACTGTTTTGCGCAGTTTATCACTCGCGCGGTTGTGCGCATCGCACTGTTTTCCACAGTTTATCACTCGCGCCGTTGTGCGCATCGCACTGTTTTGCGCAGTTTATCACTCGCGCCGTTTTGCGTATCGCATTGTTTTCGGCAGTTTACCACTCGCGCGGTTGTGCGCCTCGCACTGTTTTCCGCCGTTTATCACTCCCGCCGTTTTGCGGATCGCATTGTTTTCGGAAGTTTATCACTCGTGCGGTTGTGCGCATCGCACGGTTTTGCGCAGTTTATAACTCGCGCCGTTTTGCACATCGCACCGTTTTGCGCAGTTTATCACTCGCGGCGTTTTTGCGCATCGTACTGTTTTGCGCAGTTTATCACTCGCGCCGTTTTGCGCATCGCACTGTTTTGCGCAGTTTATCACTCGCGCCGTTTTGCGCATCGCACGATTTTATGCATTTTATCACTCGCGCCGTTTTGCGCATCGCACGATTTTGCACAGTTTATCACTCGCGCCGTTTTGCGCATCGCACGGTTTTGTAAAATTTATCACTCGCGCCGTTTTGCGCATCGCATTGTTTTCGGCAGTTTATCACTCGTGCGGTTGTGCGCATCGCACTATTTTGCGCAGTTTATCACTCGCGCCGTTTTGCGCATCGCACTGTTTTCCGCAGTTTATCACTCGCGCCGTTTTGCGCATCGCACGGTTTTGCGCAGTTTATCAATCGCGCCGTTTTCCGCATCGCACGGTTTTGCGCAGTTTATCACTCGTGTCCTTTTGTGCATCGCACTGTTTTCCGCAGTTTATCACGTGCGCCGTTTTGCGCATCGCATAGTTTTGCGCAGTTTATCCCTCGCGCCGTTTGCGTATCGCGTTGTTTTTGACAGTTTACCACTCGCGCGGTTGTGCGCATCGCACTGTTTTCCTTTATTTTATCACTCGCACCGTTGTGCGCATCGCACTGTTTTGCGCAGTTTATCGCTCGCGCCATTTTGCGCATCGCACTGTTTTGCGCAGTTTATCACTCGCGCCGTTTTGCGTATCGCATTGTTTTCGGCAGTTTACCACTCGCGCGGTTGTGCGCCTCGCACTGTTTTCCGACGTTTATCACTCGCGCCGTTTTGCCTATCGCATTGTTTTCAGAAGTTTATCACTCGTGTGGTTGTGTGCATCGCACTGTTTTGCGCAGTTTATCACTCGCGCCGTTTTGCGCATCGCACTGTTTTCCGCAGTTTATCACTCGCGCCCTTTTGCGCATCGCACGGTTTTGCGCAGTTTATCAATCACGCCGTTTTCCGCATCGCACTGTTTTGCGCAGTTTATCACTCGCGCCGTTTTGCGGATCGCACCGTTTTGCGCAGTTTATCACTCGCGCGGTTGTGCGCCTCGCACTGTTTTCCGCCGTTTATCACTCGCGCCGTTTTGCGGATCGCATTGTTTTCGGAAGTTTATCACTCGTGCGGTTGTGCGCATCGCACGGTTTTGCGCAGTTTATAACTCGCGCCGTTTTGCACATCGCACCGTTTTGCGCAGTTTATCACTCGCGGCGTTTTGCGCATCGTACTGTTTTGCGCAGTTTATCACTCGCGCCGTTTTGGGCATCGCACTGTTTTGCGCAGTTTATCACTCGCGCCGTTTTGCGCATCGCACTGTTTTGCGCAGTTTATCACTCGCGCCGTTTTGCGCATCGCACGATTTTATGCATATTATCACTCGCGCCGTTTTGCGCATCGCACGGTTTGGTAAAATTTATCACTCGCGCCGTTTTACGCATCGCATTGTTTTCGGCAGTTTATCACTCGTGCGGTTATGCGCATCGCACTATTTTGCGCAGTTTATCACTCGCGCCGTTTTGCGCATCGCACTGTTTTCCGCAGTTTATCACTCGCGCCGTTTTGCGCATCGCACGGTTTTGCGCAGTTTATAACTCGCGCCGTTTTGCACATCGCACCGTTTTGCGCAGTTTATCACTCGCGGCGTTTTGCGCATCGCGCCGTTTTGCACAGTTTATCACTCGCGGCGTTTTGCGCATCGCACTGTTTTGCGCAGTTTATCACTCGCGCCGTTTTGGGCATCGCACTGTTTTGCGCAGTTTATCACTCGCGCCGTTTTGCGCATCGCACGATTTTATGCATTTTATCACTCGCGCCGTTTTGCGCATCGCACGATTTTGCGCAGTTTATCACTCGCGCCGTTTTGCGCATCGCACGGTTTTGTAAAATTTGTCACTCGCGCCGTTTTGTGCATCGCATTGTTTTCGGCAGTTTATCACTCGTGCGGTTTTGCGCATCGCACGGTTTTGTAAAATTTGTCACTCGCGCCGTTTTGCGCATCGCACTGTTTTCCGCAGTTTATCACTCGCGCCGTTTTGCGCATCGCACGGTTTTGCGCAGTTTATCAATCGCACCGTTTTCCACATCGCACGGTTTTGCGCAGTTTATCACTCGCGCCATTTTGTGCATCGCACTGTTTTCCGCAGTTTATCACTCGCGCCGTTTTGCGCATCGCACAGTTTTGTGCAGTTTATCACTCGCGCCGTTTTGCGTATCGCGTTGTTTTCGACAGTTTACCACTCGCGCGGTTGTGCGCATCGCACTGTTTTCCTCAGTTTATCACTCGCACCGTTGTGCGCATCGCACTGTTTTGCGCAGTTTATCACTCGCGCCATTTTGCGCATCGCACTGTTTTGCGCAGTTTATCACTCGCGCCGTTTTGCGTATCGCATTGTTTTCGGCAGTTTACCACTCGCGCGGTTGTGCGCCTCGCACGGTTTTTGCGACGTTTATCACTCGCGCCGTTTTGCCTATCGCATTGTTTTTGGAAGTTTATCACTCGTGCGGTTGTGGGCATCGCACTGTTTTGCGCAGTTTATCACTCGCGCCGTTTTGCGCATCGCACTGTTTTCCGCAGTTTATCACTCGTGCCCTTTTGCGCATCGCACGGTTTTGCGCAGTTTATCACTCGCGCCGTTTTGCGCATCGCACCGTTTTGCGCAATTTATCACTCGCGCCGTTTTGCGCATCGCACCGTTTTGCGCAGTTTATCACTCCCGCCGTTTTCCGCATCGCACGGTTTTTGCGCAGTTTATCACTCGCGCCGTTTTGCGCATCGCACTGTTATTTTTGCGCAGTTTATCACTCGCGCCGTTTTGCGCATCGCATTGTTGTCGACAGTTTATCACTCGTGCGATTCTGCAAATCGCACTGTTTTGCGCAGTTTATCACTCGCGCCGTTTTACGCATCGCACGGTTTTGTGAAATTTATCACTCGCGCCGTTTTGCGCATCGCATTGTTTTCGACAGTTTATCACTCGTGCGGTTGTGCGAATCGCACTATTTTGCGCAGTTTATCACTCGTGCCGTTTTGCGCATCGCACGGTTTTGCGCAGTTTATCAATCGCGCCGTTTTTCGCATCGCACTGTTTTGCGCAGTTCATCACTCGCGCCGTTTGTCACTCGCGCCGTTGTGCGCATCCCACGGTTTAGCGCAGTTTATCACTCACGCCGTTTTGCGCATCGGACTGTTTTGCGCAGTTTATCACTCGCGCCGTTTTGCGCATCGCACTGTTTTGCGCAGTTTATCACTCGCGCCGTTTTGCGCATCGCACTGTTTTGCGCAGTTTATCACTCGCGCCGTTTTGCGCATCGCACTGTTTTGCGCAGTTTATCACTCGCGCCGTTTTGCGCATCGCACTGTTTTGCGCAGTTTATCACTCGCGCCGTTTTGCGCATCGCACGATTTTGCGCAGTTTATCACTCGCGCCGTTTTGCGCATCGGACTGTTTTGCGCAGTTTATCACTCGCGCCGTTTTGCGCATCGCACTGTTTTGCGCAGTTTATCACTCGCGCCGTTTTGCGCATCGCACTGTTTTGCGCAGTTTATCACTCGCGCCGTTTTGCGCATCGCACTGTTTTGCGCAGTTTATCACTCGCGCCGTTTTGCGCATCGCACGGTTTTGTAAAATTTGTCACTCGCGCCGTTTTGTGCATCGCATTGTTTTCGGCAGTTTATCACTCGTGCGGTTGTGCGCATCGCACTATTTTGCGCAGTTTATCACTCGCGCCGTTTTGCGCATCGCACTGTTTTCCGCAGTTTATCACTCGCGCCGTTTTGCGCATCGCACGGTTTTGCGCAGTTTATCAATCGCGCCGTTTTCCGCATCGCACGGTTTTGCGCAGTTTATCACTCGCGCCATTTTGTGCATCGCACTGTTTTCCGCAGTTTATCACTCGCGCTGTTTTGCACATCGCACAGTTTTGTGCAGTTTATCACTCGCGCCGTTTTGCGTATCGCGTTGTTTTCGACAGTTTACCACTCGCGCGGTTGTGCGCATCGCACTGTTTTCCTCAGTTTATCACTCGCACCGTTGTGCGCATCGCACTGTTTTGCGCAGTTTATCACTCGCGCCATTTTGCGCATCGCACTGTTTTGCGCAGTTTATCACTCGCGCCGTTTTGCGTATCGCATTGTTTTCGGCAGTTTACCACTCGCGCGGTTGTGCGCCTCGCACTGTTTTGCGACGTTTATCACTCGCGCCGTTTGGCCTATCGCATTGTTTTCGGAAGTTTATCACTCGTGCGGTTGTGTGCATCGCACTGTTTTGCGCAGTTTATCACTCGCGCCGTTTTGCGCATCGCACTGTTTTCCGCAGTTTATCACTCGCGCCCTTTTGCGCATCGCACGGTTTTGCGCAGTTTATCAATCACGCCGTTTACCGCATCGCACTGTTTTGCGCAGTTTATCACTCGCGCCGTTTTGCGGATGGCACCGTTTTGCACAGTTTATCACTTGCGCCGTTTTGCGCATCGCACCGTTTTGCGCAATTTATCACTCGCGCCGTTTTGCGCATCGCACCGTTTTGCGCAGTTTATCACTCCCGCCGTTTTCCGCATCGCACGGTTTTGCGCAGTTTATCACTCGCGCCGTTTTGCGCATCGCACTGTTTTGCGCAGTTTATCACTCGCGCCGTTTTGCGCATCGCATTGTTGTCGACAGTTTATCACTCGTGCGATTCTGCAAATCGCACTGTTTTGCGCAGTTTATCACTCGCGCCGTTTTACGCATCGCACGGTTTTGTGAATTTATCACTCGCGCCGTTTTGCGCATCGCATTGTTTTCGGCATTTTATCACTCGTGCGGTTGTGCGAATCGCACTATTTTGCGCAGTTTATCACTCGTGCCGTTTTGCGCATCGCACGGTTTTGCGCAGTTTATCAATCGCGCCGTTTTCCGCATCGCACTGTTTTGCGCAGTTTATCACTCGCGCCGTTTGTCACTCGCGCCATTGTGCGCATCCCACGGTTTAGCGCAGTTTATCACTCACGCCGTTTTGCGCATCGCATTGTTTTCGGCAGTTTATCACTCGTGCGGTTGTGCGCATCGCACTGTTTTGCGCAGTTTATCACTCGCGCCGTTTTGCGCATCGCACTGTTTTGCGCAGTTTATCACTCGCGCGGTTGTGCGCATCGCACTGTTTTCCCCAGTTTATCACTCGCGCCGTTGTGCGCATCGCACTGTTTTGCGCAGTTTATCACTCGCGCCGTTTTGCGTATCGCATTGTTTTCGGCAGTTTACCACTCGCGCGGTTGTGCGCCTCGCACTGTTTTCCGCCGTTTATCACTCCCGCCGTTTTGCGGATCGCATTGTTTTCGGAAGTTTATCACTCGTGCGGTTGTGCGCATCGCACGGTTTTGCGCAGTTTATAACTTGCGCCGTTTTGCACATCGCACCGTTTTGCGCAGTTTATCACTCGCGGCGTTTTGCGCATCGTACTGTTTTGCGCAGTTTATCACTCGCGCCGTTTTGGGCATCGCACTGTTTTGCGCAGTTTATCACTCGCGCCGTTTTGCGCATCGCACTGTTTTGCGCAGTTTATCACTCGCGCCGTTTTGCGCATCGCACGATTTTATGCATTTTATCACTCGCGCCGTTTTGCGCATCGCACGATTTTGCACAGTTTATCACTCGCGCCGTTTTGCGCATCGCACGGTTTTGTAAAATTTATCACTCGCGCCGTTTTGCGCATCGCATTGTTTTCGGCAGTTTATCACTCGTGCGGTTGTGCGCATCGCACTATTTTGCGCAGTTTATCACTCGCGCCGTTTTGCGCATCGCACTGTTTTCCGCAGTTTATCACTCGCGCCGCTTTGCGCATCGCACGGTTTTGCGCAGTTTATCAATCGCGCCGTTTTCCGCATCGCACGGTTTTGCGCAGTTTATCACTCGCGTCCTTTTGTGCATCGCACTGTTTTCCGCAGTTTATCACGTGCGCCGTTTTGCGCATCGCATAGTTTTGCGCAGTTTATCCCTCGCGCCGTTTTGCGTATCGCGTTGTTTTTGACAGTTTACCACTCGCGCGGTTGTGCGCATCGCACTGTTTTCCTTTATTTTATCACTCGCACCGTTGTGCGCATCGCACTGTTTTGCGCAGTTTATCGCTCGCGCCATTTTGCGCATCGCACTGTTTTGCGCAGTTTATCACTCGCGCCGTTTTGCGTATCGCATTGTTTTCGGCAGTTTACCACTCGCGCGGTTGTGCGCCTCGCACTGTTTTGCGACGTTTATCACTCGCGCCGTTTTGCCTATCGCATTGTTTTCAGAAGTTTATCACTCGTGCGGTTGTGTGCATCGCACTGTTTTGCGCAGTTTATCACTCGCGCCGTTTTGCGCATCGCACTGTTTTTCGCAGTTTATCACTCGCGCCCTTTTGCGCATCGCACGGTTTTGCGCAGTTTATCAATCCCGCCGTTTTCCGCATCGCACTATTTTGCGCAGTTTATCACTCGCGCCGTTTTGCGGATCGCACCGTTTTGCGCAGTTTATCACTCGCGCGGTTGTGCGCCTCGCACTGTTTTCCGCCGTTTATCACTCGCGCCGTTTTGCGCATCGCATTGTTCTCGGAAGTTTATCACTCGTGCGGTTGTGCGCATCGCACGGTTTTGCGCAGTTTATAACTCGCGCCGTTTTGCACATCGCACCGTTTTGCGCAGTTTATCACTCGCGGCGTTTTGCGCATCGTACTGTTTTGCGCAGTTTATCACTCGCGCCGTTTTGCGCATCGCACTGTTTTGCGCAGTTTATCACTCGCGCCGTTTTGCGCATCGCACTGTTTTGCGCAGTTTATCACTCGCGCCGTTTTGCGCATCGCACTGTTTTGCGCAGTTTATCAATCGCGCCGTTTTGCGCATCGCACGATTTTATGCATATTATCACTCGCGCCGTTTTGCGCATCGCACGATTTTGCGCAGTTTATCACTCGCGTCGTTTTGCGCATCGCACGGTTTGGTAAAATTTATCACTCGCGCCGTTTTGCGCATCGCATTGTTTTCGGCAGTTTATCACTCGTGCGGTTATGCGCATCGCACTATTTTGCGCAGTTTATCACTCGCGCCGTTTTGCGCATCGCACTGTTTTCCGCAGTTTATCACTCGCGCCGTTTTGCGCATCGCACGGTTTTGCGCAGTTTATAACTCGCGCCGTTTTGCACATCGCACCGTTTTGCGCAGTTTATCACTCGCGGCGTTTTCCGCATCGCACTGTTTTGCGCAGTTTATCACTCGTGCCGTTTTGGGCATCGCACTGTTTTGCGCAGTTTATCACTCGCGCCGTTTTGCGCATCGCACGATTTTATGCATTTTATAACTCACGCCGTTTTGCGCATCGCACGATTTTGCGCAGTTTATCACTCGCGCCGTTTTGCGCATCGCACGGTTTTGTAAAATTTGTCACTCGCGCCGTTTTGTGCATCGCATTGTTTTCGGCAGTTTATCACTCGTGCGGTTGTGCGCATCGCACTATTTTGCGCAGTTTATCACTCGCGCCGTTTTGCGCATCGCACTGTTTTCCGCAGTTTATCACTCGCGCCGTTTTGCGCATCGCACGGTTTTGCGCAGTTTATCAATCGCGCCGTTTTCCGCATCGCACGGTTTTGCGCAGTTTATCACTCGCGCCATTTTGTGCATCGCACTGTTTTCCGCAGTTTATCACTCGCGCTGTTTTGCGCATCGCACAGTTTTGTGCAGTTTATCACTCGCGCCGTTTTGCGTATCGCGATGTTTTCGACAGTTTACCACTCGCGCGGTTGTGCGCATCGCACTGTTTTCCTCAGTTTATCACTCGCACCGTTGTGCGCATCGCACTGTTTTGCGCAGTTTATCACTCGTGCCATTTTGCGCATCGCACTGTTTTGCGCAGTTTATCACTCGCGCCGTTTTGCGTATCGCATTGTTTTCGGCAGTTTACCACTCGCGCGGTTGTGCGCCTCGCACTGTTTTGCGACGTTTATCACTCGCGCCGTTTGGCCTATCGCATTGTTTTCGGAAGTTTATCACTCGTGCGGTTGTGTGCATCGCACTGTTTTGCGCAGTTTATCACTCGCGCCGTTTTGCGCATCGCACTGTTTTCCGCTGTTTATCACTCGCGCCCTTTTGCGCATCGCACGGTTTTGCGCAGTTTATCAATCACGCCGTTTTCCGCATCGCACTGTTTTGCGCAGTTTATCACTCGCGCCGTTTTGCGGATGGCACCGTTTTGCACAGTTTATCACTCGCGCCGTTTTGCGCATCGCACCGTTTTGCGCAATTTATCACTCGCGCCGTTTTGCGCATCGCACCGTTTTGCGCAGTTTATCACTCCCGCCGTTTTCCGCATCGCACGGTTTTGCGCAGTTTATCACTCGCGCCGTTTTGCGCATCGCACTGTTTTGCGCAGTTTATCACTCGCGCCGTTTTGCGCATCGCATTGTTGTCGACAGTTTATCACTCGTGCGATTCTGCAAATCGCACTGTTTTGCGCAGTTTATCACTCGCGCCGTTTTACGCATCGCACAGTTTTGTGAAATTTATCACTCGCGCCGTTTTGCGCATCGCATTGTTTTCGGCATTTTATCACTCGTGCGGTTGTGCGAATCGCACTATTTTGCGCAGTTTATCACTCGTGCCGTTTTGCGCATCGCACGGTTTTGCGCAGTTTATCAATCGCGCCGTTTTCCGCATCGCACTGTTTTGCGCAGTTTATCACTCGCGCCGTTTGTCACTCGCGCCATTGTGCGCATCCCACGGTTTAGCGCAGTTTATCACTCACGCCGTTTTGCGCATCGCATTGTTTTCGGCAGTTTATCACTCGTGCGGTTGTGCGCATCGCACTGTTTTGCGCAGTTTATCACTCGCGCCGTTTTGCGCATCGCACTGTTTTGCGCAGTTTATCACTCGCGCGGTTGTGCGCATCGCACTGTTTTCCACAGTTTATCACTCGCGCCGTTGTGCGCATCGCACTGTTTTGCGCAGTTTATCACTCGCGCCGTTTTGCGTATCGCATTGTTTTCGGCAGTTTACCACTCGCGCGGTTGTGCGCCTCGCACTGTTTTCCGCCGTTTATCACTCCCGCCGTTTTGCGGATCGCATTGTTTTCGGAAGTTTATCACTCGTGCGGTTGTGCGCATCGCACGGTTTTGCGCAGTTTATAACTTGCGCCGTTTTGCACATCGCACCGTTTTGCGCAGTTTATCACTCGCGGCGTTTTGCGCATCGTACTGTTTTGCGCAGTTTATCACTCGCGCCGTTTTGGGCATCGCACTGTTTTGCGCAGTTTATCACTCGCGCCGTTTTGCGCATCGCACTGTTTTGCGCAGTTTATCACTCGCGCCGTTTTGCGCATCGCACGATTTTATGCATTTTATCACTCGCGCCGTTTTGCGCATCGCACGATTTTGCACAGTTTATCACTCGCGCCGTTTTGCGCATCGCACGGTTTTGTAAAATTTATCACTCGCGCCGTTTTGCGCATCGCATTGTTTTCGGCAGTTTATGACTCGTGCGGTTGTGCGCATCGCACTATTTTGCGCAGTTTATCACTCGCGCCGTTTTGCGCATCGCACTGTTTTCCGCAGTTTATCACTCGCGCCGTTTTGCGCATCGCACGGTTTTGCGCAGTTTATCAATCGCGCCGTTTTCCGCATCGCACGATTTTGCGCAGTTTATCACTCGTGTCCTTTTGTGCATCGCACTGTTTTCCGCAGTTTATCACTCGCGCCGTTTTGCGCATCGCATAGTTTTGCGCAGTTTATCCCTCGCGCCGTTTTGCGTATCGCGTTGTTTTTGACAGTTTACCACTCGCGCGGTTGTGCGCATCGCACTGTTTTCCTTTATTTTATCACTCGCACCGTTGTGCGCATCGCACTGTTTTGCGCAGTTTATCGCTCGCGCCATTTTGCGCATCGCACTGTTTTGCGCAGTTTATCACTCGCGCCGTTTTGCGTATCGCATTGTTTTCGGCAGTTTACCACTCGCGCGGTTGTGCGCCTCGCACTGTTTTGCGACGTTTATCACTCGCGCCGTTTTGCCTATCGCATTGTTTTCAGAAGTTTATCACTCGTGTGGTTGTGTGCATCGCACTGTTTTGCGCAGTTTATCACTCGCGCCGTTTTGCGCATCGCACTGTTTTCCGCAGTTTATCACTCGCGCCCTTTTGCGCATCGCACGGTTTTGCGCAGTTTATCAATCACGCCGTTTTCCGCATCGCACTGTTTTGCGCAGTTTATCACTCGCGCCGTTTTGCGGATCGCACCGTTTTGCGCAGTTTATCACTCGCGCGGTTGTGCGCCTCGCACTGTTTTCCGCCGTTTATCACTCACGCCGTTTTGCGGATCGCATTGTTTTCGGAAGTTTATCACTCGTGCGGTTGTGCGCATCGCACGGTTTTGCGCAGTTTATAACTCGCGCCGTTTTGCACATCGCACCGTTTTGCGCAGTTTATCACTCGCGGCGTTTTGCGCATCGTACTGTTTTGCGCAGTTTATCACTCGCGCCGTTTTGGGCATCGCACTGTTTTGCGCAGTTTATCACTCGCGCCGTTTTGCGCATCGCACTGTTTTGCGCAGTTTATCACTCGCGCCGTTTTGCGCATCGCACGATTTTATGCATATTATCACTCGCGCCGTTTTGCGCATCGCACGGTGTGGTAAAATTTATCACTCGCGCCGTTTTGCGCATCGCATTGTTTTCGGCAGTTTATCACTCGTGCGGTTATGCGCATCGCACTATTTTGCGCAGTTTATCACTCGCGCCGTTTTGCGCATCGCACTGTTTTCCGCAGTTTATCACTCGCGCCGTTTTGCGCATCGCACGGTTTTGCGCAGTTTATAACTCGCGCCGTTTTGCACATCGCACCGTTTTGCGCAGTTTATCACTCGCGGCGTTTTGCGCATCGCGCCGTTTTGCACAGTTTATCACTCGCGGCGTTTTGCGCATCGCACTGTTTTGCGCAGTTTATCACTCGCGCCGTTTTGGGCATCGCACTGTTTTGCGCAGTTTATCACTCGCGCCGTTTTGCGCATCGCACGATTTTATGCATTTTATCACTCGCGCCGTTTTGCGCATCGCACGATTTTGCGCAGTTTATCACTCGCGCCGTTTTGCGCATCGCACGGTTTTGTAAAATTTGTCACTCGCGCCGTTTTGTGCATCGCATTGTTTTCGGCAGTTTATCACTCGTGCGGTTTTGCGCATCGCACGGTTTTGTAAAATTTGTCACTCGCGCCGTTTTGCGCATCGCACTGTTTTCCGCAGTTTATCACTCGCGCCGTTTTGCGCATCGCACGGTTTTGCGCAGTTTATCAATCGCACCGTTTTCCACATCGCACGGTTTTGCGCAGTTTATCACTCGCGCCATTTTGTGCATCGCACTGTTTTTCGCAGTTTATCACTCGCGCCGTTTTGCGCATCGCACAGTTTTGTGCAGTTTATCGCTCGCGCCGTTTTGCGTATCGCGTTGTTTTCGACAGTTTACCACTCGCGCGGTTGTGCGCATCGCACTGTTTTCCTCAGTTTATCACTCGCACCGTTGTGCGCATCGCACTGTTTTGCGCAGTTTATCACTCGCGCCATTTTGCGCATCGCACTGTTTTGCGCAGTTTATCACTCGCGCCGTTTTGCGTATCGCATTGTTTTCGGCAGTTTACCACTCGCGCGGTTGTGCGCCTCGCACGGTTTTGCGACGTTTATCACTCGCGCCGTTTTGCCTATCGCATTGTTTTTGGAAGTTTATCACTCGTGCGGTTGTGGGCGTCGCACTGTTTTGCGCAGTTTATCACTCGCGCCGTTTTGCGCATCGCACTGTTTTCCGCAGTTTATCACTCGTGCCCTTTTGCGCATCGCACGGTTTTGCGCAGTTTATCACTCGCGCCGTTTTGCGCATCGCACCGTTTTGCGCAATTTATCACTCGCGCCGTTTTGCGCATCGCACCGTTTTGCGCAGTTTATCACTCCCGCCGTTTTCCGCATCGCACGGTTTTGCGCAGTTTATCACTCGCGCCGTTTTGCGCATCGCACTGTTTTGCGCAGTTTATCACTCGCGCCGTTTTGCGCATCGCATTGTTGTCGACAGTTTATCACTCGTGCGATTCTGCAAATCGCACTGTTTTGCGCAGTTTATCACTCGCGCCGTTTTACGCATCGCACGGTTTTGTGAAATTTATCACTCGCGCCGTTTTGCGCATCGCATTGTTTTCGACAGTTTATCACTCGTGCGGTTGTGCGAATCGCACTATTTTGCGCAGTTTATCACTCGTGCCGTTTTGCGCATCGCACGGTTTTGCGCAGTTTATCAATCGCGCCGTTTTTCGCATCGCACTGTTTTGCGCAGTTCATCACTCGCGCCGTTTGTCACTCGCGCCGTTGTGCGCATCCCACGGTTTAGCGCAGTTTATCACTCACGCCGTTTTGCGCATCGGACTGTTTTGCGCAGTTTATCACTCGCGCCGTTTTGCGCATCGCACTGTTTTGCGCAGTTTATCACTCGCGCCGTTTTGCGCATCGCACTGTTTTGCGCAGTTTATCACTCGCGCCGTTTTGCGCATCGCACTGTTTTGCGCAGTTTATCACTCGCGCCGTTTTGCGCATCGCACTGTTTTGCGCAGTTTATCACTCGCGCCGTTTTGCGCATCGCACGATTTTGCGCAGTTTATCACTCGCGCCGTTTTGCGCATCGGACTGTTTTGCGCAGTTTATCACTCGCGCCGTTTTGCGCATCGCACTGTTTTGCGCAGTTTATCACTCGCGCCGTTTTGCGCATCGCACTGTTTTGCGCAGTTTATCACTCGCGCCGTTTTGCGCATCGCACTGTTTTGCGCAGTTTATCACTCGCGCCGTTTTGCGCATCGCACTGTTTTGCGCAGTTTATCACTCGCGCCGTTTTGCGCATCGCACGATTTTGCGCAGTTTATCACTCGCGCCGTTTTGCGCATCGCACGGTTTTGTAAAATTTGTCACTCGCGCCGTTTTGTGCATCGCATTGTTTTCGGCAGTTTATCACTCGTGCGGTTGTGCGCATCGCACTATTTTGCGCAGTTTATCACTCGCGCCGTTTTGCGCATCGCACTGTTTTCCGCAGTTTATCACTCGCGCCGTTTTGCGCATCGCACGGTTTTGCGCAGTTTATCAATCGCGCCGTTTTCCGCATCGCACGGTTTTGCGCAGTTTATCACTCGCGCCATTTTGTGCATCGCACTGTTTTCCGCAGTTTATCACTCGCGCTGTTTTGCGCATCGCACAGTTTTGTGCAGTTTATCACTCGCGCCGTTTTGCGTATCGCGTTGTTTTCGACAGTTTACCACTCGCGCGGTTGTGCGCATCGCACTGTTTTCCTCAGTTTATCACTCGCACCGTTGTGCGCATCGCACTGTTTTGCGCAGTTTATCACTCGCGCCATTTTGCGCATCGCACTGTTTTGCGCAGTTTATCACTCGCGCCGTTTTGCGTATCGCATTGTTTTCGGCAGTTTACCACTCGCGCGGTTGTGCGCCTCGCACTGTTTTGCGACGTTTATCACTCGCGCCGTTTGGCCTATCGCATTGTTTTCGGAAGTTTATCACTCGTGCGGTTGTGTGCATCGCACTGTTTTGCGCAGTTTATCACTCGCGCCGTTTTGCGCATCGCACTGTTTTCCGCAGTTTATCACTCGCGCCCTTTTGCGCATCGCACGGTTTTGCGCAGTTTATCAATCACGCCGTTTACCGCATCGCACTGTTTTGCGCAGTTTATCACTCGCGCCGTTTTGCGGATGGCACCGTTTTGCACAGTTTATCACTCGCGCCGTTTTGCGCATCGCACCGTTTTGCGCAATTTATCACTCGCGCCGTTTTGCGCATCGCACCGTTTTGCGCAGTTTATCACTCCCGCCGTTTTCCGCATCGCACGGTTTTGCGCAGTTTATCACTCGCGCCGTTTTGCGCATCGCACTGTTTTGCGCAGTTTATCACTCGCGCCGTTTTGCGCATCGCATTGTTGTCGACAGTTTATCACTCGTGCGATTCTGCAAATCGCACTGTTTTGCGCAGTTTATCACTCGCGCCGTTTTACGCATCGCACGGTTTTGTGAAATTTATCACTCGCGCCGTTTTGCGCATCGCATTGTTTTCGGCATTTTATCACTCGTGCGGTTGTGCGAATCGCACTATTTTGCGCAGTTTATCACTCGTGCCGTTTTGCGCATCGCACGGTTTTGCGCAGTTTATCAATCGCGCCGTTTTCCGCATCGCACTGTTTTGCGCAGTTTATCACTCGCGCCGTTTGTCACTCGCGCCATTGTGCGCATCCCACGGTTTAGCGCAGTTTATCACTCACGCCGTTTTGCGCATCGCATTGTTTTCGGCAGTTTATCACTCGTGCGGTTGTGCGCATCGCACTGTTTTGCGCAGTTTATCACTCGCGCCGTTTTGCGCATCGCACTGTTTTGCGCAGTTTATCACTCGCGCGGTTGTGCGCATCGCACTGTTTTCCCCAGTTTATCACTCGCGCCGTTGTGCGCATCGCACTGTTTTGCGCAGTTTATCACTCGCGCCGTTTTGCGTATCGCATTGTTTTCGGCAGTTTACCACTCGCGCGGTTGTGCGCCTCGCACTGTTTTCCGCCATTTATCACTCCCGCCGTTTTGCGGATCGCATTGTTTTCGGAAGTTTATCACTCGTGCGGTTGTGCGCATCGCACGGTTTTGCGCAGTTTATAACTTGCGCCGTTTTGCACATCGCACCGTTTTGCGCAGTTTATCACTCGCGGCGTTTTGCGCATCGTACTGTTTTGCGCAGTTTATCACTCGCGCCGTTTTGGGCATCGCACTGTTTTGCGCAGTTTATCACTCGCGCCGTTTTGCGCATCGCACTGTTTTGCGCAGTTTATCACTCGCGCCGTTTTGCGCATCGCACGATTTTATGCATTTTATCACTCGCGCCGTTTTGCGCATCGCACGATTTTGCACAGTTTATCACTCGCGCCGTTTTGCGCATCGCACGGTTTTGTAAAATTTATCACTCGCGCCGTTTTGCGCATCGCATTGTTTTCGGCAGTTTATCACTCGTGCGGTTGTGCGCATCGCACTATTTTGCGCAGTTTATCACTCGCGCCGTTTTGCGCATCGCACTGTTTTCCGCAGTTTATCACTCGCGCCGTTTTGCGCATCGCACGGTTTTGCGCAGTTTATCAATCGCGCCGTTTTCCGCATCGCACGGTTTTGCGCAGTTTATCACTCGCGTCCTTTTGTGCATCGCACTGTTTTCCGCAGTTTATCACGTGCGCCGTTTTGCGCATCGCATAGTTTTGCGCAGTTTATCCCTCGCGCCGTTTTGCGTATCGCGTTGTTTTTGACAGTTTACCACTCGCGCGGTTGTGCGCATCGCACTGTTTTCCTTTATTTTATCACTCGCACCGTTGTGCGCATCGCACTGTTTTGCGCAGTTTATCGCTCGCGCCATTTTGCGCATCGCACTGTTTTGCGCAGTTTATCACTCGCGCCGTTTTGCGTATCGCATTGTTTTCGGCAGTTTACCACTCGCGCGGTTGTGCGCCTCGCACTGTTTTGCGACGTTTATCACTCGCGCCGTTTTGCCTATCGCATTGTTTTCAGAAGTTTATCACTCGTGCGGTTGTGTGCATCGCACTGTTTTGCGCAGTTTATCACTCGCGCCGTTTTGCGCATCGCACTGTTTTTCGCAGTTTATCACTCGCGCCCTTTTGCGCATCGCACGGTTTTGCGCAGTTTATCAATCCCGCCGTTTTCCGCATCGCACTATTTTGCGCAGTTTATCACTCGCGCCGTTTTGCGGATCGCACCGTTTTGCGCAGTTTATCACTCGCGCGGTTGTGCGCCTCGCACTGTTTTCCGCCGTTTATCACTCGCGCCGTTTTGCGCATCGCATTGTTTTCGGAAGTTTATCACTCGTGCGGTTGTGCGCATCGCACGGTTTTGCGCAGTTTATAACTCGCGCCGTTTTGCACATCGCACCGTTTTGCGCAGTTTATCACTCGCGGCGTTTTGCGCATCGTACTGTTTTGCGCAGTTTATCACTCGCGCCGTTTTGCGCATCGCACTGTTTTGCGCAGTTTATCACTCGCGCCGTTTTGCGCATCGCACTGTTTTGCGCAGTTTATCACTCGCGCCGTTTTGCGCATCGCACTGTTTTGCGCAGTTTATCAATCGCGCCGTTTTGCGCATCGCACGATTTTATGCATATTATCACTCGCGCCGTTTTGCGCATCGCACGATTTTGCGCAGTTTATCACTCGCGTCGTTTTGCGCATCGCACGGTTTGGTAAAATTTATCACTCGCGCCGTTTTGCGCATCGCATTGTTTTCGGCAGTTTATCACTCGTGCGGTTATGCGCATCGCACTATTTTGCGCAGTTTATCACTCGCGCCGTTTTGCGCATCGCACTGTTTTCCGCAGTTTATCACTCGCGCCGTTTTGCGCATCGCACGGTTTTGCGCAGTTTATAACTCGCGCCGTTTTGCACATCGCACCGTTTTGCGCAGTTTATCACTCGCGGCGTTTTCCGCATCGCACTGTTTTGCGCAGTTTATCACTCGTGCCGTTTTGGGCATCGCACTGTTTTGCGCAGTTTATCACTCGCGCCGTTTTGCGCATCGCACGATTTTATGCATTTTATAACTCACGCCGTTTTGCGCATCGCACGATTTTGCGCAGTTTATCACTCGCGCCGTTTTGCGCATCGCACGGTTTTGTAAAATTTGTCACTCGCGCCGTTTTGTGCATCGCATTGTTTTCGGCAGTTTATCACTCGTGCGGTTGTGCGCATCGCACTATTTTGCGCAGTTTATCACTCGCGCCGTTTTGCGCATCGCACTGTTTTCCGCAGTTTATCACTCGCGCCGTTTTGCGCATCGCACGGTTTTGCGCAGTTTATCAATCGCGCCGTTTTCCGCATCGCACGGTTTTGCGCAGTTTATCACTCGCGCCATTTTGTGCATCGCACTGTTTTCCGCAGTTTATCACTCGCGCTGTTTTGCGCATCGCACAGTTTTGTGCAGTTTATCACTCGCGCCGTTTTGCGTATCGCGATGTTTTCGACAGTTTACCACTCGCGCGGTTGTGCGCATCGCACTGTTTTCCTCAGTTTATCACTCGCACCGTTGTGCGCATCGCACTGTTTTGCGCAGTTTATCACTCGTGCCATTTTGCGCATCGCACTGTTTTGCGCAGTTTATCACTCGCGCCGTTTTGCGTATCGCATTGTTTTCGGCAGTTTACCACTCGCGCGGTTGTGCGCCTCGCACTGTTTTGCGACGTTTATCACTCGCGCCGTTTGGCCTATCGCATTGTTTTCGGAAGTTTATCACTCGTGCGGTTGTGTGCATCGCACTGTTTTGCGCAGTTTATCACTCGCGCCGTTTTGCGCATCGCACTGTTTTCCGCTGTTTATCACTCGCGCCCTTTTGCGCATCGCACGGTTTTGCGCAGTTTATCAATCACGCCGTTTTCCGCATCGCACTGTTTTGCGCAGTTTATCACTCGCGCCGTTTTGCGGATGGCACCGTTTTGCACAGTTTATCACTCGCGCCGTTTTGCGCATCGCACCGTTTTGCGCAATTTATCACTCGCGCCGTTTTGCGCATCGCACCGTTTTGCGCAGTTTATCACTCCCGCCGTTTTCCGTATCGCACGGTTTTGCGCAGTTTATCACTCGCGCCGTTTTGCGCATCGCACTGTTTTGCGCAGTTTATCACTCGCGCCGTTTTGCGCATCGCATTGTTGTCGACAGTTTATCACTCGTGCGATTCTGCAAATCGCACTGTTTTGCGCAGTTTATCACTCGCGCCGTTTTACGCATCGCACAGTTTTGTGAAATTTATCACTCGCGCCGTTTTGCGCATCGCATTGTTTTCGGCATTTTATCACTCGTGCGGTTGTGCGAATCGCACTATTTTGCGCAGTTTATCACTCGTGCCGTTTTGCGCATCGCACGGTTTTGCGCAGTTTATCAATCGCGCCGTTTTCCGCATCGCACTGTTTTGCGCAGTTTATCACTCGCGCCGTTTGTCACTCGCGCCATTGTGCGCATCCCACGGTTTAGCGCAGTTTATCACTCACGCCGTTTTGCGCATCGCATTGTTTTCGGCAGTTTATCACTCGTGCGGTTGTGCGCATCGCACTGTTTTGCGCAGTTTATCACTCGCGCCGTTTTGCGCATCGCACTGTTTTGCGCAGTTTATCACTCGCGCGGTTGTGCGCATCGCACTGTTTTCCACAGTTTATCACTCGCGCCGTTGTGCGCATCGCACTGTTTTGCGCAGTTTATCACTCGCGCCGTTTTGCGTATCGCATTGTTTTCGGCAGTTTACCACTCGCGCGGTTGTGCGCCTCGCACTGTTTTCCGCCGTTTATCACTCCCGCCGTTTTGCGGATCGCATTGTTTTCGGAAGTTTATCACTCGTGCGGTTGTGCGCATCGCACGGTTTTGCGCAGTTTATAACTTGCGCCGTTTTGCACATCGCACCGTTTTGCGCAGTTTATCACTCGCGGCGTTTTGCGCATCGTACTGTTTTGCGCAGTTTATCACTCGCGCCGTTTTGGGCATCGCACTGTTTTGCGCAGTTTATCACTCGCGCCGTTTTGCGCATCGCACTGTTTTGCGCAGTTTATCACTCGCGCCGTTTTGCGCATCGCACGATTTTATGCATTTTATCACTCGCGCCGTTTTGCGCATCGCACGATTTTGCACAGTTTATCACTCGCGCCGTTTTGCGCATCGCACGGTTTTGTAAAATTTATCACTCGCGCCGTTTTGCGCATCGCATTGTTTTCGGCAGTTTATCACTCGTGCGGTTGTGCGCATCGCACTATTTTGCGCAGTTTATCACTCGCGCCGTTTTGCGCATCGCACTGTTTTCCGCAGTTTATCACTCGCGCCGTTTTGCGCATCGCACGGTTTTGCGCAGTTTATCAATCGCGCCGTTTTCCGCATCGCACGGTTTTGCGCAGTTTATCACTCGTGTCCTTTTGTGCATCGCACTGTTTTCCGCAGTTTATCACTCGCGCCGTTTTGCGCATCGCATAGTTTTGCGCAGTTTATCCCTCGCGCCGTTTTGCGTATCGCGTTGTTTTTGACAGTTTACCACTCGCGCGGTTGTGCGCATCGCACTGTTTTCCTTTATTTTATCACTCGCACCGTTGTGCGCATCGCACTGTTTTGCGCAGTTTATCGCTCGCGCCATTTTGCGCATCGCACTGTTTTGCGCAGTTTATCACTCGCGCCGTTTTGCGTATCGCATTGTTTTCGGCAGTTTACCACTCGCGCGGTTGTGCGCCTCGCACTGTTTTGCGACGTTTATCACTCGCGCCGTTTGGCCTATCGCATTGTTTTCAGAAGTTTATCACTCGTGTGGTTGTGTGCATCGCACTGTTTTGCGCAGTTTATCACTCGCGCCGTTTTGCGCATCGCACTGTTTTCCGCAGTTTATCACTCGCGCCCTTTTGCGCATCGCACGGTTTTGCGCAGTTTATCAATCACGCCGTTTTCCGCATCGCACTGTTTTGCGCAGTTTATCACTCGCGCCGTTTTGCGGATCGCACCGTTTTGCGCAGTTTATCACTCGCGCGGTTGTGCGCCTCGCACTGTTTTCCGCCGTTTATCACTCGCGCCGTTTTGCGGATCGCATTGTTTTCGGAAGTTTATCACTCGTGCGGTTGTGCGCATCGCACGGTTTTGCGCAGTTTATAACTCGCGCCGTTTTGCACATCGCACCGTTTTGCGCAGTTTATCACTCGCGGCGTTTTGCGCATCGTACTGTTTTGCGCAGTTTATCACTCGCGCCGTTTTGGGCATCGCACTGTTTTGCGCAGTTTATCACTCGCGCCGTTTTGCGCATCGCACTGTTTTGCGCAGTTTATCACTCGCGCCGTTTTGCGCATCGCACGATTTTATGCATATTATCACTCGCGCCGTTTTGCGCATCGCACGGTTTGGTAAAATTTATCACTCGCGCCGTTTTGCGCATCGCATTGTTTTCGGCAGTTTATCACTCGTGCGGTTATGCGCATCGCACTATTTTGCGCAGTTTATCACTCGCGCCGTTTTGCGCATCGCACTGTTTTCCGCAGTTTATCACTCGCGCCGTTTTGCGCATCGCACGGTTTTGCGCAGTTTATAACTCGCGCCGTTTTGCACATCGCACCGTTTTGCGCAGTTTATCACTCGCGGCGTTTTGCGCATCGCGCCGTTTTGCACAGTTTATCACTCGCGGCGTTTTGCGCATCGCACTGTTTTGCGCAGTTTATCACTCGCGCCGTTTTGGGCATCGCACTGTTTTGCGCAGTTTATCACTCGCGCCGTTTTGCGCATCGCACGATTTTATGCATTTTATCACTCGCGCCGTTTTGCGCATCGCACGATTTTGCGCAGTTTATCACTCGCGCCGTTTTGCGCATCGCACGGTTTTGCGCAGTTTATCAATCGCACCGTTTTCCACATCGCACGGTTTTGCGCAGTTTATCACTCGCGCCATTTTGTGCATCGCACTGTTTTCCGCAGTTTATCACTCGCGCCGTTTTGCGCATCGCACAGTTTTGTGCAGTTTATCACTCGCGCCGTTTTGCGTATCGCGTTGTTTTCGACAGTTTACCACTCGCGCGGTTGTGCGCATCGCACTGTTTTCCTCAGTTTATCACTCGCACCGTTGTGCGCATCGCACTGTTTTGCGCAGTTTATCACTCGCGCCATTTTGCGCATCGCACTGTTTTGCGCAGTTTATCACTCGCGCCGTTTTGCGTATCGCATTGTTTTCGGCAGTTTACCACTCGCGCGGTTGTGCGCCTCGCACGGTTTTGCGACGTTTATCACTCGCGCCGTTTTGCCTATCGCATTGTTTTTGGAAGTTTATCACTCGTGCGGTTGTGGGCATCGCACTGTTTTGCGCAGTTTATCACTCGCGCCGTTTTGCGCATCGCACTGTTTTCCGCAGTTTATCACTCGTGCCCTTTTGCGCATCGCACGGTTTTGCGCAGTTTATCACTCGCGCCGTTTTGCGCATCGCACCGTTTTGCGCAATTTATCACTCGCGCCGTTTTGCGCATCGCACCGTTTTGCGCAGTTTATCACTCCCGCCGTTTTCCGCATCGCACGGTTTTGCGCAGTTTATCACTCGCGCCGTTTTGCGCATCGCACTGTTTTGCGCAGTTTATCACTCGCGCCGTTTTGCGCATCGCATTGTTGTCGACAGTTTATCACTCGTGCGATTCTGCAAATCGCACTGTTTTGCGCAGTTTATCACTCGCGCCGTTTTACGCATCGCACGGTTTTGTGAAATTTATCACTCGCGCCGTTTTGCGCATCGCATTATTTTCGACAGTTTATCACTCGTGCGGTTGTGCGAATCGCACTATTTTGCGCAGTTTATCACTCGTGCCGTTTTGCGCATCGCACGGTTTTGCGCAGTTTATCAATCGCGCCGTTTTTCGCATCGCACTGTTTTGCGCAGTTCATCACTCGCGCCGTTTGTCACTCGCGCCGTTGTGCGCATCCCACGGTTTAGCGCAGTTTATCACTCACGCCGTTTTGCGCATCGCATAGTTTTCGGCAGTTTATCACTCGTGCGGTTGTGCGCATCGCACTGTTTTGCGCAGTTTATCACTCGCGCCGTTTTGCGCATCGCACTGTTTTGCGCAGTTTATCACTCGCGCGGTTGTGCGCCTCGCACTGTTTTCCGCCGTTTATCACTCGCGCCGTTTTGCGGATCGCATTGTTTTCGGAAGTTTATCACTCGTGCGGTTGTGCGCATCGCACGGTTTTGCGCAGTTTATAACTCGCGCCGTTTTGCACATCGCACCGTTTTGCGCAGTTTATCACTCGCGGCGTTTTGCGCATCGTACTGTTTTGCGCAGTTTATCACTCGCGCCGTTTTGGGCATCGCACTGTTTTGCGCAGTTTATCACTCGCGCCGTTTTGCGCATCGCACTGTTTTGCGCAGTTTATCACTCGCGCCGTTTTGCGCATCGCACGATTTTATGCATTTCATCACTCGCGCCGTTTTGCGCATCGCACGATTTTGCGCAGTTTATCACTCGCGCCGTTTTGCGCATCGCACGGTTTTGTAAAATTTATCACTCGCGCCGTTTTGCGCATCGCATTGTTTTCGGCAGTTTATCACTCGTGCGGTTATGCGCATCGCACTATTTTGCGCAGTTTATCACTCGCGCCGTTTTGCGCATCGCACTGTTTTCCGCAGTTTATCACTCGCGCCGTTTTGCGCATCGCACGGTTTTGCGCAGTTTATAACTCGCGACGTTTTGCACATTGCACCGTTTTGCACAGTTTATCACTCGCGGCGTTTTGCGCATCGCACTGTTTTGCACAGTTTATCACTCGCGCCGTTTTGGGCATCGCACTGTTTTGCGCAGTTTATCACTCGCGCCGTTTTGCGGATCTCACCGTTTTGCGCAGTTTATCACTCGCTCCGTTTTGCGCATCGCTCCGTTTTGCACAATTTATCACTCGCGCCGTTTTGCGCATCGCACCGTTTTGCGCAGTTTATCACTCATGCCGTTTTCCGCATCGCACGGTTTTGCGCAGTTTATCACTCGCGCCGTTTTGCGCATCGCATTGTTGTCGACAGTTTATCACTCGTGCGATTCTGCAAATCGCACTGTTTTGCGCAGTTTATCACTCGCGCCGTTTTACGCATCGCACGGTTTTGTGAAATTTATCACTCGCGCCGTTTTGCGCATCGCATTGTTTTCGACAGTTTATCACTCGTGCGGTTGTGCGAATCGCACTATTTTGCGCAGTTTATCACTCGTGCCGTTTTGCGCATCGCACGGTTTTGCGCAGTTTATCAATCGCGCCGTTTTCCGCATCGCACTGTTTTGCGCAGTTCATCACTCGCGCCGTTTGTCACTCGCGCCGTTGTGCGCATCCCACGGTTTAGCGCAGTTTATCACTCACGCCGTTTTGCGCATCGCATAGTTTTCGGCAGTTTATCACTCGTGCGGTTGTGCGCATCGCACTGTTTTGCGCAGTTTATCACTCGCGCCGTTTTGCGCATCGCACTGTTTTGCGCAGTTTATCACTCGCGCGGTTGTGCGCCTCGCACTGTTTTCCGCCGTTTATCACTCGCGCCGTTTTGCGGATCGCATTGTTTTCGGAAGTTTATCACTCGTGCGGTTGTGCGCATCGCACGGTTTTGCGCAGTTTATAACTCGCGCCGTTTTGCACATCGCACCGTTTTGCGCAGTTTATCACTCGCGGCGTTTTGCGCATCGTACTGTTTTGCGCAGTTTATCACTCGCGCCGTTTTGGGCATCGCACTGTTTTGCGCAGTTTATCACTCGCGCCGTTTTGCGCATCGCACTGTTTTGCGCAGTTTATCACTCGCGCCGTTTTGCGCATCGCACTGTTTTGCGCAGTTTATCACTCGCGCCGTTTTGCGCATCGCACGATTTTATGCATTTCATCACTCGCGCCGTTTTGCGCATCGCACGATTTTGCGCAGTTTATCACTCGCGCCGTTTTGCGCATCGCACGGTTTTGTAAAATTTATCACTCGCGCCGTTTTGCGCATCGCATTGTTTTCGGCAGTTTATCACTCGTGCGGTTATGCGCATCGCACTATTTTGCGCAGTTTATCACTCGCGCCGTTTTGCGCATCGCACTGTTTTCCGCAGTTTATCACTCGCGCCGTTTTGCGCATCGCACGGTTTTGTGCAGTTTATAACTCGCGCCGTTTTGCACATTGCACCGTTTTGCACAGTTTATCACTCGCGGCGTTTTGCGCATCGCACTGTTTTGCGCAGTTTATCACTCGCGCCGTTTTGGGCATCGCACTGTTTTGCGCAGTTTATCACTCGCGCCGTTTTGCGGATCTCACCGTTTTGCGCAGTTTATCACTCGCTCCGTTTTGCGCATCGCTCCGTTTTGCACAATTTATCACTCGCGCCGTTTTGCGCATCGCACCGTTTTGCGCAGTTTATCACTCATGCCGTTTTCCGCATCGCACGGTTTTGCGCAGTTTATCACTCGCGCCGTTTTGCGCATCGCATTGTTGTCGACAGTTTATCACTCGTGCGATTCTGCAAATCGCACTGTTTTGCGCAGTTTATCACTCGCGCCGTTTTACGCATCGCACGGTTTTGTGAAATTTATCACTCGCGCCGTTTTGCGCATCGCATTGTTTTCGACAGTTTATCACTCGTGCGGTTGTGCGAATCGCACTATTTTGCGCAGCTTATCACTCGTGCCGTTTTGCGCATCGCACGGTTTTGCGCAGTTTATCAATCGCGCCGTTTTCCGCATCGCACTGTTTTGCGCAGTTCATCACTCGCGCCGTTTGTCACTCGCGCCGTTGTGCGCATCCCACGGTTTAGCGCAGTTTATCACTCACGCCGTTTTGCGCATCGCATAGTTTTCGGCAGTTTATCACTCGTGCGGTTGTGCGCATCGCACTGTTTTGCGCAGTTTATCACTCGCGCCGTTTTGCGCATCGCACTGTTTTGCGCAGTTTATCACTCGCGCGGTTGTGCGCCTCGCACTGTTTTCCGCCGTTTATCACTCGCGCCGTTTTGCGGATCGCATTGTTTTCGGAAGTTTATCACTCGTGCGGTTGTGCGCATCGCACGGTTTTGCGCAGTTTATAACTCGCGCCGTTTTGCACATCGCACCGTTTTGCGCAGTTTATCACTCGCGGCGTTTTGCGCATCGTACTGTTTTGCGCAGTTTATCACTCGCGCCGTTTTGGGCATCGCACTGTTTTGCGCAGTTTATCACTCGCGCCGTTTTGCGCATCGCACTGTTTTGCGCAGTTTATCACTCGCGCCGTTTTGCGCATCGCACGATTTTATGCATTTCATCACTCGCGCCGTTTTGCGCATCGCACGATTTTGCGCAGTTTATCACTCGCGCCGTTTTGCGCATCGCACGGTTTTGTAAAATTTATCACTCGCGCCGTTTTGCGCATCGCATTGTTTTCGGCAGTTTATCACTCGTGCGGTTATGCGCATCGCACTATTTTGCGCAGTTTATCACTCGCGCCGTTTTGCGCATCGCACTGTTTTCCGCAGTTTATCACTCGCGCCGTTTTGCGCATCGCACGGTTTTGCGCAGTTTATAACTCGCGCCGTTTTGCACATTGCACCGTTTTGCACAGTTTATCACTCGCGGCGTTTTGCGCATCGCACTGTTTTGCGCAGTTTATCACTCGCGCCGTTTTGGGCATCGCACTGTTTTGCGCAGTTTATCACTCGCGCCGTTTTGCGGATCTCACCGTTTTGCGCAGTTTATCACTCGCTCCGTTTTGCGCATCGCTCCGTTTTGCACAATTTATCACTCGCGCCGTTTTGCGCATCGCACCGTTTTGCGCAGTTTATCACTCATGCCGTTTTCCGCATCGCACGGTTTTGCGCAGTTTATCACTCGCGCCGTTTTGCGCATCGCATTGTTGTCGACAGTTTATCACTCGTGCGATTCTGCAAATCGCACTGTTTTGCGCAGTTTATCACTCGCGCCGTTTTACGCATCGCACGGTTTTGTGAAATTTATCACTCGCGCCGTTTTGCGCATCGCATTGTTTTCGACAGTTTATCACTCGTGCGGTTGTGCGAATCGCACTATTTTGCGCAGCTTATCACTCGTGCCGTTTTGCGCATCGCACGGTTTTGCGCAGTTTATCAATCGCGCCGTTTTCCGCATCGCACTGTTTTGCGCAGTTCATCACTCGCGCCGTTTGTCACTCGCGCCGTTGTGCGCATCCCACGGTTTAGCGCAGTTTATCACTCACGCCGTTTTGCGCATCGCATAGTTTTCGGCAGTTTATCACTCGTGCGGTTGTGCGCATCGCACTGTTTTGCGCAGTTTATCACTCGCGCCGTTTTGCGCATCGCACGCGCGGTTGTGCGCCTCGCACTGTTTTCCGCCGTTTATCACTCGCGCCGTTTTGCGGATCGCATTGTTTTCGGAAGTTTATCACTCGTGCGGTTGTGCGCATCGCACGGTTTTGCGCAGTTTATAACTCGCGCCGTTTTGCACATCGCACCGTTTTGCGCAGTTTATCACTCGCGGCGTTTTGCGCATCGTACTGTTTTGCGCAGTTTATCACTCGCGCCGTTTTGGGCATCGCACTGTTTTGCGCAGTTTATCGCTCGCGCCGTTTTGCGCATCGCACTGTTTTGCGCAGTTTATCACTCGCGCCGTTTTGCGCATCGCACTGTTTTGCGCAGTTTATCACTCGCGCCGTTTTGCGCATCGCACGATTTTATGCATTTTATCACTCGCGCCGTTTTGCGCATCGCACGATTTTGCGCAGTTTATCACTCGCGCCGTTTTGCGCATCGCACGGTTTTGTAAAATTTATCACTCGCGCCGTTTTGCGCATCGCATTGTTTTCGGCAGTTTATCACTCGTGCGGTTATGCGCATCGCACCATTTTGCGCAGTTTATCACTCGCGCCGTTTTGCGCATCGCACTGTTTTCCGCAGTTTATCACTCGCGCCGTTTTGCGCATCGCACGGTTTTGCGCAGTTTATAACTCGCGCCGTTTTGCACATTGCACAGTTTTGCACAGTTTATCACTCGCGGCGTTTTGCGCATCGCACTGTTTTGCGCAGTTTATCACTCGCGCCGTTTTGGGCATCGCACTGTTTTGCGCAGTTTATCACTCGCGCCGTTTTGCGGATCTCACCGTTTTGCGCAGTTTATCACTCGCTCCGTTTTGCGCATCGCTCCGTTTTGCACAATTTATCACTCGCGCCGTTTTGCGCATCGCACCGTTTTGCGCAGTTTATCCCTCATGCCGTTTTCCGCATCGCACGGTTTTGCGCAGTTTATCACTCGCGCCGTTTTGCGCATCGCACTGTTTTGCGCAGTTTATCACTCGCGCTGTTTTGCACATCGCATTGTTGTCGACAGTTTATCACTCGTGCGATTCTGCAAATCGCACTGTTTTGCGCAGTTTATCACTCGCGCCGTTTTACGCATCGCACGGTTTTGTGAAATTTATCACTCGCGCCGTTTTGCGCATCGCATTGTTTTCGGCAGTTTATCACTCGTGCGGTTGTGCGAATCGCACTATTTTGCACAGTTTATCACTCGTGCCGTTTTGTGCATCGCACGGTTTTGCGCAGTTTATCAATCGCGCCGTTTTCCGCATCGCACTGTTTTGCGCAGTTTATCACTCGCGCCGTTTGTCACTCGCGCCGTTGTGCGCATCCCACGGTTTAGCGCAGTTTATCACTCACGCCGTTTTGCGCATCGCATTGTTTTCGGCAGTTTATCACTCGTGCGGTTGTGCGCATCGCACTGTTTTGTGCAGTTTATCACTCGCGCCGTTTTGCGCATCGCACTGTTTTGCGCAGTTTATCACTCGCGCAGTTGTGCGCATCGCACTGTTTTCCTCAGTTTATCACTCGCGCCGTTGTGCGCATCGCACTGTTTTGCGCAGTTTATCACTCGCGCCGTTTACGTATCGCATTGTTTTCGGCAGTTTACCACTCGCGCGGTTGTGCGCCTCGCACTGTTTTCCGCCGTTTATCACTCCCGCCGTTTTGCGGATCGCATTGTTTTCGGAAGTTTATCACTCGTGCGGTTGTGCGCATCGCACGGTTTTGCGCAGTTTATAACTCGCGCCGTTTTGCACATCGCACTGTTTTGCGTAGTTTATCACTCGCGGCGTTTTGCGCATCGGACTGTTTTGCGCAGTTTATCACTCGCGTCGTTTTGGGCATCGCACTGTTTTGCGCAGTTTATCACTCGCGCCGTTTTGCGCATCGCACTGTTTTGCGCAGTTTATCACTAGCGCCGTTTTGTGCATCGCACTGTTTTGCGCAGTTTATCACTCGCGCCGTTTTGCGCATCGCACGATTTTATGCATATTATCACTCGCGCCGTTTTGCGCATCGCACGATTTTGCGCAGTTTATCACTCGCGCCGTTTTGCGCATCGCACGGTTTGGTAAAATTTATCACTCGCGCCGTTTTGCGCATCGCATTGTTTTCGGCAGTTTATCACTCGTGCGGTTATGCGCATCGCACTATTTTACGCAGTTTATCACTCGCGCCGTTTTGCGCATCGCACTGTTTTCCGCAGTTTATCACTCGCGTCGTTTTGCGCATCGCACGGTTTTGCGCAGTTTATAACTCGCGCCGTTTTGCACATCGCACCGTTTTGCGCAGTTTATCACTCGCGGCGTTTTGCGCATCGCACTGTTTTGCGCAGTTTATCACTCGCGCCGTTTTGGGCATCGCACTGTTTTGCGCAGTTTATCACTCGCGCCGTTTTGCGCATCGCACTGTTTTGCGCAGTTTATCACTCGCGCCGTTTTGCGCATCGCACGATTTTATGCATTTTATCACTCGCGCCGTTTTGCGCATCGCACGATTTTGCGCAGTTTCTCACTCGCGCCGTTTTGCGCATCGCACGGTTTTGTAAAATTTGTCACTCGCGCCGTTTTGTGCATCGCATTGTTTTCGGCAGTTTATCACTCGTGCGGTTGTGCGCATCGCACTATTTTGCGCAGTTTATCACTCGCGCCGTTTTGCGCATCGCACTGTTTTCCGCAGTTTATCACTCGCGCCGTTTTGCGCATCGCACGGTTTTGCGCAGTTTATCAATCGCGCCGTTTTCCGCATCGCACGGTTTTGCGCAGTTTATCACTCGCGCCATTTTGTGCATCGCACTGTTTTCCGCAGTTTATCACTCGCGCCGTTTTGCGCATCGCACAGTTTTGTGCAGTTTATCACTCGCGCCGTTTTGCGTATCGCGTTGTTTTCGACAGTTTACCACTCGCGCGGTTGTGCGCATCGCACTGTTTTCCTCAGTTTATCACTCGTACCGTTGTGCGCATCGCACTGTTTTGCGCAGTTTATCACTCGCGCCATTTTGCGCATCGCACTGTTTTGCGCAGTTTATCACTCGCGCCGTTTTGCGTATCGCATTCTTTTCGGCAGTTTACCACCCGCGCGGTTGTGCGCCTCGCACGGTTTTGCGACGTTTATCACTCGCGCCGTTTTGCCTATCGCATTGTTTTCGGAAGTTTATCACTCGTGCGGTTGTGTGCATCGCACTGTTTTGCGCAGTTTATCACTCGCGCCGTTTTGCGCATCGCACTGTTTTCCGCAGTTTATCACTCGTGCCCTTTTGCGCATCGCACGGTTTTGCGCAGTTTATCACTCGCTCCGTTTTGCGCATCGCACCGTTTTGCGCAGTTTATCACTCCCGCCGTTTTCCGCATCGCACGGTTTTGCGCAGTTTATCACTCGCGCCATTTTGCGCATCGCACTGTTTTGCGCAGTTTATCACTAGCGCCGTTTTGCGCATCGCATTGTTGTCGACAGTTTATCACTCGTGCGATTCTGCAAATCGCACTGTTTTGCGCAGTTTATCACTCGCGCCGTTTTACGCATCGCACGGTTTTGTGAAATTTATCACTCGCGCCGTTTTGCGCATCGCATTGTTTTCGGCAGTTTATCACTCGTGCGGTTGTGCGAATCGCACTATTTTGCACAGTTTATCACTCGTGCCGTTTTGCGCATCGCACGGTTTTGCGCAGTTTATCAATCGCGCCGTTTTCCGCATCACACTGTTTTGCGCAGTTTATCACTCGCGCCGTTTTGCGCATCGCACGATTTTGCGCAGTTTATCACTCGCGCCGCTTTGCGCATCACACGGTTTTGTAAAATTTGTCACTCGCGCCGTTTTGTGCATCGCATTGTTTTCGGCAGTTTATCACTCGTGCGGTTGTGCGCATCGCACTATTTTGCGCAGTTTATCACTCGCGCCGTTTTGCGCATCGCACTGTTTTCCGTAGTTTATCACTCGCGCCGTTTTGCGCATCGCACGGTTTTGCGCAGTTTATCAATCGCGCCGTTTTCCGCATCGCACGGTTTTGCGCAGTTTATCACTCGCGCCGTTTTGTGCATCGCACTGTTTTCCGTAGTTTATCACTCGCGCCGTTTTGCGCATCGCACAGTTTTGTGCAGTTTATCACTCGCGCCGTTTGGCGTATCGCGTTGTTTTCGACAGTTTACCACTCGCGCGGTTGTGCGCATCGCACTGTTTTCCTCAGTTTATCACTCGCACCGTTGTGCGCGTCGCACTGTTTTGCGCAGTTTATCACTCGCGCCATTTTGCGCATCGCACTGTTTTGCGCAGTTTATCACTCGCGCCGTTTTGCGTATCGCATTGTTTTCGGCAGTTTACCACTCGCGCGGTTGTGCGCCTCGCACGGTTTTGCGACGTTTATCACTCGCGCCGTTTTGCCTATCGCATTGTTTTCGGAAGTTTATCACTCGTGCGGTTGTGGGCATCGCACTGTTTTGCGCAGTTTATCACTCGCGCCGTTTTGCGCATCGCACTGTTTTCCGCAGTTTATCACTCGTGCCCTTTTGCGCATCGCACGGTTTTGCGCAGTTTATCACTCGCGCCGTTTTGCGCATCGCACCGTTTTGCGCAATTTATCACTCGCGCCGTTTTGCGCATCGCACCGTTTTGCGCAGTTTATCACTCCCGCCGTTTTCCGCATCGCACGGTTTTGCGCAGTTTATCACTCGCGCCGTTTTGCGCATCGCACTGTTTTGCGCAGTTTATCACTCGCGCCGTTTTGCACATCGCATTGTTGTCGACAGTTTATCACTCGTGCGATTCTGCAAATCGCACTGTTTTGCGCAGTTTATCACTCGCGCCGTTTTACGCATCGCACGGTTTTGTCAAATTTATCACTCGCGCCGTTTTGCGCATCGCATTGTTTTCGGCAGTTTATCACTCGTGCGGTTGTGCGAATCGCACTATTTTGCGCAGTTTATCACTCGTGCCGTTTTGCGCATCGCACGGTTTTGCGCAGTTTATCAATCGCGCCGTTTTCCGCATCGCACTGTTTTGCGCAGTTTATCACTCGCGCCGTTTGTCACTCGCGCCGTTGTGCGCATCCCACGGTTTAGCGCAGTTTATCACTCACGCCGTTTTGCGCATCGCATTGTTTTCGGCAGTTTATCACTCGTGCGGTTGTGCGCATCGCACTGTTTTGCGCAGTTTATCACTCGCGCCGTTTTGCGCATCGCACAGTTTTGCGCAGTTTATCACTCGCGCGGTTGTGCGCCTCGCACTGTTTTCCGCCGTTTATCACTCGCGCCGTTTTGCGGATCGCATTGTTTTCGGAAGTTTATCACTCGTGCGGTTGTGCGCATCGCACGGTTTTGCGCAGTTTATAACTCGCGCCGTTTTGCACATCGCACCGTTTTGCGCAGTTTATCACTCGCGGCGTTTTGCGCATCGTACTGTTTTGCGCAGTTTATCACTCGCGCCGTTTTGGGCATCGCACTGTTTTGCGCAGTTTATCACTCGCGCCGTTTTGCGCATCGCACTGTTTTGCGCAGTTTATCACTCGCGCCGTTTTGCGCATCGCACGATTTTATGCATTTTATCACTCGCGCCGTTTTGCGCATCGCACGATTTTGCGCAGTTTATCACTCGCGCCGTTTTGCGCATCGCACGGTTTTGTAAAATTTATCACTCGCGCCGTTTTGCGCATCGCATTGTTTTCGGCAGTTTATCACTCGTGCGGTTATGCGCATCGCACTATTTTGCGCAGTTTATCACTCGCGCCGTTTTGCGCATCGCACTGTTTTCCGCAGTTTATCACTCGCGCCGTTTTGCGCATCGCACGGTTTTGCGCAGTTTATAACTCGCGCCGTTTTGCACATTGCACCGTTTTGCACAGTTTATCACTCGCGGCGTTTTGCGCATCGCACTGTTTTGCGCAGTTTATCACTCGCGCCGTTTTGGGCATCGCACTGTTTTGCGCAGTTTATCACTCGCGCCGTTTTGCGGATCTCACCGTTTTGCGCAGTTTATCACTCGCTCCGTTTTGCGCATCGCTCCGTTTTGCACAATTTATCACTCGCGCCGTTTTGCGCATCGCACCGTTTTGCGCAGTTTATCACTCATGCCGTTTTCCGCATCGCACGGTTTTGCGCAGTTTATCACTCGCGCCGTTTTGCGCATCGCACTGTTTTGCGCAGTTTATCACTCGCGCCGTTTTGCGCATCGCATTGTTGTCGACAGTTTATCACTCGTGCGATTCTGTAAATCGCACTATTTTGCGCAGTTTATCACTCGCGCCGTTTTACGCATCGCACGGTTTTGTGAAATTTATCACTCGCGCCGTTTTGCGCATCGCATTGTTTTCGACAGTTTACCACTCGTGCGGTTGTGCGAATCGCACTATTTTGCGCAGTTTATCACTCGTGCCGTTTTGCGCATCGCACGGTTTTGCGCAGTTTATCAATCGCGCCGTTTTCCGCATCGCACTGTTTTGCGCAGTTCATCACTCGCGCCGTTTGTCACTCGCGCCGTTGTGCGCATCCCACGGTTTAGCGCAGTTTATCACTCACGCCGTTTTGCGCATCGCATAGTTTTCGGCAGTTTATCACTCGTGCGGTTGTGCGCATCGCACTGTTTTGCGCAGTTTATCACTCGCGCCGTTTTGCGCATCGCACTGTTTTGCGCAGTTTATCACTCGCGCGGTTGTGCGCCTCGCACTGTTTTCCGCCGTTTATCACTCGCGCCGTTTTGCGGATCGCATTGTTTTCGGAAGTTTATCACTCGTGCGGTTGTGCGCATCGCACGGTTTTGCGCAGTTTATAACTCGCGCCGTTTTGCACATCGCACCGTTTTGCGCAGTTTATCACTCGCGGCGTTTTGCGCATCGTACTGTTTTGCGCAGTTTATCACTCGCGCCGTTTTGGGCATCGCACTGTTTTGCGCAGTTTATCACTCGCGCCGTTTTGCGCATCGCACTGTTTTGCGCAGTTTATCACTCGTGCCGTTTTGCGCATCGCACTGTTTTGCGCAGTTTATCACTCGCGCCGTTTTGCGCATCGCACGATTTTATGCATTTTATCACTCGCGCCGTTTTGCGCATCGCACGATTTTGCGCAGTTTATCACTCGCGCCGTTTTGCGCATCGCACGGTTTTGTAAAATTTATCACTCGCGCCGTTTTGCGCATCGCAATGTTTTCGGCAGTTTATCACTCGTGCGGTTATGCGCATCGCACTATTTTGCGCAGTTTATCACTCGCGCCGTTTTGCGCATCGCACTGTTTTCCGCAGTTTATCACTCGCGCCGTTTTGCGCATCGCACGGTTTTGCGCAGTTTATAACTCGCGCCGTTTTGCACATTGCACCGTTTTGCACAGTTTATCACTCGCGGCGTTTTGCGCATCGCACTGTTTTGCGCAGTTTATCACTCGCGCCGTTTTGGGCATCGCACTGTTTTGCGCAGTTTATCACTCGCGCCGTTTTGTGCATCGCACGGTTTTGCGCAGTTTATCAATCGCGCCGTTTTCCGCATCGCACTGTTTTGCGCAGTTTATCACTCGCGCCGTTTGTCACTCGCGCCGTTGTGCGCATCCCACGGTTTAGCGCAGTTTATCACTCACGCCGTTTTGCGCATCGCATTGTTTTCGGCAGTTTATCACTCGTGCGGTTGTGCGCATCGCACTGTTTTGTGCAGTTTATCACTCGCGCCGTTTTGCGCATCGCACTGTTTTGCGCAGTTTATCACTCGCGCGGTTGTGCGCATCGCACTGTTTTCCTCAGTTTATCACTCGCGCCGTTGTGCGCATCGCACTGTTTTGCGCAGTTTATCACTCGCGCCGTTTTGCGTATCGCATTGTTTTCGGCAGTTTACCACTCGCGCGGTTGTGCGCCTCGCACTGTTTTCCGCCGTTTATCACTCGCGCCGTTTTGCGGATCGCATTGTTTTCGGAAGTTTATCACTCGTGCGGTTGTGCGCATCGCACGGTTTTGCGCAGTTTATAACTCGCGCCGTTTTGCACATCGCACCGTTTTGCGTAGTTTATCACTCGCGGCGTTTTGCGCATCGGACTGTTTTGCGCAGTTTATCACTCGCGCCGTTTTGGGCATCGCACTGTTTTGCGCAGTTTATCACTCGCGCCGTTTTGCGCATCGCACTGTTTTGCGCAGTTTATCACTCGCGCCGTTTTGTGCATCGCACTGTTTTGCGCAGTTTATCACTCGCGCCGTTTTGCGCATCGCACGATTTTATGCATATTATCACTCGCGCCGTTTTGCGCATCGCACGATTTTGCGCAGTTTATCACTCGCGCCGTTTTGCGCATCGCACGGTTTGGTAAAATTTATCACTCGCGCCGTTTTGCGCATCGCATTGTTTTCGGCAGTTTATCACTCGTGCGGTTATGCGCATCGCACTATTTTACGCAGTTTATCACTCGCGCCGTTTTGCGCATCGCACTGTTTTCCGCAGTTTATCACTCGCGCCGTTTTGCGCATCGCACGGTTTTGCGCAGTTTATAACTCGCGCCGTTTTGCACATCGCACCGTTTTGCGCAGTTTATCACTCGCGGCGTTTTGCGCATCGCACTGTTTTGCGCAGTTTATCACTCGCGCCGTTTTGGGCATCGCACTGTTTTGCGCAGTTTATCACTCGCGCCGTTTTGCGCATCGCACTGTTTTGCGCAGTTTATCACTCGCGCCGTTTTGCGCATCGCACGATTTTATGCATTTTATCACTCGCGCCGTTTTGCGCATCGCACGATTTTGCGCAGTTTCTCACTCGCGCCGTTTTGCGCATCGCACGGTTTTGTAAAATTTGTCACTCGCGCCGTTTTGTGCATCGCATTGTTTTCGGCAGTTTATCACTCGTGCGGTTGTGCGCATCGCACTATTTTGCGCAGTTTATCACTCGCGCCGTTTTGCGCATCGCACTGTTTTCCGCAGTTTATCACTCGCGCCGTTTTGCGCATCGCACGGTTTTGCGCAGTTTATCAATCGCGCCGTTTTCCGCATCGCACGGTTTTGCGCAGTTTATCACTCGCGCCATTTTGTGCATCGCACTGTTTTCCGCAGTTTATCACTCGCGCCGTTTTGCGCATCGCACAGTTTTGTGCAGTTTATCACTCGCGCCGTTTTGCGTATCGCGTTGTTTTCGACAGTTTACCACTCGCGCGGTTGTGCGCATCGCACTGTTTTCCTCAGTTTATCACTCGCACCGTTGTGCGCATCGCACTGTTTTGCGCAGTTTATCACTCGCGCCATTTTGCGCATCGCACTGTTTTGCGCAGTATATCACTCGCGCCGTTTTGCGTATCGCATTCTTTTCGGCAGTTTACCACCCGCACGGTTTTGCGACGTTTATCACTCGCGCCGTTTTGCCTATCGCATTGTTTTCGGAAGTTTATCACTCGTGCGGTTGTGTGCATCGCACTGTTTTGCGCAGTTTATCACTCGCGCCGTTTTGCGCATCGCACTGTTTTCCGCAGTTTATCACTCGTGCCCTTTTGCGCATCGCACGGTTTTGCGCAGTTTATCACTCGCGCCGTTTTGCGCATCGCACCGTTTTGCGCATTTATCACTCGCGCCGTTTTGCGCATCGCACCGTTTTGCGCAGTTTATCACTCCCGCCGTTTTCCGCATCGCACGGTTTTGCGCAGTTTATCACTCGCGCCGTTTTGCGCATCGCACTGTTTTGCGCAGTTTATCACTAGCGCCGTTTTGCGCATCGCATTGTTGTCGACAGTTTATCACTCGTGCGATTCTGCAAATCGCACTGTTTTGCGCAGTTTATCACTCGCGCCGTTTTACGCATCGCACGGTTTTGTGAAATTTATCACTCGCGCCGTTTTGCGCATCGCATTGTTTTCGGCAGTTTATCACTCGTGCGGTTGTGCGAATCGCACTATTTTGCACAGTTTATCACTCGTGCCGTTTTGCGCATCGCACGGTTTTGCGCAGTTTATCAATCGCGCCGTTTTCCGCATCACACTGTTTTGCGCAGTTTATCACTCGCGCCGTTTTGCGCATCGCATGATTTTATGCATTTTATCACTCGCGCCGTTTTGCGCATCGCACGATTTTGCGCAGTTTATCACTCGCGCCGCTTTGCGCATCACACGGTTTTGTAAAATTTGTCACTCGCGCCGTTTTGTGCATCGCATTGTTTTCGGCAGTTTATCACTCGTGCGGTTGTGCGCATCGCACTATTTTGCGCAGTTTATCACTCGCGCCGTTTTGCGCATCGCACTGTTTTCCGTAGTTTATCACTCGCGCCGTTTTGCGCATCGCACGGTTTTGCGCAGTTTATCAATCGCGCCGTTTTCCGCATCGCACGGTTTTGCGCAGTTTATCACTCGCGCCGTTTTGTGCATCGCACTGTTTTCCGTAGTTTATCACTCGCGCCGTTTTGCGCATCGCACAGTTTTGTGCAGTTTATCACTCGCGCCGTTTTGCGTATCGCGTTGTTTTCGACAGTTTACCACTCGCGCGGTTGTGCGCATCGCACTGTTTTCCTCAGTTTATCACTCGCACCGTTGTGCGCATCGCACTGTTTTGCGCAGTTTATCACTCGCGCCATTTTGCGCATCGCACTGTTTTGCGCAGTTTATCACTCGCGCCGTTTTGCGTATCGCATTGTTTTCGGCATTTTACCACTCGCGCGGTTGTGCGCCTCGCACGGTTTTGCGACGTTTATCACTCGCGCCGTTTTGCCTATCGCATTGTTTTCGGAAGTTTATCACTCGTGCGGTTGTGTGCATCGCACTGTTTTGCGCAGTTTATCACTCGCGCCGTTTTGCGCATCGCACTGTTTTCCGCAGTTTATCACTCGTGCCCTTTTGCGCATCGCACGGTTTTGCGCAGTTTATCACTCGCGCCGTTTTGCGCATCGCACCGTTTTGCGCATTTATCACTCGCGCCGTTTTGCGCATCGCACCGTTTTGCGCATTTATCACTCGCGCCGTTTTGCGCATCGCACCGTTTTGCGCAGTTTATCACTCCCGCCGTTTTCTGCATCGCACGGTTTTGCGCAGTTTATCACTCGCGCCGTTTTGCGCATCGCACTGTTTTGCGCAGTTTATCACTCGCGCCGTTTTGCGCATCGCATTGTTGTCGACAGTTTATCACTCGTGCGATTCTGCAAATCGCACTGTTTTGCGCAGTTTATCACTCGCGCCGTTTTACGCATCGCACGGTTTTGTGAAATTTATCACTCGCGTCGTTTTGCGCATCGCATTGTTTTCGGCAGTTTATCACTCGTGCGGTTGTGCGAATCGCACTATTTTGCACAGTTTATCACTCGTGCCGTTTTGCGCATCGCACGGTTTTGCGCAGTTTATCAATCGCGCCGTTTTCCGCATCGCACTGTTTTGCGCAGTTTATCACTCGCGCCGTTTTGCGCATCGCACGATTTTATGCATTTTATCACTCGCGCCGTTTTGCGCATCGCACGATTTTGCGCAGTTTATCACTCGCGCCGCTTTGCGCATCGCACGGTTTTGTAAAATTTGTCACTCGCGCCGTTTTGTGCATCGCATTGTTTTCGGCAGTTTATCACTCGTGCGGTTGTGCGCATCGCACTATTTTGCGCAGTTTATCACTCGCGCCGTTTTGCGCATCGCACTATTTTCCGTAGTTTATCACTCGCGCCGTTTTGCGCATCGCACGGTTTTGCGCAGTTTATCAATCGCGCCGTTTTCCGCATCGCACGGTTTTGCGCAGTTTATCACTCGCGCCATTTTGTGCATCGCACTGTTTTCCGTAGTTTATCACTCGCGCCGTTTTGCGCATCGCACAGTTTTGTGCAGTTTATCACTCGCGCCGTTTTGCGTATCGCGTTGTTTTCGACAATTTACCACTCGCGCGGTTGTGCGCATCGCACTGTTTTCCTCAGTTTATCACTCGCACCGTTGTGCGCGTCGCATTGTTTTGCGCAGTTTATCACTCGCGCCATTTTGCGCATCGCACTGTTTTGCGCAGTTTATCACTCGCGCCGTTTTGCGTATCGCATTGTTTTCGGCAGTTTACACTCGCGCGGTTGTGCGCCTCGCATGGTTTTGCGACGTTTATCACTCGCGCCGTTTTGCCTATCGCATTGTTTTCGGAAGTTTATCACTCGTGCGGTTGTGGGCATCGCACTGATTTGCGCAGTTTATCACTCGCGCCGTTTTGCGCATCGCACTGTTTTCCGCAGTTTATCACTCGTGCCCTTTTGCGCATCGCACGGTTTTGCGCAGTTTATCACTCGCGCCGTTTTGCGCATCGCACCGTTTTGCGCAATTTATCACTCGCGCCGTTTTGCGCATCGCACCGTTTTGCGCAGTTTATCACTCCCGCCGTTTTCCGCATCGCACGGTTTTGCGCAGTTTATCACTCGCGCCGTTTTGCGCATCGCACTGTTTTGCGCAGTTTATCACTCGCGCCGTTTTGCACATCGCATTGTTGTCGACAGTTTATCACTCGTGCGATTCTGCAAATCGCACTGTTTTGCGCAGTTTATCACTCGCGCCGTTTTACGCATCGCACGGTTTTGTCAAATTTATCACTCGCGCCGTTTTGCGCATCGCATTGTTTTCGGCAGTTTATCACTCGTGCGGTTGTGCGAATCGCACTATTTTGCGCAGTTTATCACTCGTGCCGTTTTGCGCATCGCACGGTTTTGCGCAGTTTATCAATCGCGCCGTTTTCCGCATCGCACTGTTTTGCGCAGTTTATCACTCGCGCCGTTTGTCACTCGCGCCGTTCTGCGCATCCCACGGTTTAGCGCAGTTTATCACTCACGCCGTTTTGCGCATCGCATTGTTTTCGGCAGTTTATCACTCGTGCGGTTGTGCGCATCGCACTGTTTTGCGCAGTTTATCACTCGCGCCGTTTTGCGCATCGCACAGTTTTGCGCAGTTTATCACTCGCGCGGTTGTGCGCCTCGCACTGTTTTCCGCCGTTTATCACTCGCGCCGTTTTGCGGATCGCATTGTTTTCGGAAGTTTATCACTCGTGCGGTTGTGCGCATCGCACGGTTTTGCGCAGTTTATAACTCGCGCCGTTTTGCACATCGCACCGTTTTGCGCAGTTTATCACTCGCGGCGTTTTGCGCATCGTACTGTTTTGCGCAGTTTATCACTCGCGCCGTTTTGGGCATCGCACTGTTTTGCGCAGTTTATCACTCGCGCCGTTTTGCGCATCGCACTGTTTTGCGCAGTTTATCACTCGCGCCGTTTTGCGCATCGCACGATTTTATGCATTTTATCACTCGCGCCGTTTTGCGCATCGCACGATTTTGCGCAGTTTATCACTCGCGCCGTTTTGCGCATCGCACGGTTTTGTAAAATTTATCACTCGCGCCGTTTTGCGCATCGCATTGTTTTCGGCAGTTTATCACTCGTGCGGTTATGCGCATCGCACTATTTTGCGCAGTTTATCACTCGCGCCGTTTTGCGCATCGCACTGTTTTCCGCAGTTTATCACTCGCGCCGTTTTGCGCATCGCACGGTTTTGCGCAGTTTATAACTCGCGCCGTTTTGCACATGGCACCGTTTTGCACAGTTTATCACTCGCGGCGTTTTGCGCATCGCACTGTTTTGCGCAGTTTATCACTCGCGCCGTTTTGGGCATCGCACTGTTTTGCGCAGTTTATCACTCGCGCCGTTTTGCGGATCTCACCGTTTTGCGCAGTTTATCACTCGCTCCGTTTTGCGCATCGCTCCGTTTTGCACAATTTATCACTCGCGCCGTTTTGCGCATCGCACCGTTTTGCGCAGTTTATCACTCATGCCGTTTTCCGCATCGCACGGTTTTGCGCAGTTTATCACTCGCGCCGTTTTGCGCATCGCACTGTTTTGCGCAGTTTATCACTCGCGCCGTTTTGCGCATCGCATTGTTGTCGACAGTTTATCACTCGTGCGATTCTGCAAATCGCACTATTTTGCGCAGTTTATCACTCGCGCCGTTTTACGCATCGCACGGTTTTGTGAAATTTATCACTCGCGCCGTTTTGCGCATCGCATTGTTTTCGACAGTTTATCACTCGTGCGGTTGTGCGAATCGCACTATTTTGCGCAGTTTATCACTCGTGCCGTTTTGCGCATCGCACGGTTTTGCGCAGTTTATCAATCGCGCCGTTTTCCGCATCGCACTGTTTTGCGCAGTTCATCACTCGCGCCGTTTGTCACTCGCGCCGTTGTGCGCATCCCACGGTTTAGCGCAGTTTATCACTCACGCCGTTTTGCGCATCGCATAGTTTTCAGCAGTTTATCACTCGTGCGGTTGTGCGCATCGCACTGTTTTGCGCAGTTTATCACTCGCGCCGTTTTGCGCATCGCACTGTTTTGCGCAGTTTATCACTTGCGCGGTTGTGCGCCTCGCACTGTTTTCCGCCGTTTATCACTCGCGCCGTTTTGCGGATCGCATTGTTTTCGGAAGTTTATCACTCGTGCGGTTGTGCGCATCGCACGGTTTTGCGCAGTTTATAACTCGCGCCGTTTTGCACATCGCACCGTTTTGCGCAGTTTATCACTCGCGGCGTTTTGCGCATCGTACTGTTTTGCGCAGTTTATCACTCGCGCCGTTTTGGGCATCGCACTGTTTTGCGCAGTTTATCACTCGCGCCGTTTTGCGCATCGCACTGTTTTGCGCAGTTTATCACTCGCGCCGTTTTGCGCATCGCACTGTTTTGCGCAGTTTATCACTCGCGCCGTTTTGCGCATCGCACGATTTTATGCATTTTATCACTCGCGCCGTTTTGCGCATCGCACGATTTTGCGCAGTTTATCACTCGCGCCGTTTTGCGCATCGCACGGTTTTGTAAAATTTATCACTCGCGCCGTTTTGCGCATCGCATTGTTTTCGGCAGTTTATCACTCGTGCGGTTATGCGCATCGCACTATTTTGCGCAGTTTATCACTCGCGCCGTTTTGCGCATCGCACTGTTTTGCGCAGTTTATCACTCGCGCCGTTTTGCACATCGCACGGTTTTGCGCAGTTTATAACTCGCGCCGTTTTGCACATTGCACCGTTTTGCACAGTTTATCACTCGCGGCGTTTTGCGCATCGCACTGTTTTGCGCAGTTTATCACTCGCGCCGTTTTGGGCATCGCACTGTTTTGCGCAGTTTATCACTCGCGCCGTTTTGCGGATCTCACCGTTTTGCGCAGTTTATCACTCGCTCCGTTTTGCGCATCGCTCCGTTTTGCACAATTTATCACTCGCGCCGTTTTGCGCATCGCACCGTTTTCGCAGTTTATCACTCATGCCGTTTTCCGCATCGCACGGTTTTGCGCAGTTTATCACTCGCGCCGTTTTGCGCATCGCACTGTTTTGCGCAGTTTATCACTCGCGCTGTTTTGCACATCGCATTGTTGTCGACAGTTTATCACTCGTGCGATTCTGCAAATCGCACTGTTTTGCGCAGTTTATCACTCGCGCCGTTTTACGCATCGCACGGTTTTGTGAAATTTATCACTCGCGCCGTTTTGCGCATCGCATTGTTTTCGGCAGTTTATCACTCGTGCGGTTGTGCGAATCGCACTATTTTGCACAGTTTATCACTCGTGCCGTTTTGTGCATCGCACGGTTTTGCGCAGTTTATCAATCGCGCCGTTTTCCGCATCGCACTGTTTTGCGCAGTTTATCACTCGCGCCGTTTGTCACTCGCGCCGTTGTGCGCATCCCACGGTTTAGCGCAGTTTATCACTCACGCCGTTTTGCGCATCGCATTGTTTTCGGCAGTTTATCACTCGTGCGGTTGTGCGCATCGCACTGTTTTGTGCAGTTTATCACTCGCGCCGTTTTGCGCATCGCACTGTTTTGCGCAGTTTATCACTCGCGCGGTTGTGCGCATCGCACTGTTTTCCTCAGTTTATCACTCGCGCCGTTGTGCGCATCGCACTGTTTTGCGCAGTTTATCACTCGCGCCGTTTTGCGTATCGCATTGTTTTCGGCAGTTTACCACTCGCGCGGTTGTGCGCCTCGCACTGTTTTCCGCCGTTTATCACTCGCGCCGTTTTGCGGATCGCATTGTTTTCGGAAGTTTATCACTCGTGCGGTTGTGCGCATCGCACGGTTTTGCGCAGTTTATAACTCGCGCCGTTTTGCACATCGCACCGTTTTGCGTAGTTTATCACTCGCGGCGTTTTGCGCATCGGACTGTTTTGCGCAGTTTATCACTCGCGCCGTTTTGGGCATCGCACTGTTTTGCGCAGTTTATCACTCGCGCCGTTTTGCGCATCGCACTGTTTTGCGCAGTTTATCACTCGCGCCGTTTTGTGCATCGCACTGTTTTGCGCAGTTTATCACTCGCGCCGTTTTGCGCATCGCACGATTTTATGCATATTATCACTCGCGCCGTTTTGCGCATCGCACGATTTGGCGCAGTTTATCACTCGCGCCGTTTTGCGCATCGCACGGTTTGGTAAAATTTATCACTCGCGCCGTTTTGCGCATCGCATTGTTTTCGGCAGTTTATCACTCGTGCGGTTATGCGCATCGCACTATTTTACGCAGTTTATCACTCGCGCCGTTTTGCGCATCGCACTGTTTTCCGCAGTTTATCACTCGCGCCGTTTTGCGCATCGCACGGTTTTGCGCAGTTTATAACTCGCGCCGTTTTGCACATCGCACCGTTTTGCGCAGTTTATCACTCGCGGCGTTTTGCGCATCGCACTGTTTTGCGCAGTTTATCACTCGCGCCGTTTTGGGCATCGCACTGTTTTGCGCAGTTTATCACTCGCGCCGTTTTGCGCATCGCACTGTTTTGCGCAGTTTATCACTCGCGCCGTTTTGCGCATCGCACGATTTTATGCATTTTATCCCTCGCGCCGTTTTGCGCATCGCACGATTTTGCGCAGTTTCTCACTCGCGCCGTTTTGCGCATCGCACGGTTTTGTAAAATTTGTCACTCGCGCCGTTTTGTGCATCGCATTGTTTTCGGCAGTTTATCACTCGTGCGGTTGTGCGCATCGCACTATTTTGCGCAGTTTATCACTCGCGCCGTTTTGCGCATCGCACTGTTTTCCGCAGTTTATCACTCGCGCCGTTTTGCGCATCGCACGGTTTTGCGCAGTTTATCAATCGCGCCGTTTTCCGCATCGCACGGTTTTGCGCAGTTTATCACTCGCGCCATTTTGTGCATCGCACTGTTTTCCGCAGTTTATCACTCGCGCCGTTTTGCGCATCGCACAGTTTTGTGCAGTTTATCACTCGCGCCGTTTTGCGTATCGCGTTGTTTTCGACAGTTTACCACTCGCGCGGTTGTGCGCATCGCACTGTTTTCCTCAGTTTATCACTCGCACCGTTGTGCGCATCGCACTGTTTTGCGCAGTTTATCACTCGCGCCATTTTGCGCATCGCACTGTTTTGCGCAGTTTATCACTCGCGCCGTTTTGCGTATCGCATTCTTTTCGGCAGTTTACCACCCGCGCGGTTGTGCGCCTCGCACGGTTTTGCGACGTTTATCACTCGCGCCGTTTTGCCTATCGCATTGTTTTCGGAAGTTTATCACTCGTGCGGTTGTGTGCATCGCACTGTTTTGCGCAGTTTATCACTCGCGCCGTTTTGCGCATCGCACTGTTTTCCGCAGTTTATCACTCGTGCCCTTTTGCGCATCGCACGGTTTTGCGCAGTTTATCACTCGCGCCGTTTTGCGCATCGCACCGTTTTGCGCATTTATCACTCGCGCCGTTTTGCGCATCGCTATCGCACCGTTTTGCGCATTTATCACTCGCGCCGTTTTGCGCATCGCACCGTTTTGCGCAGTTTATCACTCCCGCCGTTTTCCGCATCGCACGGTTTTGCGCAGTTTATCACTCGCGCCGTTTTGCGCATCGCACTGTTTTGCGCAGTTTATCACTAGCGCCGTTTTGCGCATCGCATTGTTGTCGACAGTTTATCACTCGTGCGATTCTGCAAATCGCACTGTTTTGCGCAGTTTATCACTCGCGCCGTTTTACGCATCGCACGGTTTTGTGAAATTTATCACTCGCGCCGTTTTGCGCATCGCATTGTTTTCGGCAGTTTATCACTCGTGCGGTTGTGCGAATCGCACTATTTTGCACAGTTTATCACTCGTGCCGTTTTGCGCATCGCACGGTTTTGCGCAGTTTATCAATCGCGCCGTTTTCCGCATCACACTGTTTTGCGCAGTTTATCACTCGCGCCGTTTTGCGCATCGCATGATTTTATGCATTTTATCACTCGCGCCGTTTTGCGCATCGCACGATTTTGCGCAGTTTATCACTCGCGCCGCTTTGCGCATCACACGGTTTTGTAAAATTTGTCACTCGCGCCGTTTTGTGCATCGCATTGTTTTCGGCAGTTTATCACTCGTGCGGTTGTGCGCATCGCACTATTTTGCGCAGTTTATCACTCGCGCCGTTTTGCGCATCGCACTGTTTTCCGTAGTTTATCACTCGCGCCGTTTTGCGCATCGCACGGTTTTGCGCAGTTTATCAATCGCGCCGTTTTCCGCATCGCACGGTTTTGCGCAGTTTATCACTCGCGCCGTTTTGTGCATCGCACTGTTTTCCGTAGTTTATCACTCGCGCCGTTTTGCGCATCGCACAGTTTTGTGCAGTTTATCACTCGCGCCGTTTTGCGTATCGCGTTGTTTTCGACAGTTTACCACTCGCGCGGTTGTGCGCATCGCACTGTTTTCCTCAGTTTATCACTCGCACCGTTGTGCGCATCGCACTGTTTTGCGCAGTTTATCACTCGCGCCATTTTGCGCATCGCACTGTTTTGCGCAGTTTATCACTCGCGCCGTTTTGCGTATCGCATTGTTTTCGGCAGTTTACCACTCGCGCGGTTGTGCGCCTCGCACGGTTTTGCGACGTTTATCACTCGCGCCGTTTTGCCTATCGCATTGTTTTCGGAAGTTTATCACTCGTGCGGTTGTGTGCATCGCACTGTTTTGCGCAGTTTATCACTCGCGCCGTTTTGCGCATCGCACTGTTTTCCGCAGTTTATCACTCGTGCCCTTTTGCGCATCGCACGGTTTTGCGCAGTTTATCACTCGCGCCGTTTTGCGCATCGCACCGTTTTGCGCATTTATCACTCGCGCCGTTTTGCGCATCGCACCGTTTTGCGCATTTATCACTCGCGCCGTTTTGCGCATCGCACCGTTTTGCGCAGTTTATCACTCCCGCCGTTTTCTGCATCGCACGGTTTTGCGCAGTTTATCACTCGCGCCGTTTTGCGCATCGCACTGTTTTGCGCAGTTTATCACTCGCGCCGTTTTGCGCATCGCATTGTTGTCGACAGTTTATCACTCGTGCAATTCTGCAAATCGCACTGTTTTGCGCAGTTTATCACTCGCGCCGTTTTACGCATCGCACGGTTTTGTGAAATTTATCACTCGCGCCGTTTTCCGCATCGCATTGTTTTCGGCAGTTTATCACTCGTGCGGTTGTGCGAATCGCACTATTTTGCACAGTTTATCACTCGTGCCGTTTTGCGCATCGCACGGTTTTGCGCAGTTTATCAATCGCGCCGTTTTCCGCATCGCACTGTTTTGCGCAGTTTATCACTCGCGCCGTTTTGCGCATCGCACGATTTTATGCATTTTATCACTCGCGCCGTTTTGCGCATCGCACGATTTTGCGCAGTTTATCACTCGCGCCGCTTTGCGCATCGCACGGTTTTGTAAAATTTGTCACTCGCGCCGTTTTGTGCATCGCATTGTTTTCGGCAGTTTATCACTCGTGCGGTTGTGCGCATCGCACTATTTTGCGCAGTTTATCACTCGCGCCGTTTTGCGCATCGCACTGTTTTCCGTAGTTTATCACTCGCGCCGTTTTGCGCATCGCACGGTTTTGCGCAGTTTATCAATCGCGCCGTTTTCCGCATCGCACGGTTTTGCGCAGTTTATCACTCGCGCCATTTTGTGCATCGCACTGTTTTCCGTAGTTTATCACTCGCGCCGTTTTGCGCATCGCACAGTTTTGTGCAGTTTATCACTCGCGCCGTTTTGCGTATCGCGTTGTTTTCGACAGTTTACCACTCGCGCGGTTGTGCGCATCGCACTGTTTTCCTCAGTTTATCACTCGCACCGTTGTGCGCGTCGCACTGTTTTGCGCAGTTTATCACTCGCGCCATTTTGCGCATCGCACTGTTTTGCGCAGTTTATCACTCGCGCCGTTTTGCGTATCGCATTGTTTTCGGCAGTTTACACTCGCGCGGTTGTGCGCCTCGCACGGTTTTGCGACGTTTATCACTCGCGCCGTTTTGCCTATCGCATTGTTTTCGGAAGTTTATCACTCGTGCGGTTGTGGGCATCGCACTGTTTTGCGCAGTTTATCACTCGCGCCGTTTTGCGCATCGCACTATTTTCCGCAGTTTATCACTCGTGCCCTTTTGCGCATCGCACGGTTTTGCGCAGTTTATCACTCGCGCCGTTTTGCGCATCGCACCGTTTTGCGCAGTTTATCACTCCCGCCGTTTTCCGCATCGCACGATTTTGCGCAGTTTATCACTCGCGCCGTTTTGCGCATCGCACTGTTTTGCGCAGTTTATCACTCGCGCCGTTTTGCACATCGCATTGTTGTCGACAGTTTATCACTCGTACGATTCTGCAAATCGCACTGTTTTGCGCAGTTTATCACTCGCGCCGTTTTACGCATCGCACGGTTTTGTCAAATTTATCACTCGCGCCGTTTTGCGCATCGCATTGTTTTCGGCAGTTTATCACTCGTGCGGTTGTGCGAATCGCACTATTTTGCGCAGTTTATCACTCGTGCCGTTTTGCGCATCGCACGGTTTTGCGCAGTTTATCAATCGCGCCGTTTTCCGCATCGCACTGTTTTGCGCAGTTTATCACTCGCGCCGTTTGTCACTCGCGCCGTTGTGCGCATCCCACGGTTTAGCGCAGTTTATCACTCACGCCGTTTTGCGCATCGCATTGTTTTCGGCAGTTTATCACTCGTGCGGTTGTGCGCATCGCACTGTTTTGCGCAGTTTATCACTCGCGCCGTTTTGCGCATCGCACAGTTTTGCGCAGTTTATCACTCGCGCGGTTGTGCGCCTCGCACTGTTTTCCGCCGTTTATCACTCGCGCCGTTTTGCGGATCGCATTGTTTTCGGAAGTTTATCACTCGTGCGGTTGTGCGCATCGCACGGTTTTGCGCAGTTTATAACTCGCGCCGTTTTGCACATCGCACCGTTTTGCGCAGTTTATCACTCGCGGCGTTTTGCGCATCGTACTGTTTTGCGCAGTTTATCACTCGCGCCGTTTTGGGCATCGCACTGTTTTGCGCAGTTTATCACTCGCGCCGTTTTGCGCATCGCACTGTTTTGCGCAGTTTATCACTCGCGCCGTTTTGCGCATCGCACGATTTTATGCATTTTATCACTCGCGCCGTTTTGCGCATCGCACGATTTTGCGCAGTTTATCACTCGCGCCGTTTTGCGCATCGCACGGTTTTGTAAAATTTATCACTCGCGCCGTTTTGCGCATCGCATTGTTTTCGGCAGTTTATCACTCGTGCGGTTATGCGCATCGCACTATTTTGCGCAGTTTATCACTCGCGCCGTTTTGCGCATCGCACTGTTTTCCGCAGTTTATCACTCGCGCCGTTTTGCGCATCGCACGGTTTTGCGCAGTTTATAACTCGCGCCGTTTTGCACATTGCACCGTTTTGCACAGTTTATCACTCGCGGCGTTTTGCGCATCGCACTGTTTTGCGCAGTTTATCACTCGCGCCGTTTTGGGCATCGCACTGTTTTGCGCAGTTTATCACTCGCGCCGTTTTGCGGATCTCACCGTTTTGCGCAGTTTATCACTCGCTCCGTTTTGCGCATCGCTCCGTTTTGCACAATTTATCACTCGCGCCGTTTTGCGCATCGCACCGTTTTGCGCAGTTTATCACTCATGCCGTTTTCCGCATCGCACGGTTTTGCGCAGTTTATCACTCGCGCCGTTTTGCGCATCGCACTGTTTTGCGCAGTTTATCACTCGCGCCGTTTTGCGCATCGCATTGTTGTCGACAGTTTATCACTCGTGCGATTCTGCAAATCGCACTATTTTGCACAGTTTATCACTCGCGCCGTTTTACGCATCGCACGGTTTTGTGAAATTTATCACTCGCGCCGTTTTGCGCATCGCATTGTTTTCGACAGTTTATCACTCGTGCGGTTGTGCGAATCGCACTATTTTGCGCAGTTTATCACTCGTGCCGTTTTGCGCATCGCACGGTTTTGCGCAGTTTATCAATCGCGCCGTTTTCCGCATCGCACTGTTTTGCGCAGTTCATCACTCGCGCCGTTTGTCACTCGCGCCGTTGTGCGCATCCCACGGTTTAGCGCAGTTTATCACTCACGCCGTTTTGCGCATCGCATAGTTTTCGGCAGTTTATCACTCGTGCGGTTGTGCGCATCGCACTGTTTTGCGCAGTTTATCACTCGCGCCGTTTTGCGCATCGCACTGTTTTGCGCAGTTTATCACTCGCGCGGTTGTGCGCCTCGCACTGTTTTCCGCCGTTTATCACTCGCGCCGTTTTGCGGATCGCATTGTTTTCGGAAGTTTATCACTCGTGCGGTTGTGCGCATCGCACGGTTTTGCGCAGTTTATAACTCGCGCCGTTTTGCACATCGCACCGTTTTGCGCAGTTTATCACTCGCGGCGTTTTGCGCATCGTACTGTTTTGCGCAGTTTATCACTCGCGCCGTTTTGGGCATCGCACTGTTTTGCGCAGTTTATCACTCGCGCCGTTTTGCGCATCGCACTGTTTTGCGCAGTTTATCACTCGCGCCGTTTTGCGCATCGCACTGTTTTGCGCAGTTTATCACTCGCGCCGTTTTGCGCATCGCACGATTTTATGCATTTTATCACTCGCGCCGTTTTGCGCATCGCACGATTTTGCGCAGTTTATCACTCGCGCCGTTTTGCGCATCGCACGGTTTTGTAAAATTTATCACTCGCGCCGTTTTGCGCATCGCATTGTTTTCGGCAGTTTATCACTCGTGCGGTTATGCGCATCGCACTATTTTGCGCAGTTTATCACTCGCGCCGTTTTGCGCATCGCACTGTTTTCCGCAGTTTATCACTCGCGCCGTTTTGCGCATCGCACGGTTTTGCGCAGTTTATAACTCGCGCCGTTTTGCACATTGCACCGTTTTGCACAGTTTATCACTCGCGGCGTTTTGCGCATCGCACTGTTTTGCGCAGTTTATCACTCGCGCCGTTTTGGGCATCGCACTGTTTTGCGCAGTTTATCACTCGCGCCGTTTTGCGGATCTCACCGTTTTGCGCAGTTTATCACTCGCTCCGTTTTGCGCATCGCTCCGTTTTGCACAATTTATCACTCGCGCCGTTTTGCGCATCGCACCGTTTTGCGCAGTTTATCACTCATGCCGTTTTCCGCATCGCACGGTTTTGCGCAGTTTATCACTCGCGCCGTTTTGCGCATCGCACTGTTTTGCGCAGTTTATCACTCGCGCCGTTTTGCGCATCGCATTGTTGTCGACAGTTTATCACTCGTGCGATTCTGCAAATCGCACTATTTTGCGCAGTTTATCACTCGCGCCGTTTTACGCATCGCACGGTTTTGTGAAATTTATCACTCGCGCCGTTTTGCGCATCGCATTGTTTTCGACAGTTTATCACTTGTGCGGTTGTGCGAATCGCACTATTTTGCGCAGTTTATCACTCGTGCCGTTTTGCGCATCGCACGGTTTTGCGCAGTTTATCAATCGCGCCGTTTTCCGCATCGCACTGTTTTGCGCAGTTCATCACTCGCGCCGTTTGTCACTCGCGCCGTTGTGCGCATCCCACGGTTTAGCGCAGTTTATCACTCACGCCGTTTTGCGCATCGCATAGTTTTCGGCAGTTTATCACTCGTGCGGTTGTGCGCATCGCACTGTTTTGCGCAGTTTATCACTCGCGCCGTTTTGCGCATCGCACTGTTTTGCGCAGTTTATCACTCGCGCGGTTGTGCGCCTCGCACTGTTTTCCGCCGTTTATCACTCGCGCCGTTTTGCGGATCGCATTCTTTTCGGAAGTTTATCACTCGTGCGGTTGTGCGCATCGCACGGTTTTGCGCAGTTTATAACTCGCGCCGTTTTGCACATCGCACCGTTTTGCGCAGTTTATCACTCGCGGCGTTTTGCGCATCGTACTGTTTTGCGCAGTTTATCACTCGCGCCGTTTTGGGCATCGCACTGTTTTGCGCAGTTTATCACTCGCGCCGTTTTGCGCATCGCACTGTTTTGCGCAGTTTATCACTCGCGCCGTTTTGCGCATCGCACTGTTTTGCGCAGTTTATCACTCGCGCCGTTTTGCGCATCGCACGATTTTATGCATTTTATCACTCGCGCCGTTTTGCGCATCGCACGATTTTGCGCAGTTTATCACTCGCGCCGTTTTGCGCATCGCACGGTTTTGTAAAATTTATCACTCGCGCCGTTTTGCGCATCGCATTGTTTTCGGCAGTTTATCACTCGTGCGGTTATGCGCATCGCACTATTTTGCGCAGTTTATCACTCGCGCCGTTTTGCGCATCGCACTGTTTTGCGCAGTTTATCACTCGCGCCATTTTGCGCATCGCACGGTTTTGCGCAGTTTATAACTCGCGCCGTTTTGCACATTGCACCGTTTTGCACAGTTTATCACTCGCGGCGTTTTGCGCATCGCACTGTTTTGCGCAGTTTATCACTCGCGCCGTTTTGGGCATCGCACTGTTTTGCGCAGTTTATCACTCGCGCCGTTTTGCGGATCTCACCGTTTTGCGCAGTTTATCACTCGCTCCGTTTTGCGCATCGCTCCGTTTTGCACAATTTATCACTCGCGCCGTTTTGCGCATCGCACCGTTTTCGCAGTTTATCACTCATGCCGTTTTCCGCATCGCACGGTTTTGCGCAGTTTATCACTCGCGCCGTTTTGCGCATCGCACTGTTTTGCGCAGTTTATCACTCGCGCTGTTTTGCACATCGCATTGTTGTCGACAGTTTATCACTCGTGCGATTCTGCAAATCGCACTGTTTTGCGCAGTTTATCACTCGCGCCGTTTTACGCATCGCACGGTTTTGTGAAATTTATCACTCGCGCCGTTTTGCGCATCGCATTGTTTTCGGCAGTTTATCACTCGTGCGGTTGTGCGAATCGCACTATTTTGCACAGTTTATCACTCGTGCCGTTTTGTGCATCGCACGGTTTTGCGCAGTTTATCAATCGCGCCGTTTTCCGCATCGCACTGTTTTGCGCAGTTTATCACTCGCGCCGTTTGTCACTCGCGCCGTTGTGCGCATCCCACGGTTTAGCGCAGTTTATCACTCACGCCGTTTTGCGCATCGCATTGTTTTCGGCAGTTTATCACTCGTGCGGTTGTGCGCATCGCACTGTTTTGTGCAGTTTATCACTCGCGCCGTTTTGCGCATCGCACTGTTTTGCGCAGTTTATCACTCGCGCGGTTGTGCGCATCGCACTGTTTTCCTCAGTTTATCACTCGCGCCGTTGTGCGCATCGCACTGTTTTGCGCAGTTTATCACTCGCGCCGTTTTGCGTATCGCATTGTTTTCGGCAGTTTACCACTCGCGCGGTTGTGCGCCTCGCACTGTTTTCCGCCGTTTATCACTCGCGCCGTTTTGCGGATCGCATTGTTTTCGGAAGTTTATCACTCGTGCGGTTGTGCGCATCGCACGGTTTTGCGCAGTTTATAACTCGCGCCGTTTTGCACATCGCACCGTTTTGCGTAGTTTATCACTCACGGCGTTTTGCGCATCGGACTGTTTTGCGCAGTTTATCACTCGCGCCGTTTTGGGCATCGCACTGTTTTGCGCAGTTTATCACTCGCGCCGTTTTGCGCATCGCACTGTTTTGCGCAGTTTATCACTCGCGCCGTTTTGTGCGTCGCACTGTTTTGCGCAGTTTATCACTCGCGCCGTTTTGCGCATCGCACGATTTTATGCATATTATCACTCGCGCCGTTTTGCGCATCGCACGATTTTGCGCAGTTTATCACTCGCGCCGTTTTGCGCATCGCACGGTTTGGTAAAATTTATCACTCGCGCCGTTTTGCGCATCGCATTGTTTTCGGCAGTTTATCACTCGTGCGGTTATGCGCATCGCACTATTTTACGCAGTTTATCACTCGCGCCGTTTTGCGCATCGCACTGTTTTCCGCAGTTTATCACTCGCGCCGTTTTGCGCATCGCACGGTTTTGCGCAGTTTATAACTCGCGCCGTTTTGCACATCGCACCGTTTTGCGCAGTTTATCACTCGCGGCGTTTTGCGCATCGCACTGTTTTGCGCAGTTTATCACTCGCGCCGTTTTGGGCATCGCACTGTTTTGCGCAGTTTATCACTCGCGCCGTTTTGCGCATCGCACTGTTTTGCGCAGTTTATCACTCGCGCCGTTTTGCGCATCGCACGATTTTATGCATTTTATCACTCGCGCCGTTTTGCGCATCGCACGATTTTGCGCAGTTTCTCACTCGCGCCATTTTGTGCATCGCACTGTTTTCCGCAGTTTATCACTCGCGCCGTTTTGCGCATCGCACAGTTTTGTGCAGTTTATCACTCGCGCCGTTTTGCGTATCGCGTTGTTTTCGACAGTTTACCACTCGCGCGGTTGTGCGCATCGCACTGTTTTCCTCAGTTTATCACTCGCACCGTTGTGCGCATCGCACTGTTTTGCGCAGTTTATCACTCGCGCCATTTTGCGCATCGCACTGTTTTGCGCAGTTTATCACTCGCGCCGTTTTGCGTATCGCATTGTTTTCGGCAGTTTACCACTCGCGCGGTTGTGCGCCTCGCACGGTTTTGCGACGTTTATCACTCGCGCCGTTTTGCCTATCGCATTGTTTTCGGAAGTTTATCACTCGTGCGGTTGTGTGCATCGCACTGTTTTGCGCAGTTTATCACTCGCGCCGTTTTGCGCATCGCACTGTTTTCCGCAGTTTATCACTCGTGCCCTTTTGCACATCGCACGGTTTTGCGCAGTTTATCACTCGCGCCGTTTTGCGCATCGCACCGTTTTGCGCATTTATCACTCGCGCCGTTTTGCGCATCGCTATCGCACCGTTTTGCGCATTTATCACTCGCGCCGTTTTGCGCATCGCACCGTTTTGCGCAGTTTATCACTCCCGCCGTTTTCCGCATCGCACGGTTTTGCGCAGTTTATCACTCGCGCCGTTTTGCGCATCGCACTGTTTTGCGCAGTTTATCACTAGCGCCGTTTTGCGCATCGCATTGTTGTCGACAGTTTATCACTCGTGCGATTCTGCAAATCGCACTGTTTTGCGCAGTTTATCACTCGCGCCGTTTTACGCATCGCACGGTTTTGTGAAATTTATCACTCGCGCCGTTTTGCGCATCGCATTGTTTTCGGCAGTTTATCACTCGTGCGGTTGTGCGAATCGCACTATTTTGCACAGTTTATCACTCGTGCCGTTTTGCGCATCGCACGGTTTTGCGCAGTTTATCAATCGCGCCGTTTTCCGCATCACACTGTTTTGCGCAGTTTATCACTCGCGCCGTTTTGCGCATCGCATGATTTTATGCATTTTATCACTCGCGCCGTTTTGCGCATCGCACGATTTTGCGCAGTTTATCACTCGCGCCGCTTTGCGCATCACACGGTTTTGTAAAATTTGTCACTCGCGCCGTTTTGTGCATCGCATTGTTTTCGGCAGTTTATCACTCGTGCGGTTGTGCGCATCGCACTATTTTGCGCAGTTTATCACTCGCGCCGTTTTGCGCATCGCACTGTTTTCCGTAGTTTATCACTCGCGCCGTTTTGCGCATCGCACGGTTTTGCGCAGTTTATCAATCGCGCCGTTTTCCGCATCGCACGGTTTTGCGCAGTTTATCACTCGCGCCGTTTTGTGCATCGCACTGTTTTCCGTAGTTTATCACTCGCGCCGTTTTGCGCATCGCACAGTTTTGTGCAGTTTATCACTCGCGCCGTTTTGCGTATCGCGTTGTTTTCGACAGTTTACCACTCGCGCGGTTGTGCGCATCGCACTGTTTTCCTCAGTTTATCACTCGCACCGTTGTGCGCATCGCACTGTTTTGCGCAGTTTATCACTCGCGCCATTTTGCGCATCGCACTGTTTTGCGCAGTTTATCACTCGCGCCGTTTTGCGTATCGCATTGTTTTCGGCAGTTTACCACTCGCGCGGTTGTGCGCCTCGCACGGTTTTGCGACGTTTATCACTCGCGCCGTTTTGCCTATCGCATTGTTTTCGGAAGTTTATCACTCGTGCGGTTGTGTGCATCGCACTGTTTTGCGCAGTTTATGACTCGCGCCGTTTTGCGCATCGCACTGTTTTCCGCAGTTTATCACTCGTGCCCTTTTGCGCATCGCACGGTTTTGCGCAGTTTATCACTCGCGCCGTTTTGCGCATCGCACCGTTTTGCGCATTTATCACTCGCGCCGTTTTGCGCGTCGCACCGTTTTGCGCATTTATCACTCGCGCCGTTTTGCGCATCGCACCGTTTTGCGCAGTTTATCACTCCCGCCGTTTTCCGCATCGCACGGTTTTGCGCAGTTTATCACTCGCGCCGTTTTGCGCATCGCACTGTTTTGCGCAGTTTATCACTCGCGCCGTTTTGCGCATCGCATTGTTGTCGACAGTTTATCACTCGTGCGATTCTGCAAATCGCACTGTTTTGCGCAGTCTATCACTCGCGCCATTTTACGCATCGCACGGTTTTGTGAAATTTATCACTCGCGCCGTTTTGCGCATCGCATTGTTTTCGGCAGTTTATCACTCGTGCGGTTGTGCGAATCGCACTATTTTGCACAGTTTATCACTCGTGCCGTTTTGCGCATCGCACGGTTTTGCGCAGTTTATCAATCGCGCCGTTTTCCGCATCGCACTGTTTTGCGCAGTTTATCACTCGCGCCGTTTTGCGCATCGCACGATTTTATGCATTTTATCACTCGCGCCGTTTTGCGCATCGCACGATTTTGCGCAGTTTATCACTCGCGCCGCTTTGCGCATCGCACGGTTTTGTAAAATTTGTCACTCGCGCCGTTTTGTGCATCGCATTGTTTTCGGCAGTTTATCACTCGTGCGGTTGTGCGCATCGCACTATTTTGCGCAGTTTATCACTCGCGCCGTTTTGCGCATCGCACTGTTTTCCGTAGTTTATCACTCGCGCCGTTTTGCGCATCGCACGGTTTTGCGCAGTTTATCAATCGCGCCGTTTTCCGCATCGCACGGTTTTGCGCAGTTTATCACTCGCGCCATTTTGTGCATCGCACTGTTTTCCGTAGTTTATCACTCGCGCCGTTTTGCGCATCGCACAGTTTTGTGCAGTTTATCACTCGCGCCGTTTTGCGTATCGCGTTGTTTTCGACAGTTTACCACTCGCGCGGTTGTGCGCATCGCACTGTTTTCCTCAGTTTATCACTCGCACCGTTGTGCGCGTCGCACTGTTTTGCGCAGTTTATCACTCGCGCCATTTTGCGCATCGCACTGTTTTGCGCAGTTTATCACTCGCGCCGTTTTGCGTATCGCATTGTTTTCGGCAGTTTACCACTCGCGCGGTTGTGCGCCTCGCACGGTTTTGCGACGTTTATCACTCGCGCCGTTTTGCCTATCGCATTGTTTTCGGAAGTTTATCACTCGTGCGGTTGTGGGCATCGCACTGTTTTGCGCAGTTTATCACTCGCGCCGTTTTGCGCATCGCACTGTTTTCCGCAGTTTATCACTCGTGCCCTTTTGCGCATCGCACGGTTTTGCGCAGTTTATCACTCGCGCCGTTTTGCGCATCGCACCGTTTTGCGCAATTTATCACTCGCGCCGTTTTGCGCATCGCACCGTTTTGCGCAGTTTATCACTCCCGCCGTTTTCCGCATCGCACGGTTTTGCGCAGTTTATCACTCGCGCCGTTTTGCGCATCGCACTGTTTTGCGCAGTTTATCACTCGCGCCGTTTTGCACATCGCATTGTTGTCGACAGTTTATCACTCGTGCGATTCTGCAAATCGCACTGTTTTGCGCAGTTTATCACTCGCGCCGTTTTACGCATCGCACGGTTTTGTCAAATTTATCACTCGCGCCGTTTTGCGCATCGCATTGTTTTCGGCAGTTTATCACTCGTGCGGTTGTGCGAATCGCACTATTTTGCGCAGTTTATCACTCGTGCCGTTTTGCGCATCGCACGGTTTTGCGCAGTTTATCAATCGCGCCGTTTTCCGCATCGCACTGCTTTGCGCAGTTTATCACTCGCGCCGTTTGTCACTCGCGCCGTTGTGCGCATCCCACGGTTTAGCGCAGTTTATCACTCACGCCGTTTTGCGCATCGCATTGTTTTCGGCAGTTTATCACTCGTGCGGTTGTGCGCATCGCACTGTTTTGCGCAGTTTATCACTCGCGCCGTTTTGCGCATCGCACAGTTTTGCGCAGTTTATCACTCGCGCGGTTGTGCGCCTCGCACTGTTTTCCGCCGTTTATCACTCGCGCCGTTTTGCGGATCGCATTGTTTTCGGAAGTTTATCACTCGTGCGGTTGTGCGCATCGCACGGTTTTGCGCAGTTTATAACTCGCGCCGTTTTGCACATCGCACCGTTTTGCGCAGTTTATCACTCGCGGCGTTTTGCGCATCGTACTGTTTTGCGCAGTTTATCACTCGCGCCGTTTTGGGCATCGCACTGTTTTGCGCAGTTTATCACTCGCGCCGTTTTGCGCATCGCACTGTTTTGCGCAGTTTATCACTCGCGCCGTTTTGCGCATCGCACGATTTTATGCATTTTATCACTCGCGCCGTTTTGCGCATTGCACGATTTTGCGCAGTTTATCACTCGCGCCGTTTTGCGCATCGCACGGTTTTGTAAAATTTATCACTCGCGCCGTTTTGCGCATCGCATTGTTTTCGGCAGTTTATCACTCGTGCGGTTATGCGCATCGCACTATTTTGCGCAGTTTATCACTCGCGCCGTTTTGCGCATCGCACTGTTTTCCGCAGTTTATCACTCGCGCCGTTTTGCGCATCGCACGGTTTTGCGCAGTTTATAACTCGCGCCGTTTTGCACATTGCACCGTTTTGCACAGTTTATCAGTCGCGGCGTTTTGCGCATCGCACTGTTTTGCGCAGTTTATCACTCGCGCCGTTTTGGGCATCGCACTATTTTGCGCAGTTTATCACTCGCGCCGTTTTGCGCATCGCACTGTTTTGCGCAGTTGATCCCTCGCACCGTTTTGTGCATCGCACGATTTTATGCATTTTATCACTCGCGCCGTTTTGCGCATCGCACTGTTTTCCGCAGTTTATCACTCGCGCCGTTTTGCGCATCGCACGGTTTTGCGCAGTTTATCAATCGCGCCGTTTTCCGCATCGCACGGTTTTGCGCAGTTTATCACTCGCGCCATTTTGTGCATCGCACTGTTTTCCGCAGTTTATCACTCGCGCCGTTTTGCGCATCGCACAGTTTTGTGCAGTTTATCACTCGCGCCGTTTTGCGTATCGCGTTGTTTTCGACAGTTTACCACTCGCGCGGTTGTGCGCATCGCACTATTTTCCTCAGTTTATCACTCGCACCGTTGTGCGCATCGCACTGTTTTGCGCAGTTTATCACTCGCGCCATTTTGCGCATCGCACTGTTTTGCGCAGTTTATCACTCGCGCCGTTTTGCGCATCGCATTGTTGTCGACAGTTTATCACTCGTGCGATTCTGCAAATCGCACTGTTTTGCGAAGTTTATCACTCGCGCCGTTTTACGCATCGCACGGTTTTGTGAAATTTATCACTCGCGCCGTTTTGCGCATCGCATTGTTTTCGGCAGTTTATCACTCGTGCGGTTGTGCGCATCGCACTATTTTGCGCAGTTTATCACTCGTGCCGTGTTGCGCATCGCACGGTTTTGCGCAGTTTATCAATCGCGCCGTTTTCCGCATCGCACTGTTTTGCGCAATTTATCACTCGCGCCGTTTGTCACTCGCGCCGTTGTGCGCATCCCACGGTTTAGCGCAGTTTATCACTCACGCCGTTTTGCGCATCGCATTGTTTTCGGCAGTTTATCACTCGTGCGGTTGTGCGCATCGCACTGTTTTGCGCAGTTTATCACTCGCGCCGTTTTGCGCATCGCACTGTTTTGCGCAGTTTATCACTCGCGCCCTTTTGTACATCGCACTGTTTTCCGCAGTTTATCACTCACGCCGTTTTGCGCATCTCACGGTTTTGCGCAGTTTATCACTCGCGCCGTTTTGCAAATCGCACTGTTTTGCGAAGTTTATCACTCGCGCCGTTTTGCGTATCGCAGTGCTTTCGACAGTTTACCACTGGCGCGGTTGTGCGCATCGCACGGTTTTGCGCAGTTTATCACTCGCGCCGTTTTCCGTATCGCATTGTTTTCGGTAGTTTATCACGCGCGCGGTTGTGCGCATCGCACTGTTTTGCGCAGTTTATCACTCGCGCCGTTTTGCGAATCGCACGGTTTTGCGCAGTTTATGACTCGCGCCATTTTGCACATCGCATTGTTTTGCGCAGTTTATCACTCGCGCTGTTTTGCGCATTGCATTGTTTTCGGCAGTTTATCACTCGCGCCGTTGTGCGCATCGCACGGTTTTGCGCAGTTTATCACTCGCGCCGTTTTGCACATCGCATTGTTTTCGACAGTTTATCACTCGTGCGGTTGTGCGCATCGCACTGTTTTGCGTAGTTTATCACTCGCGCCCTTTTGTACATCGCACTGTTTTCCGCAGTTTATCACTCCCGCCGTTTTGCAAATCGCACTGTTTTGCGAAGTTTATCACTCGCGCCGTTTTGCGTATCGCAGTGTTTTCGACAGTTTACCACCCGCGCGGTTGTGCGCATCGCACGGTTTTGCGCAGTTTATCACTCGCGCCGTTTTTCGTATCGCATTGTTTTCGGTAGTTTATCACTCGCGCGGTTGTGCGCATCGCACTATTTTGCGCAGTTTATCACTCGCGCCGTTTTGCGACTCGCACGGTTTTGCACTGTTTATGACTCGCGCCATTTTGCGTATCGCACTATTTTGCGCAGTTTATCACTCGCGCCGTTTTGCGCATCGCATTGTTTTCGGCAGTTTATCACTCGCGCCGTTGTGCGCATCGCACTGTTTTGCGCAGTTTATCACTCGCGCCGTTTTGCGCATCGCACTATTTTGCGCAGTTTATCACTCGCGCCGTTTTGCGCATCGCACTCTTTTCGGCAGTTTCTCACTCGTGCCGTTTTCCGCATCGCACGGTTTTGCACAGTTTATCACTCGCGCCATTTTGCACATCGCACTCTTTTCGACAGTTTCTCACTCGCGCCGTTTTCCGCATCGCACGGTTTTGCACAGTTTATCACTCGCGCCGTTTTCCGCATCGCACGGTTCCACGCAGTTTATCACTCGCGCGGTTTTGCGCATCGCACTATTTTGCGCGGTTTATCACTCGTGCCGTTTTGCGCATCGCATTATTTTCGGCAGATTATCACTCGCTCCGTTTTACGCGTCGCACGGTTTTGCGCAGTTTATCACTCGCGCCGTTTTGCGCTTGGTACGGTTTTGCGCAGTTTATCACTCGCGCCTTTTTGCGCATCGCACGATTTTACGCAGTTTATCACTCTCGCCGTTTTGCGCAGTTTATCACTCGCGCCGTTTTGCGTATCGCACCGTTTTGCGCAGTTTATCGCTCCCTCCGTTTCGCGCAGTTTATCACTCTCGCCGTTTTCTGCATCGCATGGTTTGCACAGTTTATCACTCGCGCCGTTTTGCGCATCGCACTGTTTTGCGCAGTTTATCACTCGCGCCGTTTTGCGCATCGCACTGTTTTGTGCAGTTTATCACTCGTGCCTTTTTGCGCATCGCACGATTTTGCGCAGTTTATTAGTCTCGCCGTTTTGCGCATCGTACGGTTTTACGCAGTTTATCACTCGCGCCGTTTTGCGCATCGCACTGTTTTGCGCAGTTTCTCACTCGCGCCGTTTTGCGTATCGCATTGTTTTCGGCAGTTTACCACTCGCGCGGTTGTGCGCATTGCACTGTTTTCCGGTGTTTATCACGCGCGCCATTTTGCGCATCGCACTGTTTTGCGCAGTTTATCACCCGCGTCGTTTTGCGCATCGCACTGTTTTGCGCAGTTTATCACTCGCGCCATTTTGCGCATCGCACGATTTTGCGCAGTTTATCACTCGCGCCGTTTTGCGCGTCGCAGGGTTTTGTGAGATTTATCACTCGTGCCGTTTTGCGCATCGCATTGTTTTCGGCAGTTTATCATTCGTGCGGTTGTGCGCATCGCACTATTTTGCGCTGTTTATCACTCGCGCCGTTTTGCGCATCGCACGGTTTTGCGCAGTTTATCAATCGCGCCGTTTTCCGCATCGCACTGTTTTGCGCAGTTTATCACTCGCGCCGTTTTGCGTATAGCATTGTTTTCGGCAGTTTACCACTCGCGCGGTTGTGCGCATCGCACGGTTTTACGCAGTTTATCACTCGCGCCGTTTTGCGCATCGCACTGTTTTGCGCAGTTTCTCACTCGCGCCGTTTTGCGTATCGCATTGTTTTCGGCAGTTTACCACTCGCGCGGTTGTGCGCATTACACTGTTTTGCAGAGTTTATCACGCGCGCCATTTTGCGCATCGCACTGTTTTGCGCAGTTTATCACCCGCGTCGTTTCGCGCATCGCACTGTTTTGCGCAGTTTATCACTCGCGTCGTTTTGCGCATCGCACTGTTTAGCGCAGTTTATCACTCGCGCCGTTTTGCGCATCGCACGATTTTGCGCAGTTTATCACTCGCGCCGTTTTGCGCGTCGCAGGGTTTTGTGAAATTTATCACTCGTGCCGTTTTGCGCATCGCATTGTTTTCGGCAGTTTATCACTCGTGCGGTTGTGCGCATCGCACTATTTTGCGCTGTTTATCACTCGCGCGGTTTTGCGCATCGCACGGTTTTGCGCTGTTTATCAATCGCGCCGTTTTTCGCATCGCACTGTTTTGCGCAGTTTATCACTCGCGCCGTTTTGCGTATAGCATTGTTTTCGGCAGTTTACCACTCGCGTGGTTGTGCGCATCGCACTGTTTTGCGCAGTTTATCACTCGCGCCGTTTGTCACTCGCTCCGTTTTGCGCAGTTTATCACTCCCACCGTTTCGCGCAGTTTATCACTCTCACCGTTTTCCGCATCGCACGGTTTTTCGCAGTTTATCACTCGCGCCTTTTTGTGCATCGCACTGTTTTGCGCAGTTTATCACTCCCGCCGTTTTGCGCATCGCACTGTTTTGTGCAGTTTATCACTCACGCCGTTTGTTGCATCGCACGGTTTTGCACAGTTTATCACTCGCGCCGTTTTGCGCATCGCACTATTTTTCGCAGTTTATCACTCGACCCGTTTTGCGCATCGCACGATTTTGCGCAGTTTATCAGTCCCGCCATTTTGCGCATCGCACGGTTTTGCACAGTTTATCACTCGCGCCGTTTTGCGCATCGCACTGTTTTGCGCAGTTTATCACTCCCGCCGTTTGGCGCATCACACAGTTTTGTGCAGTTTATCACTCGCGCCGTTTGTTGCATCGCACAGTTTTGCGCAGTTTATCACTCGCGCCGTTTTGCGCATCGCACGGTTTTGCGCAGTTTATCACTCGCGCTGTTTTGCTTATCGCACTGTTTTGCGAAGTTTATCACTCGCGCCGTTTTGCGTATCGTAGTGTTTTCGACAGTTTACCACTCACGCGGTTGTGCGCATCGCACTGTTTTGCGCAGTTTATCACTCGCGCCGTTGTGCGCATCGCACGGTTTTGCGCAGTTTATCACTCGCGCCGTTGTGCGCATCGCACTGTTTTGCGCAGTTTATCACTCGCGCCCTTTTGTACATCGCACTGTTTTCCGCAGTTTATCACTCACGCCGTTTTGCGCATCTCACGGTTTTGCGCAGTTTATCACTCGCGCCGTTTTGCAAATTGCACTGTTTTGCGAAGTTTATCACTCGCGCCGTTTTGCGTATCGCAGTGTTTTCGACAGTTTGCCACTCGCGTGGTTGTGCGCATCGCACGGTTTTGCGCAGTTTATCACTCGCGCCGTTTTCCGTATCGCATTGTTTTCGGTAGTTTATCACTCGCGCGGTTGTGCGCATCGCACTGTTTTGCGCAGTTTATCACTCGCGCCGTTTTGCGAATCGCACGGTTTTGCGCAGTTTATGACTCGCGCCATTTTGCGCATCGCATTGTTTTCGGCAGTTTATCACTCGCGCCGTTGTGCGCATCGTACTGTTTTGCGCAGTTTATCACTCGCGCCGTTTTGCGCCTCGCACGGTTTTGCGCAGTTTATCACTCGCCCCGTTTTGCACATCGCACTCTTTTCGGCAGTTTCTCACTCGCGCCGTTTTCCGCATCGCACGGTTTTGCACAGTTTATCCCTCGCGCCGTTTTCTGCATCGCACGGTTCCGCGCAGTTTATCACTCGCGCGATTTTGCGCATCGCACTGTTTTGCGCGGTTTATCACTCGTGCCGTTTTGCGCATCGCACTGTTTTGCGCGGTTTATCACTCGTGCCGTTTTGCGCATCGCATTATTTTCGGCAGATTATCACTCGCCCCGTTTTGCGCGTCGCATGGTTTTGCACAGTTTATCACTCGCGCCGTTTTGCGGATACCATTGTTTTCGGCAGTTTATCACTCGCGCCGTTTTGCGCATCGCACTGTTTTGCGCTGTTTATCCCTCGCGCGGTTGTGCGCCTCGCACTGTTTTCCGCCGTTTATCACTCGCGCCGTTTTGCGGATCGCATTGTTTTCGGAAGTTTATCACTCGTGCGGTTGTGCGCATCGCACGGTTTTGCGCAGTTTATAACTCGCGCCGTTTTGCACATCGCACCGTTTTGCGCAGTTTATCACTCGCGGCGTTTTGCGCATCGTACTGTTTTGCGCAGTTTATCACTCGCGCCGTTTTGGGCATCGCACTGTTTTGCGCAGTTTATCACTCGCGCCGTTTTGCGCATCGCACTGTTTTGCGCAGTTTATCACTCCCGCCGTTTTGCAAATCGCACTGTTTTGCGAAGTTTATCACTCGCGCCGTTTTGCGTATCGCAGTGTTTTCGACAGTTTACCACCCGCGCGGTTGTGCGCATCGCACGGTTTTGCGCAGTTTATCACTCGCGCCGTTTTTCGTATCGCATTGTTTTCGGTAGTTTATCACTCGCGCGGTTGTGCGCATCGCACTATTTTGCGCAGTTTATCACTCGCGCCGTTTTGCGACTCGCACGGTTTTGCACTGTTTATGACTCGCGCCATTTTGCGTATCGCACTATTTTGCGCAGTTTATCACTCGCGCCGTTTTGCGCATCGCATTGTTTTCGGCAGTTTATCACTCGCGCCGTTGTGCGCATCGCACTGTTTTGCGCAGTTTATCACTCGCGCCGTTTTGCGCATCGCACTATTTTGCGCAGTTTATCACTCGCGCCGTTTTGCGCATCGCACTCTTTTCGGCAGTTTCTCACTCGTGCCGTTTTCCGCATCGCACGGTTTTGCACAGTTTATCACTCGCGCCATTTTGCACATCGCACTCTTTTCGACAGTTTCTCACTCGCGCCGTTTTCCGCATCGCACGGTTTTGCACAGTTTATCACTCGCGCCGTTTTCCGCATCGCACGGTTCCACGCAGTTTATCACTCGCGCGGTTTTGCGCATCGCACTATTTTGCGCGGTTTATCACTCGTGCCGTTTTGCGCATCGCATTATTTTCGGCAGATTATCACTCGCTCCGTTTTACGCGTCGCACGGTTTTGCGCAGTTTATCACTCGCGCCGTTTTGCGCTTGGTACGGTTTTGCGCAGTTTATCACTCGCGCCTTTTTGCGCATCGCACGATTTTACGCAGTTTATCACTCTCGCCGTTTTGCGCAGTTTATCACTCGCGCCGTTTTGCGTATCGCACCGTTTTGCGCAGTTTATCGCTCCCTCCGTTTCGCGCAGTTTATCACTCTCGCCGTTTTCTGCATCGCATGGTTTGCACAGTTTATCACTCGCGCCGTTTTGCGCATCGCACTGTTTTGCGCAGTTTATCACTCGCGCCGTTTTGCGCATCGCACTGTTTTGTGCAGTTTATCACTCGTGCCTTTTTGCGCATCGCACGATTTTGCGCAGTTTATTAGTCTCGCCGTTTTGCGCATCGTACGGTTTTACGCAGTTTATCACTCGCGCCGTTTTGCGCATCGCACTGTTTTGCGCAGTTTCTCACTCGCGCCGTTTTGCGTATCGCATTGTTTTCGGCAGTTTACCACTCGCGCGGTTGTGCGCATTGCACTGTTTTCCGGTGTTTATCACGCGCGCCATTTTGCGCATCGCACTGTTTTGCGCAGTTTATCACCCGCGTCGTTTTGCGCATCGCACTGTTTTGCGCAGTTTATCACTCGCGCCATTTTGCGCATCGCACGATTTTGCGCAGTTTATCACTCGCGCCGTTTTGCGCGTCGCAGGGTTTTGTGAGATTTATCACTCGTGCCGTTTTGCGCATCGCATTGTTTTCGGCAGTTTATCATTCGTGCGGTTGTGCGCATCGCACTATTTTGCGCTGTTTATCACTCGCGCCGTTTTGCGCATCGCACGGTTTTGCGCAGTTTATCAATCGCGCCGTTTTCCGCATCGCACTGTTTTGCGCAGTTTATCACTCGCGCCGTTTTGCGTATAGCATTGTTTTCGGCAGTTTACCACTCGCGCGGTTGTGCGCATCGCACGGTTTTACGCAGTTTATCACTCGCGCCGTTTTGCGCATCGCACTGTTTTGCGCAGTTTCTCACTCGCGCCGTTTTGCGTATCGCATTGTTTTCGGCAGTTTACCACTCGCGCGGTTGTGCGCATTACACTGTTTTGCAGAGTTTATCACGCGCGCCATTTTGCGCATCGCACTGTTTTGCGCAGTTTATCACCCGCGTCGTTTCGCGCATCGCACTGTTTTGCGCAGTTTATCACTCGCGTCGTTTTGCGCATCGCACTGTTTAGCGCAGTTTATCACTCGCGCCGTTTTGCGCATCGCACGATTTTGCGCAGTTTATCACTCGCGCCGTTTTGCGCGTCGCAGGGTTTTGTGAAATTTATCACTCGTGCCGTTTTGCGCATCGCATTGTTTTCGGCAGTTTATCACTCGTGCGGTTGTGCGCATCGCACTATTTTGCGCTGTTTATCACTCGCGCGGTTTTGCGCATCGCACGGTTTTGCGCTGTTTATCAATCGCGCCGTTTTTCGCATCGCACTGTTTTGCGCAGTTTATCACTCGCGCCGTTTTGCGTATAGCATTGTTTTCGGCAGTTTACCACTCGCGTGGTTGTGCGCATCGCACTGTTTTGCGCAGTTTATCACTCGCGCCGTTTGTCACTCGCTCCGTTTTGCGCAGTTTATCACTCCCACCGTTTCGCGCAGTTTATCACTCTCACCGTTTTCCGCATCGCACGGTTTTTCGCAGTTTATCACTCGCGCCTTTTTGTGCATCGCACTGTTTTGCGCAGTTTATCACTCCCGCCGTTTTGCGCATCGCACTGTTTTGTGCAGTTTATCACTCACGCCGTTTGTTGCATCGCACGGTTTTGCACAGTTTATCACTCGCGCCGTTTTGCGCATCGCACTATTTTTCGCAGTTTATCACTCGACCCGTTTTGCGCATCGCACGATTTTGCGCAGTTTATCAGTCCCGCCATTTTGCGCATCGCACGGTTTTGCACAGTTTATCACTCGCGCCGTTTTGCGCATCGCACTGTTTTGCGCAGTTTATCACTCCCGCCGTTTGGCGCATCACACAGTTTTGTGCAGTTTATCACTCGCGCCGTTTGTTGCATCGCACAGTTTTGCGCAGTTTATCACTCGCGCCGTTTTGCGCATCGCACGGTTTTGCGCAGTTTATCACTCGCGCTGTTTTGCTTATCGCACTGTTTTGCGAAGTTTATCACTCGCGCCGTTTTGCGTATCGTAGTGTTTTCGACAGTTTACCACTCACGCGGTTGTGCGCATCGCACTGTTTTGCGCAGTTTATCACTCGCGCCGTTGTGCGCATCGCACGGTTTTGCGCAGTTTATCACTCGCGCCGTTGTGCGCATCGCACTGTTTTGCGCAGTTTATCACTCGCGCCCTTTTGTACATCGCACTGTTTTCCGCAGTTTATCACTCACGCCGTTTTGCGCATCTCACGGTTTTGCGCAGTTTATCACTCGCGCCGTTTTGCAAATTGCACTGTTTTGCGAAGTTTATCACTCGCGCCGTTTTGCGTATCGCAGTGTTTTCGACAGTTTGCCACTCGCGTGGTTGTGCGCATCGCACGGTTTTGCGCAGTTTATCACTCGCGCCGTTTTCCGTATCGCATTGTTTTCGGTAGTTTATCACTCGCGCGGTTGTGCGCATCGCACTGTTTTGCGCAGTTTATCACTCGCGCCGTTTTGCGAATCGCACGGTTTTGCGCAGTTTATGACTCGCGCCATTTTGCGCATCGCATTGTTTTCGGCAGTTTATCACTCGCGCCGTTGTGCGCATCGTACTGTTTTGCGCAGTTTATCACTCGCGCCGTTTTGCGCCTCGCACGGTTTTGCGCAGTTTATCACTCGCCCCGTTTTGCACATCGCACTCTTTTCGGCAGTTTCTCACTCGCGCCGTTTTCCGCATCGCACGGTTTTGCACAGTTTATCCCTCGCGCCGTTTTCTGCATCGCACGGTTCCGCGCAGTTTATCACTCGCGCGATTTTGCGCATCGCACTGTTTTGCGCGGTTTATCACTCGTGCCGTTTTGCGCATCGCACTGTTTTGCGCGGTTTATCACTCGTGCCGTTTTGCGCATCGCATTATTTTCGGCAGATTATCACTCGCCCCGTTTTGCGCGTCGCATGGTTTTGCACAGTTTATCACTCGCGCCGTTTTGCGGATACCATTGTTTTCGGCAGTTTATCACTCGCGCCGTTTTGCGCATCGCACTGTTTTGCGCTGTTTATCCCTCGCGCGGTTGTGCGCCTCGCACTGTTTTCCGCCGTTTATCACTCGCGCCGTTTTGCGGATCGCATTGTTTTCGGAAGTTTATCACTCGTGCGGTTGTGCGCATCGCACGGTTTTGCGCAGTTTATAACTCGCGCCGTTTTGCACATCGCACCGTTTTGCGCAGTTTATCACTCGCGGCGTTTTGCGCATCGTACTGTTTTGCGCAGTTTATCACTCGCGCCGTTTTGGGCATCGCACTGTTTTGCGCAGTTTATCACTCGCGCCGTTTTGCGCATCGCACTGTTTTGCGCAGTTTATCACTCGCGCCGTTTTGCACATCGCACTGTTTTGCGCAGTTTATCACTCGCGCCGTTTTGCGCATCGCACGATTTTATGCATTTTATCACTCGCGCCGTTTTGCGCATCGCACGATTTTGCGCAGTTTATCACTCGCGCCGTTTTGCGCATCGCACGGTTTTGTAAAATTTATCACTCGCGCCGTTTTGCGCATCGCATTGTTTTCGGCAGTTTATCACTCGTGCGGTTATGCGCATCGCACTATTTTGCGCAGTTTATCACTCGCGCCGTTTTGCGTATCGCGTTGTTTTCGACAGTTTACCACTCGCGCGGTTGTGCGCATCGCACTGTTTTCCTCAGTTTATCACTCGCACCGTTGTGCGCATCGCACTGTTTTGCGCAGTTTATCACTCGCGCCATTTTGCGCATCGCATTGTTTTGCGCAGTTTATCACTCGCGCCGTTTTGCGTATCGCATTGTTTTCGGCAGTTTACCACTCGCGCGGTTGTGCGCCTCGCACGGTTTTGCGACGTTTATCACTCGCGCCGTTTTGCCTATCGCATTGTTTTCGGAAGTTTATCACTCGTGCGGTTGTGGGCATCGCACTGTTTTGCGCAGTTTATCACTCGCGCCGTTTTGCGCATCGCACTGTTTTGTAAAATTTGTCACTCGCGCCGTTTTGTGCATCGCATTGTTTTCGGCAGTTTATCACTCGTGCAGTTGTGCGCATCGCACTATTTTGCGCAGTTTATCACTCGCGCCGTTTTGCGCATCGCACTGTTTTCCGTAGTTTATCACTCGCGCCGTTTTGCGCATCGCACGGTTTTGCGCAGTTTATCAATCGCGCCGTTTTCCGCATCGCACGGTTTTGCGCAGTTTATCACTCGCGCCATTTTGTGCATCGCACTGTTTTCCGTAGTTTATCACTCGCGCCGTTTTGCGCATCGCACAGTTTTGTGCAGTTTATCACTCGCGCCGTTTTGCGTATCGCGTTGTTTTCGACAGTTTACCACTCGCGCGGTTGTGCGCATCGCACTGTTTTCCTCAGTTTATCACTCGCACCGTTGTGCGCGTCGCCCTGTTTTGCGCAGTTTATCACTCGCGCCATTTTGCGCATCGCACTGTTTTGCGCAGTTTATCACTCGCGCCGTTTTGCGTATCGCATTGTTTTCGGCAGTTTACCACTCGCGCGGTTGTGCGCCTCGCACGGTTTTGCGACGTTTATCACTCGCGCCGTTTTGCCTATCGCATTGTTTTCGGAAGTTTATCACTCGTGCGGTTGTGGGCATCGCACTGTTTTGCGCAGTTTATCACTCGCGCCGTTTTGCGCATCGCACTGTTTTCCGCAGTTTATCACTCGTGCCCTTTTGCGCATCGCACGGTTTTGCGCAGTTTATCACTCGCGCCGTTTTGCGCATCGCACCGTTTTGCGCAATTTATCACTCGCGCCGTTTTGTGCATCGCACCGTTTTGCGCAGTTTATCACTCCCGCCGTTTTCCGCATCGCACGGTTTTGCGCAGTTTATCACTCGCGCCGTTTTGCGCATCGCACTGTTTTGCGCAGTTTATCACTCGCGCCGTTTTGCGCATCGCACTGTTTTGCGCAGTTTATCACTCGCGCCGTTTTGCGCATCGCATTGTTGTCGACAGTTTATCACTCGTGCGATTCTGCAAATCGCACTGTTTTGCGCAGTTTATCACTCGCGCCGTTTTACGCATCGCACGGTTTTGTGAAATTTATCACTCGCGCCGTTTTGCGCATCGCATTGTTTTCGGCAGTTTATCACTCGTGCGGTTGTGCGAATCGCACTATTTTGCGCAGTTTATCACTCGTGCCGTTTTACGCAGCGCACGGTTTTGCGCAGTTTATCAATCGCGCCGTTTTCCGCATCGCACTGTTTTGCGCAGTTTATCACTCGCGCCGTTTGTCACTCGCGCCGTTGTGCGCATCCCACGGTTTAGCGCAGTTTATCACTCACGCCGTTTTGCGCATCGCATTGTTTTCGGCAGTTTATCACTCGTGCGGTTGTGCGCATCGCACTGTTTTGCGCAGTTTATCACTCGCGCCGTTTTGCGCATCGCACTGTTTTGCGCAGTTTATCACTCGCGCGGTTGTGCGCCTCGCACTGTTTTCCGCCGTTTATCACTCGCGCCGTTTTGCGGATCGCATTGTTTTCGGAAGTTTATCACTCATGCGGTTGTGCGCATCGCACGGTTTTGCGCAGTTTATAACTCGCGCCGTTTTGCACATCGCACCGTTTTGCGCAGTTTATCACTCGCGGCGTTTTGCGCATCGTACTATTTTGCGCAGTTTATCACTCGCGCCGTTTTGGGCATCGCACTGTTTTGCGCAGTTTATCACTCGCGCCGTTTTGCGCATCGCACTGTTTTGCACAGTTTATCACTCGCGCCGTTTTGCGCATCGCACTGTTTTGCGCAGTTTATCACTCGCGCCGTTTTGCGCATCGCACTGTTTTGCCCAGTTTATCACTCGCGCCGTTTTGCGCATCGCACTGTTTTGCGCAGTTTATCACTCGCGCCGTTTTGCGCATCGCACGATTTTGCGCAGTTTATCACTCGCGCCGTTTTGCGCATCGCACGGTTTTGTAAAATTTATCACTCGCGCCGTTTTGCGCATCGCATTGTTTTCGGCAGTTTATCACTCGTGCGGTTATGCGCATCGCACTATTTTGCGCAGGTTATCACTCGCGCCGTTTTGCGCATCGCACTGTTTTCCGCAGTTTATCACTCGCGCCGTTTTGCGCATCGCACGGTTTTGCGCAGTTTATAACTCGCGCCGTTTTGCACATTGCACTGTTTTGCACAGTTTATCACTCGCGGCGTTTTGCGCATCGCACTGTTTTGCGCAGTTTATCACTCGCGCCCGTTTGGGCATCGCACTGTTTTGCGCAGTTTATCACTCGCGCCGTTTTGCGGATCTCACCGTTTTGCGCAGTTTATCAGTCGCTCCGTTTTGCGCATCGCACCGTTTTGCGCAATTTATCACTCGCGCCGTTTTGCGCATCGCACCGTTTTGCGCAGTTTACACTCATGCCGTTTTCCGCATCGCACGGTTTTGCGCAGTTTATCACTCGCGCCGTTTTGCGCATCGCACTCTTTTGCGCAGTTTATCACTCGCGCTGTTTTGCGCATCGCATTGTTGTCGACAGTTTATCACTCGTGCGATTCTGCAAATCGCACTGTTTTGCGCAGTTTATCACTCGCGCCGTTTTACGCATCGCACGGTTTTGTGAAATTTATCACTCGCGCCGTTTTGCGCATCGCATTGTTTTCGGCAGTTTATCACTCGTGCGGTCGTGCGAATCGCACTATTTTGCACAGTTTATCACTCGTGCCGTTTTGCGCATCGCACGGTTTTGCGCAGTTTATCAATCGCGCCGTTTTTCGCATCGCACTGTTTTGCGCAGTTTATCACTCGCGCCGTTTGTCACTCGCGCCGTTGTGCGCATCCCACGGTTTAGCGCAGTTTATCACTCACGCCGTTTTGCGCATCGCATTGTTTTCGGCAGTTTATCACTCGTGCGGTTGTGCGCATCGCACTGTTTTGCGCAGTTTATCACTCGCGCCGTTTTGCGCATCGCACTGTTTTGCGCAGTTTATCACTCGTGCGGTTGTGCGCATCGCACTGTTTTCCTCAGTTTATCACTCGCGCCGTTGTGCGCATCGCACTGTTTTTCGCCGTTTATCACTCGCGCCGTTTTGCGGATCGCATTGTTTTCGGAAGTTTATCACTCGTGCGGTTGTGCGCATCGCACAGTTTTGCGCAGTTTATAACTCGCGCCGTTTTGCACATCGCACCGTTTTGCGCAGTTTATCACTCGCGGCATTTTGCGCATCGGACTGTTTTGCGCAGTTTATCACTCGCGCCGTTGTGGGCATCGCACTGTTTTGCGCAGTTTATCACTCGCGCCGTTTTGCGCATCGCACTGTTTTGCGCAGTTTATCACTCGCGCCGTTTTGCGCATCGCACTGTTTTGCGCAGTTTATCACTCGCGCCGTTTTGCGCATCGCACGATTTTATGCATATTATCACTCGCGCCGTTTTGCGCATCGCACGATTTTGCGCAGTTTATCACTCGCGCCGTTTTGCGCATCGCACGGTTTGGTAAAATTTATCACTCGCGCCGTTTTGCGCATCGCATTGTTTTCGGCAGTTTATCACTCGTGCGGTTATGCGCATCGCACTATTTTACGCAGTTTATCACTCGCGCCGTTTTGCGCATCGCACTGTTTTCCGCAGTTGATCACTCGCGCCGTTTTGCGCATCGCACGGTTTTGCGCAGTTTATAACTCGCGCCGTTTTGCACATCGCACTGTTTTGCGCAGTTTATCACTCGCGCCGTTTTGGGCATCGCACTGTTTTGCGCAGTTTATCACTCGCGCCGTTTTGCGCATCGCACTGTTTTGCGCAGTTTATCACTCGCTCCGTTTTGCGCATCGCACGATTTTATGCATTTTATCACTCGCGCCGTTTTGCGCATCGCACGATTTTGCGCAGTTTATCACTCGCGCCGTTTTGCGCATCGCACGGTTTTGTAAAATTTGTCACTCGCGCCGTTTTGTGCATCGCATTGTTTTCGGCAGTTTATCACTCGTGCGGTTGTGCGCATCGCACTATTTTGCGCAGTTTATCACTCGCGCCGTTTTGCGCATCGCACTGTTTTCCGCAGTTTATCACTCACGCCGTTTTGCGCATCGCACGGTTTTGCGCAGTTTATCAATCGCGCCGTTTTCCGCATCGCACGGTTTTGCGCAGTTTATCACTCGCGCCATTTTGTGCATCGCACTGTTTTCCGCAGTTTATCACTCGCGCCGTTTTGCGCATCGCACAGTTTTGTGCAGTTTATCACTTGCGCCGTTTTGCGTATCGCGTTGTTTTCGACAGTTTACCACTCGCGCGGTTGTGCGCATCGCACTGTTTTCCTCAGTTTATCACTCGCACCGTTGTGCGCATCGCACTGTTTTGCGCAGTTTATCACTCGCGCCATTTTGCGCATCGCACTGTTTTGCGCAGTTTATCACTCGCGCCGTTTTGCGTATCGCATTGTTTTCGGCAGTTTACCACTCGCGCGGTTGTGCGCCTCGCACGGTTTTGCGACGTTTATCACTCGCGCCGTTTTGCCTATCGCATTGTTTTCGGAAGTTTATCACTCGTGCGGTTGTGTGCATCGCACTGTTTTGCGCAGTTTATCACTCGCCCCGTTTTGTGCATCGCACTGTTTTCCGCAGTTTATCACTCGTGCCCTTTTGCGCATCGCACGGTTTTGCGCAGTTTATCACTCGCGCCGTTTTGCGCATCGCACCGTTTTGCGCATTTATCACTCGCGCCGTTTTGCGCATCGCACCGTTTTGTGCATTTATCACTCGCGCCGTTTTGCGCATCGCACCGTTTTGCGCAGTTTATCACTCCCGCCGTTTTCCGCATCGCACAGTTTTGCGCAGTTTATCACTCGCGCCGTTTTGCGCATCGCACTGTTTTGCGCAGTTTATCACTCGCGCCGTTTTGCGCATCGCATTGTTGTCGACAGTTTATCACTCGTGCGATTCTGCAAATCGCACTGTTTTGCGCAGTTTATCACTCGCGCCGTTTTACGCATCGCACGGTTTTGTTAAATTTATCACTCGCGCCGTTTTGCGCATCGCATTGTTTTCGGCAGTTTATCACTCGTGCGGTTGTGCGAATCGCACTATTTTGCGCAGTTTATCACTCGTGCCGTTTTGCGCATCGCACGGTTTTGCGCAGTTTATCAATCGCGCCGTTTTCCGCATCGCACTGTTTTGCGCAGTTTATCACTCGCGCCGTTTTGCGCATCGCACGATTTTATGCATTTTATCACTCGCGCCGTTTTGCGCATCGCACGATTTTGCGCAGTTTATCACTCGCGCCGCTTTGCGCATCGCACGGTTTTGTAAAATTTGTCACTCGCGCCGTTTTGTGCATCGCATTGTTTTCGGCAGTTTATCACTCGTGCAGTTGTGCGCATCGCACTATTTTGCGCAGTTTATCACTCGCGCCGTTTTGCGCATCGCACTGTTTTCCGTAGTTTATCACTCGCGCCGTTTTGCGCATCGCACGGTTTTGCGCAGTTTATCAATTGCGCCGTTTTCCGCATCGCAGGGTTTTGCGCAGTTTATCACTCGCGCCATTTTGTGCATCGCACTGTTTTCCGTAGTTTATCACTCGCGCCGTTTTGCGCATCGCACAGTTTTGTGCAGTTTATCACTCGCACCGTTTTGCGTATCGCGTTGTTTTCGACAGTTTACCACTCGCGCGGTTGTGCGCATCGCACTGTTTTCCTCAGTTTATCACTCGCACCGTTGTGCGCAGTTTATCACTCGCGCCATTTTGCGCATCGCACTATTTTGCGCAGTTTATCACTCGCGCCGTTTTGCGTATCGCATTGTTTTCGGCAGTTTACCACTCGCGCGGTTGTGCGCCTCGCACGGTTTTGCGACGTTTATCACTCGCGCCGTTTTGCCTATCGCATTGTTTTCGGAAGTTTATCACTCGTGCGGTTGTGGGCATCGCACTGTTTTGCGCAGTTTATCACTCGCGCCGTTTTGCGCATCGCACTGTTTTCCGCAGTTTATCACTCGTGCCCTTTTGCGCATCGCACGGTTTTGCGCAGTTTATCACTCGCGCCGTTTTGCGCATCGCACGGTTTTGTTAAATTTATCACTCGCGCCGTTTTGCGCATCGCATTATTTTCGGCAGTTTATCACTCGTGCGGTTGTGCGAATCGCACTATTTTGCGCAGTTTATCACTCGTGCCGTTTTGCGCATCGCACGGTTTTGCGCAGTTTATCAATCGCGCCGTTTTCCGCATCGCACTGTTTTGCGCAGTTTATCACTCGCGCCGTTTTGCGCATCGCACGATTTTATGCATTTTATCACTCGCGCCGTTTTGCGCATCGCACGATTTTGCGCAGTTTATCACTCGCGCCGCTTTGCGCATCGCACGGTTTTGTAAAATTTGTCACTCGCGCCGTTTTGTGCATCGCATTATTTTCGGCAGTTTATCACTCGTGCAGTTGTGCGCATCGCACTATTTTGCGCAGTTTATCACTCGCGCCGTTTTGCGCATCGCACTGTTTTCCGTAGTTTATCACTCGCGCCGTTTTGCGCATCGCACGGTTTTGCGCAGTTTATCAATTGCGCCGTTTTCCGCATCGCACGGTTTTGCGCAGTTTATCACTCGCGCCATTTTGTGCATCGCACTGTTTTCCGTAGTTTATCACTCGCGCCGTTTTGCGCATCGCACAGTTTTGTGCAGTTTATCACTCGCGCCGTTTTGCGTATCGCGTTGTTTTCGACAGTTTACCACTCGCGCGGTTGTGCGCATCGCACTGTTTTCCTCAGTTTATCACTCGCACCGTTGTGCGCAGTTTATCACTCGCGCCATTTTGCGCATCGCACTATTTTGCGCAGTTTATCACTCGCGCCGTTTTGCGTATCGCATTGTTTTCGGCAGTTTACCACTCGCGCGGTTGTGCGCCTCGCACGGTTTTGCGACGTTTATCACTCGCGCCGTTTTGCCTATCGCATTGTTTTCGGAAGTTTATCACTCGTGCGGTTGTGGGCATCGCACTGTTTTGCGCAGTTTATCACTCGCGCCGTTTTGCGCATCGCACTGTTTTCCGCAGTTTATCACTCGTGCCCTTTTGCGCATCGCACGGTTTTGCGCAGTTTATCACTCGCGCCGTTTTGCGCATCGCACCGTTTTGCGCAATTTATCACTCCCGCCGTTTTGCGCATCGCACCGTTTTGCGCAGTTTATCACTCCCGCCGTTTTCCGCATCGCACGGTTTTGCGCAGTTTATCACTCGCGCCGTTTTGCGCATCGCACTGTTTTGCGCAGTTTATCACTCGCGCCGTTTTGCGCATCGCATTGTTGTCGACAGTTTATCACTCGTGCGATTCTGCAAATCGCACTGTTTTGCGCAGTTTATCACTCGCGCCGTTTTACGCATCGCACGGTTTTGTCAAATTTATCACTCGCGCCGTTTTGCGCATCGCATTGTTTTCGGCAGTTTATCACTCGTGCGGTTGTGCGAATCGCACTATTTTGCGCAGTTTATCACTCGTGCCGTTTTGCGCATCGCACGGTTTTGCGCAATTTATCAATCGCGCCGTTTTCCGCATCGCACTGTTTTGCGCAGTTTATCACTCGCGCCGTTTGTCACTCGCGCCGTTGTGCGCATCCCACGGTTTAGCGCAGTTTATCACTCACGCCGTTTTGCGCATCGCATTGTTTTCGGCAGTTTATCACTCGTGCGGTTGTGCGCATCGCACTGTTTTGCGCAGTTTATCACTCGCGCCGTTTTGCGCATCGCACTGTTTTGCGCAGTTTATCACTCGCGCGGTTGTGCGCCTCGCACTGTTTTCCGCCGTTTATCACTCGCGCCGTTTTGCGGATCGCATTGTTTTCGGAAGTTTATCACTCGTGCGGTTGTGCGCATCGCACGGTTTTGCGCAGTTTATAACTCGCGCCGTTTTGCACATCGCACCGTTTTGCGCAGTTTATCACTCGCGGCGTTTTGCGCATCGTACTGTTTTGCGCAGTTTATCACTCGCGCCGTTTTGGGCATCGCACTGTTTTGCGCAGTTTATCACTCGCGCCGTTTTGCGCATCGCACTGTTTTGCGCAGTTTATCACTCGCGCCGTTTTGCCCATCGCACTCTTTTGCGCAGTTTATCACTCGCGCCGTTTTGCGCATCACACGATTTTATGCATTTTATCACTCGCGCCGTTTTGCGCATCGCACGATTTTGCGCAGTTTATCACTCGCGCCGTTTTGCGCATCGCACGGTTTTGTAAAATTTATCACTCGCGCCGTTTTGCGCATCGCATTGTTTTCGGCAGTTTATCACTCGTGCGGTTATGCGCATCGCACTATTTTGCGCAGTTTATCACTCGCGCCGTTTTGCGCATCGCACTGTTTTCCGCAGTTTATCACTCGCGCCGTTTTGCGCATCGCACGGTTTTGCGCAGTTTATAACTCGCGCCGTTTTGCACATTGCACCGTTTTGCACAGTTTATCACTCGCGGCGTTTTGCGCATCGCACTGTTTTGCGCAGTTTATCACTCGCGCCGTTTTGGGCATCGCACTGTTTTGCGCAGTTTATCACTCGCGCCGTTTTGCGCATCGCACTGTTTTGCGCAGTTTATCCCTCGCACCGTTTTGCGCATCGCACGATTTTATGCATTTTATCACTCGCGCCGTTTTGCGCATCGCACGATTTTGCGCAGTTTATCACTCGCGCCGTTTTGCGCATCGCACGGTTTTGTAAAATTTATCACTAGCGCCGTTTTGTGCATCGCATTGTTTTCGGCAGTTTATCACTCGTGCGGTTGTGCGCATCGCACTATTTTGCGCAGTTTATCACTCGCGCCGTTTTGCGCATCGCACTGTTTTTCGCAGTTTATCACTCGCGCCGTTTTGCGCATCGCACGGTTTTGCGCAGTTTATCAATCGCGCCGTTTTCCGCATCGCACGGTTTTGCGCAGTTTATCACTCGCGCCATTTTGTGCATCGCACTGTTTTCCGCAGTTTATCACTCGCGCCGTTTTGCGCATCGCACAGTTTTGTGCAGTTTATCACTCGCGCCGTTTTGCGTATCGCGTTGTTTTCGACAGTTTACCACTCGCGCGGTTATGCGCATCGCACTGTTTTCCTCAGTTTATCACTCGCACCGTTGTGCGCATCGCACTATTTTGCGCAGTTTATCACTCGCGCCATTTTGCGCATCGCACTGTTTTGCGCAGTTTATCACTCGCGCCGTTTTGCGTATCGCATTGTTTTCGGCAGTTTACCACTCGCGCGGTTGTGCGGCTCGCACTGTTTTGCGACGTTTATCACTCGCGCCGTTTTGCCTATCGCATTGTTTTCGGAAGTTTATCACTCGTGCGGTTGTGTGCATCGCACTGTTTTGCGCAGTTTATCACTCGCGCCGTTTTGCGCATCGCACTGTTTTCCGCAGTTTATCACTCGTGCCCTTTTGCGCATCGCACGGTTTTGCGCAGTTTATCAATCACGCCGTTTTCCGCATCGCAATGCTTTGCGATGTTTATCACTCGCGCCGTTTTGCGGATCGCACCGTTTTGCACAGTTTATCACTCGCGCCGTTTTGCGCATCGCACCGTTTTGCACAATTTATCACTCGCGCCGTTTTGTGCATCGCACCGTTTTGCGCAGTTTATCACTCCCGCCGTTTTTCGCATCACACGGTTTTGCGCAGTTTATCACTCGCGCCGTTTTGCGCATCGCACTGTTTTGCGCAGTTTATCACTCGCGCCGTTTTGCGCATCGCATTGTTGTCGACAGTTTATCACTCGTGCGATTCTGCAAATCGCACTGTTTTGCGCAGTTTATCACTCGCGCCGTTTTACGCATCGCACGGTTTTGTGAAATTTATCACTCGCGCCGTTTTGCGCATCGCATTGTTTTCGGCAGTTTATCACTCGTGCGGTTGTGCGAATCGCACTATTTTGCGCAGTTTATCACTCGTGCCGTTTTGCGCATCGCACGGTTTTGCGCAGTTTATCAATCGCGCCGTTTTTCGCATCGCACTGTTTTGCGCAGTTTATCACTCGCGCCGTTTGTCACTCGCGCCGTTGTGCGCTTCCCACGGTTTAGCGCATTTTATCACTCACGCCGTTTTGCGCATCGCATTGTTTTCGGCAGTTTATCACTCGTGCGGTTGTGCGCATCGCACTGTTTTGCGCAGTTTATCACTCGCGCGGTTGTGCGCATCGCACTGTTTTGCGCAGTTTATCACTCGCGCGGTTGTGCGCATCGCACTATTTTCCTCAGTTTATCACTCGCGCCGTTGTGCGCATCGCACTGTTTTGCGCAGTTTATCACTCGCGCCATTTTGCGCATCGCACTGTTTTGCGCAGTTTATCACTCGCGCCGTTTTGCGTATCGCATTGTTTTCGGCAGTTTACCACTCGCGCGGTTGTGCGCCTCGCACTGTTTTGCGACGTTTATCACTCGTGCCGTTTTGCCTATCGCATTGTTTTCGGAAGTTTATCACTCGTGCGGTTGTGTACATCGCACTGTTTTGCGCAGTTTATCACTCGCGCCGTTTTGCGCATCGCACTGTTTTCCGCAGTTTATCACACGCGCCGTGTTGCGAATCGCACGGTTTTGCGCAGTTTATCAATCACGCCGTTTTTCGCATCGCACAGTTTTGCGCAGTTTATCACTCGCGCCGTTTTGCGGATCGCACTGTTTTGCGCAGTTTATCACTCGCGCCGTTTTGCGCATCGCACTGTTTTGCGCAGTTTATCACTCGCGCCGTTTTGCGCATCGCACTGTTTTGCGCAGTTTATCACTCGCGCCGTTTTGCGCATCGCACGATGTTGCGCAGTTTATCACTCGTGCCGTTTTGCGCATCGCATTGTTGTCGACAGTTTATCACTCGTGCGATTCTGCAAATCACACTGTTTTGCGCAGTTTATCACTCGCGCCGTTTTACGCATCGCACGGTTTTGTGAAATTTATCACTCGCGCCGTTTTGCGCATCGCATTGTTTTCGGCAGTTTATCACTCGTGCGGTTGTGCGCATCGCACTGTTTTGCGCAGTTTATCACTCGCGCCGTTTTGCGCATCGCACTGTTTTGCGCAGTTTATCACTCGCGCGGTTGTGCGCCTCGCACTGTTTTCCGCCGTTTATCACTCGCGCCGTTTTGCGGATCGCATTGTTTTCGGAAGTTTATCACTCGTGCGGTTGTGCGCATCGCACGGTTTTGCGCAGTTTATAACTCGCGCCGTTTTGCACATCGCACCGTTTTGCGCAGTTTATCACTCGCGGCGTTTTGCGCATCGTACTGTTTTGCGCAGTTTATCACTCGCGCCGTTTTGGGCATCGCACTGTTTTGCGCAGTTTATCACTCGCGCCGTTTTGCGCATCGCACTGTTTTGCGCAGTTTATCACTCGCGTCGTTTTGCCCATCGCACTCTTTTGCGCAGTTTATCACTCGCGCCGTTTTGCGCATCGCACGATTTTATGCATTTTATCACTCGCGCCGTTTTGCGCATCGCACGATTTTGCGCAGTTTATCACTCGCGCCGTTTTGCGCATCGCACGGTTTTGTAAAATTTATCACTCGCGCCGTTTTGCGCATCGCATTGTTTTCGGCAGTTTATCACTCGTGCGGTTATGCGCATCGCACTATTTTGCGCAGTTTATCACTCGCGCCGTTTTGCGCATCGCACTGTTTTCCGCAGTTTATCACTCGCGCCGTTTTGCGCATCGCACGGTTTTGCGCAGTTTATAACTCGCGCCGTTTTGCACATTGCACCGTTTTGCACAGTTTATCACTCGCGGCGTTTTGCGCATCGCACTGTTTTGCGCAGTTTATCACTCGCGCCGTTTTGGGCATCGCACTGTTTTGCGCAGTTTATCACTCGCGCCGTTTTGCGCATCGCACTGTTTTGCGCAGTTTATCCCTCGCACCGTTTTGCGCATCGCACGATTTTATGCATTTTATCACTCGCGCCGTTTTGCGCATCGCACGATTTTGCGCAGTTTATCACTCGCGCCGTTTTGCGCATCGCACGGTTTTGTAAAATTTATCACTAGCGCCGTTTTGTGCATCGCATTGTTTTCGGCAGTTTATCACTCGTGCGGTTGTGCGCATCGCACTATTTTGCGCAGTTTATCACTCGCGCCGTTTTGCGCATCGCACTGTTTTTCGCAGTTTATCACTCGCGCCGTTTTGCGCATCGCACGGTTTTGCGCAGTTTATCAATCGCGCCGTTTTCCGCATCGCACGGTTTTGCGCAGTTTATCACTCGCGCCATTTTGTGCATCGCACTGTTTTCCGCAGTTTATCACTCGCGCCGTTTTGCGCATCGCACAGTTTTGTGCAGTTTATCACTCGCGCCGTTTTGCGTATCGCGTTGTTTTCGACAGTTTACCACTCGCGCGGTTATGCGCATCGCACTGTTTTCCTCAGTTTATCACTCGCACCGTTGTGCGCATCGCACTATTTTGCGCAGTTTATTACTCGCGCCATTTTGCGCATCGCACTGTTTTGCGCAGTTTATCACTCGCGCCGTTTTGCGTATCGCATTGTTTTCGGCAGTTTACCACTCGCGCGGTTGTGCGGCTCGCACTGTTTTGCGACGTTTATCACTCGCGCCGTTTTGCCTATCGCATTGTTTTCGGAAGTTTATCACTCGTGCGGTTGTGTGCATCGCACTGTTTTGCGCAGTTTATCACTCGCGCCGTTTTGCGCATCGCACTGTTTTCCGCAGTTTATCACTCGTGCCCTTTTGCGCATCGCACGGTTTTGCGCAGTTTATCAATCACGCCGTTTTTCGCATCGCAATGTTTTGCGCTGTTTATCACTCGCGCCGTTTTGCGGATCGCACCGTTTTGCACAGTTTATCACTCGCGCCGTTTTGCGCATCGCACCGTTTTGCACAATTTATCACTCGCGCCGTTTTGTGCATCGCACCGTTTTGCGCAGTTTATCACTCCCGCCGTTTTCCGCATCGCACGGTTTTGCGCAGTTTATCACTCCCGCCGTTTTGCGCATCGCACTGTTTTGCGCAGTTTATCACTCGCGCCGTTTTGCGCATCGCATTGTTGTCGACAGTTTATCACTCGTGCGATTCTGCAAATCGCACTGTTTTGCGCAGTTTATCACTCGCGCCGTTTTACGCATCGCACGGTTTTGTGAAATTTATCACTCGCGCCGTTTTGCGCATCGCATTGTTTTCGGCAGTTTATCACTCGTGCGGTTGTGCGAATCGCACTATTTTGCGCAGTTTATCACTCGTGCCGTTTTGCGCATCGCACGGTTTTGCGCAGTTTATCAATCGCGCCGTTTTTCGCATCGCACTGTTTTGCGCAGTTTATTACTCGCGCCGTTTGTCACTCGCGCCGTTGTGCGCATCCCACGGTTTAGCGCATTTTATCACTCACGCCGTTTTGCGCATCGCATTGTTTTCGGCAGTTTATCACTCGTGCGGTTGTGCGCATCGCACTGTTTTGCGCAGTTTATCACTCGCGCGGTTGTGCGCATCGCACTGTTTTGCGCAGTTTATCACTCGCGCGGTTGTGCGCATCGCACTATTTTCCTCAGTTTATCACTCGCGCCGTTGTGCGCATCGCACTGTTTTGCGCAGTTTATCACTCGCGCCATTTTGCGCATCGCACTGTTTTGCGCAGTTTATCACTCACGCCGTTTTGCGTATCGCATTGTTTTCGGCAGTTTACCACTCGCGCGGTTGTGCGCCTCGCACTGTTTTGCGACGTTTATCACTCGTGCCGTTTTGCCTATCGCATTGTTTTCGGAAGTTTATCACTCGTGCGGTTGTGTACATCGCACTGTTTTGCGCAGTTTATCACTCGCGCCGTTTTGCGCATCGCACTGTTTTCCGCAGTTTATCACACGCGCCGTTTTGCGAATCGCACGGTTTTGCGCAGTTTATCAATCACGCCGTTTTTCGCATCGCACAGTTTTGCGCAGTTTATCACTCGCGCCGTTTTGCGGATCGCACTGTTTTGCGCAGTTTATCACTCGCGCCGTTTTGCGCATCGCACTGTTTTGCGCAGTTTATCACTCGCGCCGTTTTGCGCATCGCACGATGTTGCGCAGTTTATCACTCGTGCCATTTTGCGCATCGCATTGTTGTCGACAGTTTATCACTCGTGCGATTCTGCAAATCACACTGTTTTGCGCAGTTTATCACTCGCGCCGTTTTACGCATCGCACGGTTTTGTGAAATTTATCACTCGCGCCGTTTTGCGCATCGCATTGTTTTCGGCAGTTTATCACTCGTGCGGTTGTGCGAATCGCACTATTTTGCGCAGTTTATCACTCGTGCCGTTTTGCGCATCGCACGGTTTTGCGCAGTTTATCAATCGCGCCGTTTTTCGCATCGCACTGTTTTGCGCAGTTTATCACTCGCGCCGTTTGTCACTCGCGCCGTTGTGCGCATCCCACGGTTTAGCGCATTTTATCACTCACGCCGTTTTGCGCATCGCATTGTTTTCGGCAGTTTATCACTCGGGCGGTTGTGCGCATCGCACTGTTTTGCGCAGTTTATCACTCGCGCGGTTGTGCGCATCGCACTGTTTTGCGCAGTTTATCACTCGCGCGGTTGTGCGCATCGCACTATTTTCCTCAGTTTATCACTCGCGCCGTTGTGCGCATCGCACTGTTTTGCGCAGTTTATCACTCGCGCCATTTTGCGCATCGCACTGTTTTGCGCAGTTTATCACTCGCGCCGTTTTGCGTATCGCATTGTTTTCGGCAGTTTACCACTCGCGCGGTTGTGCGCCTCGCACTGTTTTGCGACGTTTATCACTCGTGCCGTTTTGCCTATCGCATTGTTTTCGGAAGTTTATCACTCGTGCGGTTGTGTACATCGCACTGTTTTTTGCAGTTTATCACTCGCGCCGTTTTGCGCATCGCACTGTTTTCCGCAGTTTATCACACGCGCCGTTTTGCGAATCGCACGGTTTTGCGCAGTTTATCAATCACGCCGTTTTTCGCATCGCACAGTTTTGCGCAGTTTATCACTCACGCCGTTTTGCGGATCGCACTGTTTTGCGCAGTTTATCACTCGCGCCGTTTTGCGCATCGCACTGTTTTGCGCAGTTTATCACTCGCGCCGTTTTGCGCATCGCACGATGTTGCGCAGTTTATCACTCGTGCCGTTTTGCGCATCGCATTGTTGTCGACAGTTTATCACTCGTGCGATTCTGCAAATCACACTGTTTTGCGCAGTTTATCACTCGCGCCGTTTTACGCATCGCACGGTTTTGTGAAATTTATCACTCGCGCCGTTTTGCGCATCGCATTGTTTTCGGCAGTTTATCACTCGTGCGGTTGTGCGCATCGCACTATTTTGCGCAGTTTATCACTCGTGCCGTGTTGCGCATCGCACGGTTTTGCGTAGTTTATCAATCGCGCCGTTTTCCGCATCGCATTGTTTTGCGCCGTTTGTCACTCGCGCCGTTGTGCGCATCCCACGGTTTAGCGCAGTTTATCACTCACGCCGTTTTGCGCATCGCATTGTTTTCGGCAGTTTATCACTCGTGCGGTTGTGCGCATCGCACTGTTTTGCGCAGTTTATCACTCGCGCCGTTTTGCGCATCGCACTGTTTTGCGCAGTTTATCACTCGCGCGGTTGTGCGCCTCGCACTGTTTTCCGCCGTTTATCACTCGCGCCGTTTTGCGGATCGCATTGTTTTCGGAAGTTTATCACTCGTGCGGTTGTGCGCATCGCACGGTTTTGCGCAGTTTATAACTCGCGCCGTTTTCCACATCGCACCGTTTTGCGTAGTTTATCACTCGCGGCGTTTTGCGCATCGGACTGTTTTGCGCAGTTTATCACTCGCGCCGTTTTGGGCATCGCACTGTTTTGCGCAGTTTATCACTCGCGCCGTTTTGCGCATCGCACTGTTTTGCGCAGTTTATCACTCGCGCCGTTTTGCCCATCGCACTCTTTTGCGCAGTTTATCACTCGCGCCGTTTTGCGCATCGCACGATTTTATGCATTTTATCACTCGCGCCGTTTTGCGCATCGCACGATTTTGCGCAGTTTATCACTCGCGCCGTTTTGCGCATCGCACGGTTTTGTAAAATTTATCACTCGCGCCGTTTTGCGCATCGCATTGTTTTCGGCAGTTTATCACTCGTGCGGTTATGCGCATCGCACTATTTTGCGCAGTTTATCACTCGCGCCGTTTTGCGCATCGCACTGTTTTCCGCAGTTTATCACTCGCGCCGTTTTGCGCATCGCACGGTTTTGCGCAGTTTATAACTCGCGCCGTTTTGCACATTGCACCGTTTTGCACAGTTTATCACTCGCGGCGTTTTGCGCATCGCACTGTTTTGCGCAGTTTATCACTCGCGCCGTTTTGGGCATCGCACTGTTTTGCGCAGTTTATCACTCGCGCCGTTTTGCGCATCGCACTGTTTTGCGCAGTTTATCCCTCGCACCGTTTTGCGCATCGCACGATTTTATGCATTTTATCACTCGCGCCGTTTTGCGCATCGCACGATTTTGCGCAGTTTATCACTCGCGCCGTTTTGCGCATCGCACGGTTTTGTAAAATTTATCACTAGCGCCGTTTTGTGCATCGCATTGTTTTCGGCAGTTTATCACTCGTGCGGTTGTGCGCATCGCACTATTTTGCGCAGTTTATCACTCGCGCCGTTTTGCGCATCGCACTGTTTTTCGCAGTTTATCACTCGCGCCGTTTTGCGCATCGCACGGTTTTGCGCAGTTTATCAATCGCGCCGTTTTCCGCATCGCACGGTTTTGCGCAGTTTATCACTCGCGCCATTTTGTGCATCGCACTGTTTTCCGCAGTTTATCACTCGCGCCGTTTTGCGCATCGCACAGTTTTGTGCAGTTTATCACTCGCGCCGTTTTGCGTATCGCGTTGTTTTCGACAGTTTACCACTCGCGCGGTTATGCGCATCGCACTGTTTTCCTCAGTTTATCACTCGCACCGTTGTGCGCATCGCACTATTTTGCGCAGTTTATCACTCGCGCCATTTTGCGCATCGCACTGTTTTGCGCAGTTTATCACTCGCGCCGTTTTGCGTATCGCATTGTTTTCGGCAGTTTACCACTCGCGCGGTTGTGCGGCTCGCATTGTTTTGCGACGTTTATCACTCGCGCCGTTTTGCCTATCGCATTGTTTTCGGAAGTTTATCACTCGTGCGGTTGTGTGCATCGCACTGTTTTGCGCAGTTTATCACTCGCGCCGTTTTGTGCATCGCACTGTTTTCCGCAGTTTATCACTCGTGCCCTTTTGCGCATCGCACGGTTTTGCGCAGTTTATCAATCACGCCGTTTTCCGCATCGCAATGTTTTGCGCTGTTTATCACTCGCGCCGTTTTGCGGATCGCACCGTTTTGCACAGTTTATCACTCGCGCCGTTTTGCGCATCGCACCGTTTTGCACAATTTATCACTCGCGCCGTTTTGTGCATCGCACCGTTTTGCGCAGTTTATCACTCCCGCCGTTTTCCGCATCGCACGGTTTTGCGCAGTTTATCACTCGCGCCGTTTTGCGCATCGCACTGTTTTGCGCAGTTTATCACTCGCGCCGTTTTGCGCATCGCATTGTTGTCGACAGTTTATCACTCGTGCGATTCTGCAAATCGCACTGTTTTGCGCAGTTTATCACTCGCGCCGTTTTACGCATCGCACGGTTTTGTGAAATTTATCACTCGCGCCGTTTTGCGCATCGCATTGTTTTCGGCAGTTTATCACTCGTGCGGTTGTGCGAATCGCACTATTTTGCGCAGTTTATCACTCGTGCCGTTTTGCGCATCGCACGGTTTTGCGCAGTTTATCAATCGCGCCGTTTTTCGCATCGCACTGTTTTGCGCAGTTTATCACTCGCGCCGTTTGTCACTCGCGCCGTTGTGCGCATCCCACGGTTTAGCGCATTTTATCACTCACGCCGTTTTGCGCATCGCATTGTTTTCGGCAGTTTATCACTCGTGCGGTTGTGCGCATCGCACTGTTTTGCGCAGTTTATCACTCGCGCGGTTGTGCGCATCGCACTGTTTTGCGCAGTTTATCACTCGCGCGGTTGTGCGCATCGCACTATTTTCCTCAGTTTATCACTCGCGCCGTTGTGCGCATCGCACTGTTTTGCGCAGTTTATCACTCGCGCCATTTTGCGCATCGCACTGTTTTGCGCAGTTTATCACTCGCGCCGTTTTGCGTATCGCATTGTTTTCGGCAGTTTACCATTCGCGCGGTTGTGCGCCTCGCACTGTTTTGCGACGTTTATCACTCGTGCCGTTTTGCCTATCGCATTGTTTTCGGAAGTTTATCACTCGTGCGGTTGTGTACATCGCACTGTTTTGCGCAGTTTATCACTCGCGCCGTTTTGCGCATCGCACTGTTTTCCGCAGTTTATCACACGCGCCGTTTTGCGAATCGCACGGTTTTGCGCAGTTTATCAATCACGCCGTTTTTCGCATCGCACAGTTTTGCGCAGTTTATCACTCGCGCCGTTTTGCGGATCGCACTGTTTTGCGCAGTTTATCACTCGCGCCGTTTTGCGCATCGCACTGTTTTGCGCAGTTTATCACTCGCGCCGTTTTGCGCATCGCACGATGTTGCGCAGTTTATCACTCGTGCCGTTTTGCGCATCGCATTGTTGTCGACAGTTTATCACTCGTGCGATTCTGCAAATCACACTGTTTTGCGCAGTTTATCACTCGCGCCGTTTTACGCATCGCACGGTTTTGTGAAATTTATCACTCGCGCCGTTTTGCGCATCGCATTGTTTTCGGCAGTTTATCACTCGTGCGGTTGTGCGCATCGCACTATTTTGCGCAGTTTATCACTCGTGCCGTGTTGCGCATCGCACGGTTTTGCGCAGTTTATCAATCGCGCCGTTTTCCGCATCGCATTGTTTTGCGCCGTTTGTCACTCGCGCCGTTGTGCGCATCCCACGGTTTAGCGCAGTTTATCACTCACGCCGTTTTGCGCATCGCATTGTTTTCGGCAGTTTATCACTCGTGCGGTTGTGCGCATCGCACAGTTTTGCGCAGTTTATCACTCGCGCCGTTTTGCGGATCGCACTGTTTTGCGCAGTTTATCACTCGCGCCGTTTTGCGCATCGCACTGTTTTGCGCAGTTTATCACTCGCGCCGTTTTGCGCATCGCACGATGTTGCGCAGTTTATCACTCGTGCCGTTTTGCGCATCGCATTGTTGTCGACAGTTTATCACTCGTGCGATTCTGCAAATCACACTGTTTTGCGCAGTTTATCACTCGCGCCGTTTTACGCATCGCACGGTTTTGTGAAATTTATCACTCGCGCCGTTTTGCGCATCGCATTGTTTTCGGCAGTTTATCACTCGTGCGGTTGTGCGCATCGCACTATTTTGCGCAGTTTATCACTCGTGCCGTGTTGCGCATCGCACGGTTTTGCGCAGTTTATCAATCGCGCCGTTTTCCGCATCGCATTGTTTTGCGCCGTTTGTCACTCGCGCCGTTGTGCGCATCCCACGGTTTAGCGCAGTTTATCACTCACGCCGTTTTGCGCATCGCATTGTTTTCGGCAGTTTATCACTCGTGCGGTTGTGCGCATCGCACTGTTTTGCGCAGTTTATCACTCGCGCCGTTTTGCACATCGCATTGTTTTCGACAGTTTATCACTCGTGCAGTTGTGCGCATCGCACTGTTTTGCGCAGTTTATCACTCGCGCCCTTTTGTACATCGCACTGTTTTCCGCAGTTTATCACTCACGCCGTTTTGCGCATCTCACGGTTTTGCGCAGTGTATCACTCGCGCCGTTTTGCAAATCGCACTGTTTTGCGAAGTTTATCACTCGCGCCGTTTTGCGTATCGCAGTGCTTTCGACAGTTTACCACTCGCGCGGTTGTGCGCATCGCACGGTTTTGCGCAGTTTATCACTCGCACCGTTTTCCGTATCGCATTGTTTTCGGTAGTTTATCACGCGCGCGGTTGTGCGCATCGCACTGTTTTGCGCAGTTTATCACTCGCGCCGTTTTGCGAATCGCACGGTTTTGCGCAGTTTATGACTCGCGCCATTTTGCGCATCGCATTGTTTTGCGCAATTTATCACTCGCGCTGTTTTGCGCATTGCATTGTTTTCGGCAGTTTATCACTCGCGCCGTTGTGCGCATCGCACGGTTTTGCGCAGTTTATCACTCGCGCCGTTTTGCACATCACATTGTTTTCGACAGTTTATCACTCGTGCGGTTGTGCGCATCGCACTGTTTTGCGTAGTTTATCACTCGCGCCCTTTTGTACATCGCACTGTTTTCCGCAGTTTATCACTCCCGCCGTTTTGCAAATCGCACTGTTTTGCGAAGTTTATCACTCGCGCCGTTTTGCGTATCGCAGTGTTTTCGACAGTTTACCACTCGCGCGGTTGTGCGCATCGCACGGTTTTGCGCAGTTTATCACTCGCGCCGTTTTTCGTATCGCATTGTTTTCGGTAGTTTATCACTCGCGCGGTTGTGCGCATCGCACTATTTTGCGCAGTTTATCACTCGCGCCGTTTTGCGACTCGCACGGTTTTGCACTGTTTATGACTCGCGCCATTTTGCGTATCGCACTATTTTGCGCAGTTTATCACTCGCGCCGTTTTGCGCATCGCATTGTTTTCGGCAGTTTATCACTCGCGCCGTTGTGCGCATCGCACTGTTTTGCGCAGTTTATCACTCGCGCCGTTTTGCGCATCGCACTATTTTGCGCAGTTTATCACTCGCGCCGTTTTGCGCATCGCACTCTTTTCGGCAGTTTGTCACTCGTGCCGTTTTCCGCATCGCACGGTTTTGCACAGTTTATCACTCGCGCCGTTTTGCACATCGCACTCTTTTCGGCAGTTTCTCACTCGCGCCGTTTTCTGCATCGCACGGTTTTGCACAGTTTATCACTCGCGCCGTTTTCCGCATCGCACGGTTCCACGCAGTTTATCACTCGCGCGGTTTTGCGCATCGCACTATTTTGCGCGGTTTATCACTCGTGTCGTTTTGCGCATCGCATTATTTTCGGCAGATTATCACTCGCTCCGTTTTGCGCGTCGCACGGTTTTGCGCAGTTTATCACTCGCGCCGTTTTGCGCTTGGTACGGTTTTGCGCAGTTTATCACTCGCGCCTTTTTGCGCATCGCACGATTTTACGCAGTTTATCACTCTCGCCGTTTTGCGCAGTTTATCACTCGCGCCGTTTTGCGTATCGCACCGTTTTGCGCAGTTTATCACTCCCTCCGTTTCGCGCAGTTTATCACTCTCGCCGTTTTCTGCATCGCATGGTTTGCACAGTTTACCACTCGCGCCGTTTTGCGCATCGCACTGTTTTGCGCAGTTTATCACTCGCGCCGTTTTGCGCATCGCACTGTTTTGTGCAGTTTATCACTCGTGCCTTTTTGCGCATCGCACGATTTTGCGCAGTTTATTAGTCTCGCCGTTTTGCGCATCGTACGGTTTTACGCAGTTTATCACTCGCGCCGTTTTGCGCATCGCACTGTTTTGCACAGTTTCTCACTCGCGCCGTTTTGCGTATCGCATTGTTTTCGGCAGTTTACCACTCGCGCGGTTGTGCGCATTGCACTGTTTTCCGGTGTTTATCACGCGCGTCATTTTGCGCATCGCACTGTTTTGCGCAGTTTATCACCCGCGCCGTTTTGCGCATCGCACTGTTTTGCGCAGTTTATCACTCGCGCCGTTTTGCGCATCGCACGATTTTGCGCAGTTTATCACTCGCGCCGTTTTGCGCGTCGCAGGGTTTTGTGAGATTTATCACTCGTGCCGTTTTGCGCATCGCATTGTTTTCGGCAGTTTATCACTCGTGCGGTTGTGCGCATCGCACTATTTTGCGCTGTTTATCACTCGCGCCGTTTTGCGCATCGCACGGTTTTGCGCAGTTTATCAATCGCGCCGTTTTCCGCATCGCACTGTTTTGCGCAGTTTATCACTCGCGCCGTTTTGCGTATAGCATCGTTTTCGGCAGTTTACCACTCGCGCGGTTGTGCGCATCGCACGGTTTTACGCAGTTTATCACTCGCGCCGTTTTGCGCATCGCACTGTTTTGCGCAGTTTCTCACTCGCGCCGTTTTGCGTATCGCATTGTTTTCGGCAGTTTACCACTCGCGCGGTTGTGCGCATTGCACTGTTTTGCGGAGTTTATCACGCGCGCCATTTTGCGCATCGCACTGTTTTGCGCAGTTTATCACCCGCGTCGTTTCGCGCATCGCACTGTTTTGCGCAGTTTATCACTCGCGTCGTTTTGCGCATCGCACTGTTTTGCGCAGTTTATCACTCGCGCCGTTTTGCGCATCGCACGATTTTGCGCAGTTTATCACTCGCGCCGTTTTGCGCGTCGCAGGGTTTTGTGAAATTTATCACTCGTGCCGTTTTGCGCATCGCATTGTTTTCGGCAGTTTATCACTAATGCGGTTGTGCGCATCGCACTATTTTGCGCTGTTTATCACTCGCGCCGTTTTGCGCATCGCACGGTTTTGCGCAGTTTATCAATCGCGCCGTTTTCCGCATCGCACTGTTTTGCGCAGTTTATCACTCGCGCCGTTTTGCGTATAGCATTGTTTTCGGCAGTTTACCACTCGCGCGGTTGTGCGCATCGCACTGTTTTGCGCAGTTTATCACTCGCGCCGTTTGTCACTCGCTCCGTTTTGCGCAGTTTATCACTCCCACCGTTTCGCGCAGTTTATCACTCTCACCGTTTTCCGCATCGCACGGTTTTTCGCAGTTTATCACTCGCGCCTTTTTGTGCATCGCACTGTTTTGCGCAGTTTATCACTCCCGCCGTTTTGCGCATCGCACTGTTTTGTGCAGTTTATCACTCACGCCGTTTGTTGCATCGCACGATTTTGCACAGTTTATCACTCGCGCCGTTTTGCGCATCGCACTATTTTTCGCAGTTTATCACTCGACCCGTTTTGCGCATCGCACGATTTTGCGCAGTTTATCAATCCCGCCATTTTGCGCATCGCACGGTTTTGCACAGTTTATCACTCGCGCCGTTTTGCGCATCGCACTGTTTTGCGCAGTTTATCACTCACGCCGTTTGGCGCATCGCACAGTTTTGTGCAGTTTATCACTCGCGCCGTTTGTTGCATCGCACAGTTTTGCGCAGTTTATCACTCGCGCCGTTTTGCGCATCGCACGGTTTTGCGCAGTTTATCACTCGCGCTGTTTTGCTTATCGCACTGTTTTGCGAAGTTTATCACTCGCGCCGTTTTGCGTATCGTAGTGTTTTCGACAGTTTACCACTCACGCGGTTGTGCGCATCGCACTGTTTTGCGCAGTTTATCACTCGCGCCGTTGTGCGCATCGCATGGTTTTGCACAGTTTATCACTCGCGCCGTTGTGCGCATCGCACTGTTTTGCGCAGTTTATCACTCGCGCCCTTTTGTACATCGCACTGTTTTCCGCAGTTTATCACTCACGCCGTTTTGCGCATCTCACGGTTTTGCGCAGTTTATCACTCGCGCCGTTTTGCAAATTGCACTGTTTTGCGAAGTTTATCACTCGCGCCGTTTTGCGTATCGCAGTGTTTTCGACAGTTTACCACTCGCGCGGTTGTGCGCATCGCACGGTTTTGCGCAGTTTATCACTCGCGCCGTTTTCCGTATCGCATTGTTTTCGGTAGTTTATCACTCGCGCGGTTGTGCGCATCGCACTGTTTTGCGCAGTTTATCACTCGCGCCGTTTTGCGAATCGCACGGTTTTGCGCAGTTTATGACTCGCGCCATTTTGCGCATCGCATTGTTTTCGGCAGTTTATCACTCGCGCCGTTGTGCGCATCGTACTGTTTTGCGCAGTTTATCACTCGCGCCGTTTTGTGCCTCGCACGGTTTTGCGCAGTTTATCACTCGCCCCGTTTTGCACATCGCACTCTTTTCGGCAGTTTCTCACTCGCGCCGTTTTCCGCATCGCACGGTTTTGCACAGTTTATCCCTCGCGCCGTTTTCTGCATCGCACGGTTCCGCGCAGTTTATCACTCGCGCGATTTTGCGCATCGCACTGTTTTGCGCTGTTTATCACTCGTGCCGTTTTGCGCATCGCATTATTTTCGGCAGATTATCACTCGCCCCGTTTTGCGCGTCGCACGGTTTTGCACAGTTTATCACTCGCGCCGTTTTGCGGATGGCATTGTTTTCGGCAGTTTATCACTCGCGCCGTTTTGCGCATCGCACAGTTTTGCGCAGTTTATCACTCGCGCCGTTTTGCGCATCCCACGATTTTGCGCAGTTTATCACTCGCGCCGTTTTGCGCATCGCTCGATTTTGCGCAGTTTATCACTCGCGCCACTTTGCGCATCGCATTGTTTTCGGCAGTTTGTCACTCGTGCGGTTGTGCGCATCGCCCCATTTTGCGCAGTTTATCACTCGCGCCATTTTGCGCATCGCACTGTTTTCCGCAGTTTATCACTCGCGCCGTTTTGGGCATCGCACGGTTTTGCGTAGTCTATCACTCGCGTCATTTTGCGCATCGCACTGTTTTGCGCAGTTTATCACTCGCGCCGTTTTCCGTATCGCATTGTTTTCGGCAGTTTACCACTCGCGCGGTTGTACGCATCGCACTGTTTTGTGCAGTTTATCACTCGTGCCGTTTTGCGCATCGCACTGTTTTGCACAGTTTATCACTCGCGCCGTTTTGCGCATCGCACGGTTTTGCGCAGTTTATCACTCGCGCCGTTTTGCACATCGCATTGTTTTCGACAGTTTCTCACTCGTGCAGTTGTGCGCATCGCACTGTTTTGCGCAGTTTATCACTCGCGCCCTTTTGTACATCGCACTGTTTTCCGCAGTTTATCACTCACGCCGTTTTGCGCATCTCGCGGTTTTGCGCAGTTTATCACTCGCGCCGTTTTGCAAATCGCACTGTTTTGCGAAGTTTATCACTCGCGCCGTTTTGCGTATCGCAGTGTTTTCGACAGTTTACCACTCGCGCGGTAGTGCGCATCGCACGGTTTTGCGCAGTTTATCACTCGCGCCGTTTTCCGTATCGCATTGTTTTCGGTAGTTTATCACTTGCGCGGTTGTGCGCATCGCACTGTTTTGCGCAGTTTATCACTCGCGCCGTTTTGCGAATTGCACGGTTTTGCGCAGTTTATGACTCGCGCCATTTTCCGCATCGCATTGTTTTGCGCAGTTTGTCACTCGCGCCGTTTTGCGCATCGCATTGTTTTCGGCAGTTTATCACTAGCGCCGTTGTGCGCATCGCACGGTTTTGCGCAGTTTATCACTCGCGCCGTTTTGCACATCGCATTGTTTTCGACAGTTTATCACTCGTGCGGTTGTGCGCATCGCACTGTTTTGCGTAGTTTATCACTCGCGCCCTTTTGTACATCGCACTGTTTTCCGCAGTTTATCACTCCCGCCGTTTTGCAAATCGCACTGTTTTGCGAAGTTTATCACTCGCGCCGTTTTGCGTATCGCAGTGTTTTCGACAGTTTACCACTCGCGCGGTTGTGCGCATCGCACGGTTTTGCGCAGTTTATCACTCGCGCCGTTTTCCGTATCGCATTGTTTTCGGTAGTTTATCACTCGCGCGGTTGTGCGCATCGCACTGTTTTGCGCAGTTTATCACTCGCGCCGTTTTGCGACTCGCACGGTTTTGCGCAGTTTATGACTCGCGCCATTTTGCGTATCGCACTATTTTGCGCAGTTTATCACTCGCGCCGTTTTGCGCATCGCATTGTTTTCGGCAGTTTATCACTCGCGCCGTTGTGCGCATCGCACTGTTTTGCGCAGTTTATCACTCGCGCCGTTTTGCGCATCGTACTATTTTGCGCAGTTTATCACTCGCGCCGTTTTGCGCATCGCACTCTTTTCGGCAGTTTCTCACTCGCGCCGTTTTCCGCATCGCACGATTTTACACAGTTTATCACTCGCGCCGTTTTGCACATCGCACTCTTTTCGGCAGTTTCTCACTCGCGCCGTTTTCCGCATCGCACGGTTTTGCACAGTTTATCACTCGCGCCGTTTTCCGCATCGCACGGTTCCACGCAGTTTATCACTAGCGCGGTTTTGCGCATCGCACTGTTTTGCGCGGTTTATCACTCGTGCCGTTTTGCGCATCGCATTATTTTCGGCAGATTATCACTCGCTCCGTTTTGCGCGTCGCACGGTTTTGCGCAGTTTATCACTCGCGCCGTTTTGCGCTTGGTACGGTTTTGCGCAGTTTATCACTCGCGCCTTTTTGCGCATCGCACGATTTTACGCAGTTTATCACTCTCGCCGTTTTACGCAGTTTATCACTCGCGCCGTTTTGCGTATCGCACCGTTTTGCGCAGTTTATCACTCCCTCCGTTTCGCGCAGTTTATCACTCTCGCCGTTTTCTGCATCGCATGGTTTGCACAGTTTATCACTCGCGCCGTTTTGCGCATCGCACTGTTTTGCGCAGTTTATCACTCGCGCCGTTTTGCGCATCGCACTGTTTTGTGCAGTTTATCACTCGTGCCTTTTTGCGCATCGCACGATTTTACACAGTTTATTAGTCTCACCGTTTTGCGCATCGTACGGTTTTACGCAGTTTATCACTCGCGCCGTTTTGCGCATCGCACTGTTTTGCGCAGTTTCTCACTCGCGCCGTTTTGCGTATCGCATTGTTTTCGGCAGTTTACCACTCGCGCGGTTGTGCGCATTGCACTGTTTTCCGGTGTTTATCACGCGCGCCATTTTGCGCATCGCACTGTTTTGCGCAGTTTATCACCCGCGCCGTTTTGCGCATCGCACTGTTTTGTGCAGTTTATCACTCGCGCCGTTTTGCGCATCGCACAATTTTGCGCACTTTATCACTCGCGCCATTTTGCGCGTCGCAGGGTTTTGTGAGATTTATCACTCGTGCCGTTTTGCGCATCGCATTGTTTTCGGCAGTTTATCACTCGTGCGGTTGTGCGCATCGCACTATTTTGCGCTGTTTATCACTCGCGCCGGTTTGCGCATCGCACGGTTTTGCGCAGTTTATCAATCGCGCCGTTTTCCGCATCGCACTGTTTTGCGCAGTTTATCACTCGCGCCGTTTTGCGTATAGCATTGTTTTCGGCAGTTTACCACTCGCGCGGTTGTGCGCATCGCACGGTTTTACGCAGTTTATCACTCGCGCCGTTTTGCGCATCGCACTGTTTTGCGCAGTTTCCCACTCGCGCCGTTTTGCGTATCGCATTGTTTTCGGCAGTTTACCACTCGCGCGGTTGTGCGCATTGCACTGTTTTGCGCAGTTTATCACCCGCGTCATTTCGCGCATCGCACTGTTTTGCGCAGTTTATCACTCGCGTCGTTTTGCGCATCGCACTGTTTTGCGCAGTTTATCACTCGCGCCGTTTTGCGCATCGCACGATTTTGCGCAGTTTATCACTCGCGCCGTTTTGCGCGTCGCAGGGTTTTGTGAAATTTATCACTCGTGCCGTTTTGCGCATCGCATTGTTTTCGGCAGTTTATCACTCGTGCGGTTGTGCGCATCGCACTATTTTGCGCTGTTTATCACTCGCGCCGTTTTGCGCATCGCACGGTTTTGCGCAGTTTATCAATCGCGCCGTTTTCCGCATCGCACTGTTTTGCGCAGTTTATCACTCGCGCCGTTTTGCGTATAGCATTGTTTTCGGCAGTTTACCACTCGCGCGGTTGTGCGCATCGCACTGTGTTGCGCAGTTTATCACTCGCGCCGTTTGTCACTCTCTCCGTTTTGCGCAGTTTATCACTCCCACCGTTTCGCGCAGTTTATCACTCTCGCCGTTTTCCGCATCGCACGGTTTTTCGCAGTTTATCACTCGCGCCTTTTTGCGCATCGCACTGTTTTGTGCAGTTTATCACTCCCGCCGTTTTGCGCATCGCACTGTTTTGTGCAGTTTATCACTCACGCCGTTTGTTGCATCGCACGGTTTTGCACAGTTTATCACTCGCGCCGTTTTGCGCATCGCACTATTTTTCGCAGTTTATCACTCGACCCGCTTTGCGCATCGCACGATTTTGCGCAGTTTATAAGTCCCGCCATTTTGCGCATCGCACGGTTTTGCACAGTTTATCACTCGCGCCGTTTTGCGCATCGCACTGTTTTGCGCAGTTTATCACTCACGCCGTTTGGCGCATCGCACAGTTTTGTGCAGTTTATCACTCGCGCCGTTTGTTGCATCGCACAGTTTTGCGCAGTTTATCACTCGCGCCGTTTTGCAAATCGCACGGTTTTGCGCATTTTATCACTCGCGCTGTTTTGCTTATCGCACTGTTTTGCGAAGTTTATCACTCGCGCCGTTTTGCGTATCGTAGTGTTTTCGACAGTTTACCACTCACGCGGTTGTGCGCATCGCACTGTTTTGCGCAGTTTATCACTCGCGCCGTTGTGCGCATCGCACGGTTTTGCGCAGTTTATCACTCGCGCCGTTGTGCGCATCGCACTGTTTTGCGCAGTTTATCACACGCGCCCTTTTGTACATCGCACTGTTTTCCGCAGTTTATCACTCACGCCGTTTTGCGCATCTCACGGTTTTGCGCAGTTTATCACTCGCGCCGTTTTGCAAATCGCACTGTTTTGCGAAGTTTATCACTCGCGCCGTTTTGCGTATCGCAGTGTTTTCGACAGTTTACCACTCGCGCGGTAGTGCGCATCGCACGGTTTTGCGCAGTTTATCACCCGCGCCGTTTTCCGTATCGCATTGTTTTCGGTAGTTTATCACTTGCGCGGTTGTGCGCATCGCACTGTTTTGCGCAGTTTATCACTCGCGCCGTTTTGCGAATCGCACGGTTTTGCGCAGTTTATGACTCGCGCCATTTTCCGCATCGCATTGTTTTGCGCAGTTTATCACTCGCGCCGTTTTGCGCATCGCATTGTTTTCGGCAGTTTATCACTCGCGCCGTTGTGCGCATCGCACGGTTTTGCGCAGTTTATCACTCGCGCCGTTTTGCACATCGCATTGTTTTCGACAGTTTATCACTCGTGCGGTTGTGCGCATCGCACTGTTTTGCGTAGTTTATCACTCGCGCCCTTTTGTACATCGCACTGTTTTCCGCAGTTTATCACTCCCGCCGTTTTGCAAATCGCACTGTTTTGCGAAGTTTATCACTCGCGCCGTTTTGCGTATCGCAGTGTTTTCGACAGTTTACCACTCGCGCGGTTGTGCGCATCGCACGGTTTTGCGCAGTTTATCACTCGCGCCGTTTTCCGTATCGCATTGTTTTCGGTAGTTTATCACTCGCGCGGTTGTGCGCATCGCACTGTTTTGCGCAGTTTATCACTCGCGCCGTTTTGCGACTCGCACGGTTTTGCGCAGTTTATGACACGCGCCATTTTGCGTATCGCACTATTTTGCGCAGTTTATCACTCGCGCCGTTTTGCGCATCGCATTGTTTTCGGCAGTTTATCACTCGCGCCGTTGTGCGCATCGCACTGTTTTGCGCAGTTTATCACTCGCGCCGTTTTGCGCATCGCACTCTTTTCGGCAGTTTCTCACTCGTGCCGTTTTCCGCATCGCACGGTTTTGCACAGTTTATCACTCGCGCCGTTTTGCACATCGCACTCTTTTCGGCAGTTTCTCACTCGCGCCGTTTTCCGCGTCGCACGGTTTTGCACAGTTTATCACTCGCGCCGTTTTCCACATCGCACGGTTCCACGCAGTTTATCACTCGCGCGGTTTTGCGCATCGCACTGTTTTGCGCGGTTTATCACTCGTGCCGTTTTGCGCATCGCATTATTTTCGACAGATTATCACTCGCTCCGTTTTGCGCGTCGCACGGTTTTGCGCAGTTTATCACTCGCGCCGTTTTGCGCTTGGTACGATTTTGCGCAGTTTATCACTCGCGCCTTTTTGCGCATCGCACGATTTTACGCAGTTTATCACTCTCGCCGTTTTGCACAGTTTATCACTCGCGCGTTTTGCGTATCGCACCGTTTTGCGCAGTTTATCACTCCCTCCGTTTCGCGCAGTTTATCACTCTCGCCGTTTTCTGCATCGCATGGTTTGCACAGTTTATCACTCGCGCCGTTTTGCGCATCGCACTGTTTTGCGCAGTTTATCACTCGCGCCGTTTTGCGCATCGCACTGTTTTGTGCAGTTTATCACTCGTGCCTTTTTGCGCATCGCACGATTTTGCGCAGTTTATTAGTCTCGCCATTTTGCGCATCGTACGGTTTTACGCAGTTTATCACTCGCGCCGTTTTGCGCATCGCACTGTTTTGCGTAGTTTCTCACTCGCGCCGTTTTGCGTATCGCATTGTTTTCGGCAGTTTACCACTCGCGCGGTTGTGCGCATTGCACTGTTTTCCGGTGTTTATCACGCGCGCCATTTTGCGCATCGAACTGTTTTGCGCAGTTTATCACCCGCGCCGTTTTGCGCATCGCACTGTTTTGCGCAGTTTATCACTCGCGCCGTTTTGCGCATCGCACGATTTTGCGCAGTTTATCACTCGCGCCGTTTTGCGCGTCGCAGGGTTTTGTGAGATTTATCACTCGTGCCGTTTTGCGCATCGCATTGTTTTCGGCAGTTTATCACTCGTGCGGTTGTGCGCATCGCACTATTTTGCGCTGTTTATCACTCGCGCCGTTTTGCGCATCGCACGGTTTTGCGCAGTTTATCAATCGCGCCGTTTTCCGCATCGCACTGTTTTGCGCAGTTTATCACTCGCGCCGTTTTACGTATAGCATTGTTTTCGGCAGTTTACCACTCGCGCGGTTGTGCGCATCGCACGGTTTTACGCAGTTTATCACTCGCGCCGTTTTGCGCATCGCACTGTTATGCGCAGTTTCTCACTCGCGCCGTTTTGCGTATCGCATTGTTTTCGGCAGTTTACCACTCGCACGGTTGTGCGCATTGCACTGTTTTGCGGAGTTTATCACGCGCGCCATTTTGCGCATCGCACTGTTTTGCGCAGTTTATCACCCGCGTCGTTTCGCGCATCGCACTGTTTTGCGCAGTTTATCACTCGCGTCGATTTGCGCATCGCACTGTTTTGCGCAGTTTATCACTCGCGCCGTTTTGCGCATCGCACGATTTTGCACAGTTTATCACTCGCGCCGTTTTGCGCGTCGCAGCGTTTTGTGAAATTTATCACTCGTGCCGTTTTGCGCATCGCATTGTTTTCGGCAGTTTATCACTCGTGCGGTTGTGCGCATCGCACTATTTTGCGCTGTTTATCACTCGCGCCGTTTTGCGCATCGCACGGTTTTGCGCAGTTTATCAATCGCGCCGTTTTCCGCATCGCACTGTTTTGCGCAGTTTATCACTCGCGCCGTTTTGCGTATAGCATTGTTTTCGGCAGTTTACCACTCGCGCGGTTGTGCGCATCGCACTGTGTTGCGCAGTTTATCACTCGCGCCGTTTGTCACTCTCTCCGTTTTGCGCAGTTTATCACTCTCACCGTTTCGCGCAGTTTATCACTCTCGCCGTTTTCCGCATCGCACGGTTTTTCGCAGTTTATCACTCGCGCCTTTTTGCGCATCGCACTGTTTTGCGCAGTTTATCACTCCCGCCGTTTTGCGCATCGCACTGTTTTGTGCAGTTTATCACTCACGCCGTTTGTTGCATCGCACGGTTTTGCACAGTTTATCACTCGCGCCGTTTTGCGCATCGCACTATTTTTCGCAGTTTATCACTCGACCCGTTTTGCGCATCGCACGATTTTGCGCAGTTTATCAGTCCCGCCATTTTGCGCATCGCACGGTTTTGCACAGTTTATCACTCGCGCCGTTTTGCGCATCGCACTGTTTTGCGCAGTTTATCACTCACGCCGTTTGGCGCATCGCACAGTTTTGTGCAGTTTATCACTCGCGCCGTTTGTTGCATCGCACAGTTTTGCGCAGTTTATCACTCGCGCCGTTTTGCAAATCGCACGGTTTTGCGCATTTTATCACTCGCGCTGTTTTGCTTATCGCACTGTTTTGCGAAGTTTATCACTCGCGCCGTTTTGCGTATCGTAGTGTTTTCGACAGTTTACCACTCACGCGGTTGTGCGCATCGCACTGTTTTGCGCAGTTTATCACTCGCGCCGTTGTGCGCATCGCACGGTTTTGCGCAGTTTATCACTCGCGCCGTTGTGCGCATCGCACTGTTTTGCGCAGTTTATCACTCGCGCCCTTTTGTACATCGCACTGTTTTCCGCAGTTTATCACTCACGCCGTTTTGCGCATCTCACGGTTTTGCGCAGTTTATCACTCGCGTCGTTTTGCAAATCGCACTGTTTTGCGAAGTTTATCACTCGCGCCGTTTTGCGTATCGCAGTGTTTTCGACAGTTTACCACTCGTGCGGTAGTGCGCATCGCACGGTTTTGCGCAGTTTATCACTCGCGCCGTTTTCCGTATCGCATTGTTTTCGGTAGTTTATCACTTGCGCGGTTGTGCGCATCGCACTGTTTTGCGCAGTTTATCACTCGCGCCGTTTTGCGAATCGCACGGTTTTGCGCAGTTTATGACTCGCGCCATTTTCCGCATCGCATTGTTTTGCGCAGTTTATCACTCGCGCCGTTTTGCGCATCGCATTGTTTTCGGCAGTTTATCACTCGCGCCGTTGTGCGCATCGCACGGTTTTGCGCAGTTTATCACTCGCGCCCTTTTGCACATCGCATTGTTTTCGACAGTTTATCACTCGTGCGGTTGTGCGCATCGCACTGTTTTGCGTAGTTTATCACTCGCGCCCTTTTGTACATCGCACTGTTTTTCGCAGTTTATCACTCCCGCCGTTTTGCAAATCGCACTGTTTTGCGAAGTTTATCACTCGCGCCGTTTTGCGTATCGCAGTGTTTTCGACAGTTTACCACTCGCGCGGTTGTGCGCGTCGCACAGTTTTGCGCAGTTTATCACTCGCGCCGTTTTGCAAATCGCACGGTTTTGCGCATTTTATCACTCGCGCTGTTTTGCTTATCGCACTGTTTTGCGAAGTTTATCACTCGCGCCGTTTTGCGTATCGTAGTGTTTTCGACAGTTTACCACTCACGCGGTTGTGCGCATCGCACTGTTTTGCGCAGTTTATCACTCGCGCCGTTGTGCGCATCGCACGGTTTTGCGCAGTTTATCACTCGCGCCGTTGTGCGCATCGCACTGTTTTGCGCAGTTTATCACTCGCGCCCTTTTGTACATCGCACTGTTTTCCGCAGTTTATCACTCACGCCGTTTTGCGCATCTCACGGTTTTGCGCAGTTTATCACTCGCGCCGTTTTGCAAATCGCACTGTTTTGCGAAGTTTATCACTCGCGCCGTTTTGCGTATCGCAGTGTTTTCGACAGTTTACCACTCGTGCGGTAGTGCGCATCGCACGGTTTTGCGCAGTTTATCACTCGCGCCGTTTTCCGTATCGCATTGTTTTCGGTAGTTTATCACTTGCGCGGTTGTGCGCATCGCACTGTTTTGCGCAGTTTATCACTCGCGCCGTTTTGCGAATCGCACGGTTTTGCGCAGTTTATGACTCGCGCCATTTTTCGCATCGCATTGTTTTGCGCAGTTTATCACTCGCGCCGTTTTGCGCATCGCATTGTTTTCGGCAGTTTATCACTCGCGCCGTTGTGCGCATCGCACGGTTTTGCGCAGTTTATCACTCGCGCCATTTTGCACATCGCATTGTTTTCGACAGTTTATCACTCGTGCGGTTGTGCGCATCGCACTGTTTTGCGTAGTTTATCACTCGCGCCCTTTTGTACATCGCACTGTTTTTCGCAGTTTATCACTCCCGCCGTTTTGCAAATCGCACTGTTTTGCGAAGTTTATCACTCGCGCCGTTTTGCGTATCGCAGTGTTTTCGACAGTTTACCACTCGCGCGGTTGTGCGCGTCGCACGGTTTTGCGCAGTTTATCACTCGCGCCGTTTTCCGTATCGCATTGTTTTCGGTAGTTTATCACTCGCGCGGTTGTGTGCATCGCACTGTTTTGCGCAGTTTATCACTCGCGCCGTTTTGCGACTCGCACGGTTTTGCGCAGTTTATGACTCGCGCCATTTTGCGTATCGCACTATTTTGCGCAGTTTATCACTCGCGCCGTTTTGCGCATCGCATTGTTTTCGGCAGTTTATCACTCGCGCCGTTGTGCGCATCGCACTGTTTTGCGCAGTTTATCACTCGCGCCGTTTTGCGCATCGCACTATTTTGCGCAGTTTATCACTCGCGCCGTTTTGCGCATCGCACTCTTTTCGGCAGTTTCTCACTCGTGCCGTTTTCCGCATTGCACGGTTTTGCACAGTTTATCACTCGCGCCGTTTTGCACATCGCACTCTTTTCGGCAGTTTCTCACTCGCGCCGTTTTCCGCATCGCACGGTTTTGCACAGTTTATCACTCGCGCCGTTTTCCGCATCGCACGGTTCCACGCAGTTTATCACTAGCGCGGTTTTGCGCATCGCACTGTTTTGCGCGGTTTATCACTCGTGCCGTTTTACGCATCGCATTATTTTCGGTAGATTATCACTCGCTCCGTTTTGCACGTCGCACGGTTTTGCGCAGTTTATCACTCGCGCCGTTTTGCGCTTGGTACGGTTTTGCGCAGTTTATCACTCGCGCCTTTTTGCGCATCGCACGATTTTACGCAGTTTATCACTCTCGCCGTTTTACGCAGTTTATCACTCGCGCCGTTTTGCGTATCGCACCGTTTTGCGCAGTTTATCACTCCCTCCGTTTCGCGCAGTTTATCACTCTCGCCGTTTTCTGCATCGCATGGTTTGCACAGTTTATCACTCGCGCCGTTTTGCGCATCGCACTGTTTTACGCAGTTTATCACTCGCGCCGTTTTGCGCATCGCACTGTTTTATGCAGTTTATCACTCGTGCCTTTTTGCGCATCGCACGATTTTGCGCAGTTTATTAGTCTCGCCGTTTTGCGCATCGTACGGTTTTACGCAGTTTATCACTCGCGCCGTTTTGCGCATCGCACTGTTTTGCGCAGTTTCTCACTCGCGCCGTTTTGCGTATCGCATTGTTTTCGGCAGTTTACCACTCGCGCGGTTGTGCGCATTGCACTGTTTTCCGGTGTTTATCACGCGCGCCATTTTGCGCATCGCACTGTTTTGCGCAGTTTATCACCCGCGCCGTTTTGCGCATCGCACTGTTTTGTGCAGTTTATCACTCGCGCCGTTTTGCGCATCGCACAATTTTGCGCAGTTTATCACTCGCGCCGTTTTGCGCGTCGCAGGGTTTTGTGAGATTTATCACTCGTGCCGTTTTGCGCATCGCATTGTTTTCGGCAGTTTATCACTCGTGCGGTTGTGCGCATCGCACTATTTTGCGCTGTTTATCACTCGCGCCGTTTTGCGCATCGCACGGTTTTACGCAGTTTATCAATCGCGCCGTTTTCCGCATCGCACTGTTTTGCGCAGTTTATCACTCGCGCCGTTTTCCGTATAGCATTGTTTTCGGCAGTTTACCACTCGCGCGGTTGTGCGCATCGCACGGTTTTACGCAGTTTATCACTCGCGCCGTTTTGCGCATCGCACTGTTTTGCGCAGTTTCTCACTCGCGCCGTTTTGCGTATCGCATTGTTTTCGGCAGTTTACCACTCGCGCGGTTGTGCGCATTGCACTGTTTTGCGGAGTTTATCACGCGCGCCATTTTGCGCATCGCACTGTTTTGCGCAGTTTATCACCCGCGTCATTTCGCGCATCGCACTGTTTTGCGCAGTTTATCACTCGCGTCGTTTTGCGCATCGCACTGTTTTGCGCAGTTTATCACTCGCGCCGTTTTGCGCGTCGCAGGGTTTTGTGAAATTTATCACTCGTGCCGTTTTGCGCATCGCATTGTTTTCGGCAGTTTATCACTCGTGCGGTTGTGCGCATCGCACTATTTTGCGCTGTTTATCACTCGCGCCGTTTTGCGCATCGCACGGTTTTGCGCAGTTTATCAATCGCGTCGTTTTCCGCATCGCACTGTTTTGCGCAGTTTATCACTCGCGCCGTTTTGCGTATAGCATTGTTTTCGGCAGTTTACCACTCGCGCGGTTGTGCGCATCGCACTGTTTTGCGCAGTTTATCACTCGCGCCGTTTGTCACTCTCTCCGTTTTGCGCAGTTTATCACTCCCACCGTTTCGCGCAGTTTATCACTCTCGCCGTTTTCCGCATCGCACGGTTTTTCGCAGTTTATCACTCGCGCCTTTTTGCGCATCGCACTGTTTTGCGCAGTTTATCACTCCCGCCGTTTTGCGCATCGCACTGTTTTGTGCAGTTTATCACTCACGCCGTTTGTTGCATCGCACGATTTTGCACAGTTTATCACTCGCGCCGTTTTGCGCATCGCACTATTTTTCGCAGTTTATCACTCGACCCGCTTTGCGCATCGCACGATTTTGCGCAGTTTATCAGTCCCGCCATTTTGCGCATCGCACGGTTTTGCACAGTTTATCACTCGCGCCGTTTTGCGCATCGCACTGTTTTGCGCAGTTTATCACTCACGCCGTTTGGCGCATCGCACAGTTTTGTGCAGTTTATCACTCGCGCCGTTTGTTGCATCGCACAGTTTTGCGCAGTTTATCACTCGCGCCGTTTTGCAAATCGCACGGTTTTGCGCAGTTTATCACTCGCGCTGTTTTGCTTATCGCACTGTTTTGCGAAGTTTATCACTCGCGCCATTTTGCGTATCGTAGTGTTTTCGACAGTTTACCACTCACGCGGTTGTGCGCATCGCACTGTTTTGCGCAGTTTATCACTCGCGCCGTTGTGCGCATCGCACGGTTTTGCGCAGTTTATCACTCGCGCCGTTGTGCGCATCGCACTGTTTTGCGCAGTTTATCACTCGCGCCCTTTTGTACATCGCACTGTTTTCCGCAGTTTATCACTCACGCCGTTTTGCGCATCTCACGGTTTTGCGCAGTTTATCACTCGCGCCGTTTTGCAAATCGCACTGTTTTGCGAAGTTTATCACTCGCGCCGTTTTGCGTATCGCAGTGTTTTCGACAGTTTACCACTCGCGCGGTAGTGCGCATCGCACGTTTTTGCGCAGTTTATCACTCGCGCCGTTTTCCGTATCGCATTGTTTTCGGTAGTTTATCACTTGCGCGGTTGTGCGCATCGCACTGTTTTGCGCAGTTTATCACTCGCGCCGTTTTGCGAATCGCACGGTTTTGCGCAGTTTATGACTCGCGCCATTTTCCGCATCGCATTGTTTTGCGCAGTTTATCACTCGCGCCGTTTTGCGACTCGCACGGTTTTGCGCAGTTTATGACTCGCGCCATTTTGCGTATCGCACTATTTTGCGCAGTTTATCACTCGCGCCGTTTTGCGCATCGCATTGTTTTCGGCAGTTTATCACTCGCGCCGTTGTGCGCATCGCACTGTTTTGCGCAGTTTATCACTCGCGCCGTTTTGCGCATCGCACTATTTTGCGCAGTTTATCACTCGCGCCGTTTTGCGCATCGCACTCTTTTCGGCAGTTTCTCACTCGTGCCGTTTTCCGCATTGCACGGTTTTGCACAGTTTATCACTCGCGCCGTTTTGCACATCGCACTCTTTTCGGCAGTTTCTCACTCGCGCCGTTTTCCGCATCGCACGGTTTTGCACAGTTTATCACTCGCGCCGTTTTCCGCATCGCACGGTTCCACGCAGTTTATCACTAGCGCGGTTTTGCGCATCGCACTGTTTTGCGCGGTTTATCACTCGTGCCGTTTTACGCATCGCATTATTTTCGGTAGATTATCACTCGCTCCGTTTTGCACGTCGCACGGTTTTGCGCAGTTTATCACTCGCGCCGTTTTGCGCTTGGTACGGTTTTGCGCAGTTTATCACTCGCGCCTTTTTGCGCATCGCACGATTTTACGCAGTTTATCACTCTCGCCGTTTTACGCAGTTTATCACTCGCGCCGTTTTGCGTATCGCACCGTTTTGCGCAGTTTATCACTCCCTCCGTTTCGCGCAGTTTATCACTCTCGCCGTTTTCTGCATCGCATGGTTTGCACAGTTTATCACTCGCGCCGTTTTGCGCATCGCACTGTTTTACGCAGTTTATCACTCGCGCCGTTTTGCGCATCGCACTGTTTTATGCAGTTTATCACTCGTGCCTTTTTGCGCATCGCACGATTTTGCGCAGTTTATTAGTCTCGCCGTTTTGCGCATCGTACGGTTTTACGCAGTTTATCACTCGCGCCGTTTTGCGCATCGCACTGTTTTGCGCAGTTTCTCACTCGCGCCGTTTTGCGTATCGCATTGTTTTCGGCAGTTTACCACTCGCGCGGTTGTGCGCATTGCACTGTTTTCCGGTGTTTATCACGCGCGCCATTTTGCGCATCGCACTGTTTTGCGCAGTTTATCACCCGCGCCGTTTTGCGCATCGCACTGTTTTGTGCAGTTTATCACTCGCGCCGTTTTGCGCATCGCACAATTTTGCGCAGTTTATCACTCGCGCCGTTTTGCGCGTCGCAGGGTTTTGTGAGATTTATCACTCGTGCCGTTTTGCGCATCGCATTGTTTTCGGCAGTTTATCACTCGTGCGGTTGTGCGCATCGCACTATTTTGCGCTGTTTATCACTCGCGCCGTTTTGCGCATCGCACGGTTTTACGCAGTTTATCAATCGCGCCGTTTTCCGCATCGCACTGTTTTGCGCAGTTTATCACTCGCGCCGTTTTCCGTATAGCATTGTTTTCGGCAGTTTACCACTCGCGCGGTTGTGCGCATCGCACGGTTTTACGCAGTTTATCACTCGCGCCGTTTTGCGCATCGCACTGTTTTGCGCAGTTTCTCACTCGCGCCGTTTTGCGTATCGCATTGTTTTCGGCAGTTTACCACTCGCGCGGTTGTGCGCATTGCACTGTTTTGCGGAGTTTATCACGCGCGCCATTTTGCGCATCGCACTGTTTTGCGCAGTTTATCACCCGCGTCATTTCGCGCATCGCACTGTTTTGCGCAGTTTATCACTCGCGTCGTTTTGCGCATCGCACTGTTTTGCGCAGTTTATCACTCGCGCCGTTTTGCGCGTCGCAGGGTTTTGTGAAATTTATCACTCGTGCCGTTTTGCGCATCGCATTGTTTTCGGCAGTTTATCACTCGTGCGGTTGTGCGCATCGCACTATTTTGCGCTGTTTATCACTCGCGCCGTTTTGCGCATCGCACGGTTTTGCGCAGTTTATCAATCGCGTCGTTTTCCGCATCGCACTGTTTTGCGCAGTTTATCACTCGCGCCGTTTTGCGTATAGCATTGTTTTCGGCAGTTTACCACTCGCGCGGTTGTGCGCATCGCACTGTTTTGCGCAGTTTATCACTCGCGCCGTTTGTCACTCTCTCCGTTTTGCGCAGTTTATCACTCCCACCGTTTCGCGCAGTTTATCACTCTCGCCGTTTTCCGCATCGCACGGTTTTTCGCAGTTTATCACTCGCGCCTTTTTGCGCATCGCACTGTTTTGCGCAGTTTATCACTCCCGCCGTTTTGCGCATCGCACTGTTTTGTGCAGTTTATCACTCACGCCGTTTGTTGCATCGCACGATTTTGCACAGTTTATCACTCGCGCCGTTTTGCGCATCGCACTATTTTTCGCAGTTTATCACTCGACCCGCTTTGCGCATCGCACGATTTTGCGCAGTTTATCAGTCCCGCCATTTTGCGCATCGCACGGTTTTGCACAGTTTATCACTCGCGCCGTTTTGCGCATCGCACTGTTTTGCGCAGTTTATCACTCACGCCGTTTGGCGCATCGCACAGTTTTGTGCAGTTTATCACTCGCGCCGTTTGTTGCATCGCACAGTTTTGCGCAGTTTATCACTCGCGCCGTTTTGCAAATCGCACGGTTTTGCGCAGTTTATCACTCGCGCTGTTTTGCTTATCGCACTGTTTTGCGAAGTTTATCACTCGCGCCATTTTGCGTATCGTAGTGTTTTCGACAGTTTACCACTCACGCGGTTGTGCGCATCGCACTGTTTTGCGCAGTTTATCACTCGCGCCGTTGTGCGCATCGCACGGTTTTGCGCAGTTTATCACTCGCGCCGTTGTGCGCATCGCACTGTTTTGCGCAGTTTATCACTCGCGCCCTTTTGTACATCGCACTGTTTTCCGCAGTTTATCACTCACGCCGTTTTGCGCATCTCACGGTTTTGCGCAGTTTATCACTCGCGCCGTTTTGCAAATCGCACTGTTTTGCGAAGTTTATCACTCGCGCCGTTTTGCGTATCGCAGTGTTTTCGACAGTTTACCACTCGCGCGGTAGTGCGCATCGCACGTTTTTGCGCAGTTTATCACTCGCGCCGTTTTCCGTATCGCATTGTTTTCGGTAGTTTATCACTTGCGCGGTTGTGCGCATCGCACTGTTTTGCGCAGTTTATCACTCGCGCCGTTTTGCGAATCGCACGGTTTTGCGCAGTTTATGACTCGCGCCATTTTCCGCATCGCATTGTTTTGCGCAGTTTATCACTCGCGCCGTTTTGCGCATCGCATTGTTTTCGGCAGTTTATCACTCGCGCCGTTGTGCGCATCGCACGGTTTTGCGCAGTTTATCACTCGCGCCGTTTTGCACATCGCATTGTTTTCGACAGTTTATCACTCGTGCGGTTGTGCGCATCGCACTGTTTTGCGTAGTTTATCACTCGCGCCCTTTTGTACATCGCACTGTTTTCCGCAGTTTATCACTCCCGCCGTTTTACAAATCGCACTGTTTTGCGAAGTTTATCACTCGCGCCGTTTTGCGTATCGCAGTGTTTTCGACAGTTTACCACTCGCGCGGTTGTGCGCGTCGCACGGTTTTGCGCAGTTTATCACTCGCGCCGTTTTCCGTATCGCATTGTTTTCGGTAGTTTATCACTCGCGCGGTTTTGCGCATCGCACTGTTTTGCGCAGTTTATCACTCGCGCCGTTTTGCGACTCGCACGGTTTTGCGCAGTTTATGACTCGCGCCATTTTGCGTATCGCACTATTTTGCGCAGTTTATCACTCGCGCCGTTTTGCGCATCGCATTGTTTTCGGCAGTTTATCACTCGCGCCGTTGTGCGCATCGCACTGTTTTGCGCAGTTTATCACTCGCGCCGTTTTGCGCATCGCACTCTTTTCGGCAGTTTCTCACTCGTGCTGTTTTCCGCATCGCACGGTTTGGCACAGTTTATCACTCGCGCCGTTTTGCACATCGCACTCTTTTCGGCAGTTTCTCACTCGCGCCGTTTTCCGCATCGCACGGTTTTGCACAGTTTATCACTCGTGCAGTTGTGCGCATCGCACTGTTTTGCGCAGTTTATCACTCGCGCCCTTTTGTACATCGCACTGTTTTCCGCAGTTTATCACTCACGCCGTTTTGCGCATCTCAAGGTTTTGCGCAGTTTATCACTCGCGCCGTTTTGCAAATCGCACTGTTTTGCGAAGTTTATCACTCGCGCCGTTTTGCGTATCGCAGTGTTATCGACAGTTTACCACTCGCGCGGTAGTGCGCATCGCACGGTTTTGCGCAGTTTATCACTCGCGCCGTTTTCCGTATCGCATTGTTTTCGGTAGTTTATCACTTGCGCGGTTGTGCGCATCGCACTGTTTTGCGCAGTTTATCACTCGCGCCGTTTTGCGAATCGCACGGTTTTGCGCAGTTTATGACTCGCGCCATTTTCCGCATCACATTGTTTTGCGCAGTTTATCACTCGCGCCGTTTTGCGCATCGCATTATTTTCGGCAGTTTATCACTCGCGCCGTTGTGCGCATCGCACGGTTTTGCGCAGTTTATCACTCGCGCCGTTTTGCACATCGCATTGTTTTCGACAGTTTATCACTCGTGCGGTTGTGCGCATCGCACTGTTTTGCGTAGTTTATCACTCGCGCCCTTTTGTACATCGCACTGTTTTCCGCAGTTTATCACCACCGCCGTTTTGCAAATCGCACTGTTTTGCGAAGTTTATCACTCGCGCCGTTTTGCGTATCGCAGTGTTTTCGACAGTTTACCACTCGCGCGGTTGTGCGCATCGCACGGTTTTGCGCAGTTTATCACTCGCGCCGTTTTCCGTATCGCATTGTTTTCGGTAGTTTATCACTCGCGCGGTTGTGCGCATCGCACTGTTTTGCGCAGTTTATCACTCGCGCCGTTTTGCGACTCGCACGGTTTTGCGCAGTTTATGACTCGCGCCATTTTGCGTATCGCACTATTTTGCGCAGTTTATCACTCGCGCCGTTTTGCGCATCGCATTGTTTTCGGCAGTTTATCACTCGCACCGTTGTGCGCATCGCACTGTTTTGCGCAGTTTACCACTCGCGCCGTTTTGCGCATCGTACTATTTTGCGCAGTTTATCACACGCGCCGTTTTGCGCATCGCACTCTTTTCGGCAGTTTCTCACTCGCGCCGTTTTCCGCATCGCACGGTTTTGCACAGATTATCACTCGCGCCGTTTTGCACATCGCACTCTTTTCGGCAGTTTCTCACTCGCGCCGTTTTCCGCATCGCACGGTTTTGCACAGTTTATCACTCGCGCCGTTTTCCGCATCGCACGGTTCCACGCAGTTTATCACTAGCGCGGTTTTGCGCATCGCACTGTTTTGCGCGGTTTATCACTCGTGCCGTTTTGCGAATCGCATTATTTTCGACAGATTATCACTCGCTCCGTTTTGCGCGTCGCACGGTTTTGCGCAGTTTATCACTCGCGCCGTTTTGCGCTTGGTACGGTTTTGCGCAGTTTATCACTCGCGCCTTTTTGCGCATCGCATTGTTTTCGACAGTTTATCACTCGTGCAGTTGTGCGCATCGCACTGTTTTGCGCAGTTTATCACTCGCGCCCTTTTGTACATCGCACTGTTTTCTGCAGTTTATCACTCACGCCGTTTTGCGCATCTCACGGTTTTGCGCAGTTTATCACTCGCGCCGTTTTGCAAATCGCACTGTTTTGCGAAGTTTATCACTCGCGCCGTTTTGCGTATCGCAGTGTTATCGACAGTTTACCAATCGTGCGGTAGTGCGCATCGCACGGTTTTGCGCAGTTTATCACTCGCGCCGTTTTCCGTATCGCATTGTTTTCGGTAGTTTATCACTTGCGCGGTTGTGCGCATCGCACTGTTTTGCGCAGTTTATCACTCGCGCCGTTTTGCGAATCGCACGGTTTTGCGCAGTTTATGACTCGCGCCATTTTCCGCATCACATTGTTTTGCGCAGTTTATCACTCGCGCCGTTTTGCGCATCGCATTGTTTTCGGCAGTTTATCACTCGCGCCGTTGTGCGCATCGCACGGTTTTGCGCAGTTTATCACTCGCGCCGTTTTGCACATCGCATTGTTTTCGACAGTTTATCACTCGTGCGGTTGTGCGCATCGCACTGTTTTGCGTAGTTTATCACTCGCGCCCTTTTGTACATCGCACTGTTTTCCGCAGTTTATCACTCCCGCCGTTTTGCAAATCGCACTGTTTTGCGAAGTTTATCACTCGCGCCGTTTTGCGTATCGCAGTGTTTTCGACAGTTTACCACTCGCGCGGTTGTGCGCATCGCACGGTTTTGCGCAGTTTATCACTCGCGCCGTTTTCCGTATCGCATTGTTTTCGGTAGTTTATCACTCGCGCGGTTGTGCGCATCGCACTGTTTTACGCAGTTTATCACTCGCGCCGTTTTGCGACTCGCACGGTTTTGCGCAGTTTATGACTCGCGCCGTTTTGCGTATCGCACTATTTTGCGCATCGCATTGTTTTCGGCAGTTTATCACTCGCGCCGTTGTGCGCATCGCACTGTTTTGCGCAGTTTACCACTCGCGCCGTTTTGCGCATCGTACTATTTTGCGCAGTTTATCACACGCGCCGTTTTGCGCATCACACTCTTTTCGGCAGTTTCTCACTCGCGCCGTTTTCCGCATCGCACGGTTTTGCACAGTTTATCACTCGCGCCGTTTTGCACATCGCACTCTTTTCGGCAGTTTCTCACTCGCGCCGTTTTCCGCATCGCACGGTTCCACGCAGTTTATCACTAGCGCGGTTTTGCGCATCGCACTGTTTTGCGCGGTTTATCACTCGTGCCGTTTTGCGCATCGCATTATTTTCGGCAGATTATCACTCGCTCCATTTTGCGCGTCGCACGGTTTTGCGCAGTTTATCACTCGCGCCGTTTTGCGCTTGGTACGGTTTTGCGCAGTTTATCACTCGCGCCTTTTTGCGCATCGCACGATTTTACGCAGTTTATCACTCTCGCCGTTTTGCGCAGTTTATCACTCGCGCCGTTTTGCGTATCGCACCGTTTTGCGCAGTTTATCACTCCCTCCGTTTCGCGCAGTTTATCACTCCCTCCGTTTCGCGCAGTTTATCACTCTCGCCGTTTTGCACAGTTTATCACTCGCGCCGTTTTGCGCATCGCACTGTTTTGCGCAGTTTATCACTCGCGCCGTTTTGCGCATCGCACTGTTTTGTGCAGTTTATCACTCGTGCCTTTTTGCGCATCGCACGGTTTTACGCAGTTTATCACTCGCGCCGTTTTGCGCATCGCACTGTTTTGCGCAGTTTCTCACTCGCGCCGTTTTGCGTATCGCATTGTTTTCGGCAGTTTACCACTCGCGCGGTTGTGCGCATTGCACTGTTTTGCGGAGTTTATCACGCGCGCCATTTTGCGCATCGCACTGTTTTGCGCAGTTTATCACCAGCGCCGTTTTGCGCATCGCACTGTTTTGCGCAGTTTATCACTCGTGTCGTTTTGCGCATCGCACTGTTTTGCGCAGTTTATCACTCGCGCCGTTTTGCGCATCGCACGATTTTGCGCAGTTTATCACTCGCGCCGTTTTGCGCGTCGCAGGGTTTTGTGAGATTTATCACTCGTGCCGTTTTGCGCATCGCATTGTTTTCGGCAGTTTATCACTCGTGCGGTTGTGCGCATCGCACTATTTTGCGCTGTTTATCACTCGCGCCGTTTTGCGCATCGCACGGTTTTGCGCAGTTTATCAATCGCGCCATTTTCCGCATCGCACTGTTTTGCGCAGTTTATCACTTGCGCCGTTTTGCGTATAGCATTGTTTTCGGCAGTTTACCACTCGCGCGGTTGTGCGCATCGCACGGTTTTACGCAGTTTATCACTCGCGCCGTTTTGCGCATCGCACTGTTTTGCGCAGTTTCTCACTCGCGCCGTTTTGCGTATCGCATTGTTTTTAGCAGTTTACCACTCGCGCGGTTGTGCGCATTGCACTGTTTTGCGGAGTTTATCACGCGCGCCATTTTGCGCATCGCACTGTTTTGCGCAGTTTATCACCCGCGTCGTTTTGCGCATCGCACTGTTTTGCGCAGTTTATCACTCGTGTCGTTTTGCGCATCGCACTGTTTTGCGCAGTTTATCACTCGCGCCGTTTTGCGCGTCGCAGGGTTTTGTGAAATTTATCACTCGTGCCGTTTTGCGCATTGCATTGTTTTCGGCAGTTTATCACTCGTGCGGTTGTGCGCATCGCACTATTTTGCGCTGTTTATCACTCACGCCGTTTTGCGCATCGCACGGTTTTGCGCAGTTTATCAATCGCGCCGTTTTCCGCATCGCACTGTTTTGCGCAGTTTATCACTCTCGCCGTTTTGCGTATAGCATTGTTTTCGGCAGTTTACCACTCGCGCGGTTGTGCGCATCGCACTGTTTTGCGCAGTTTATCACTCGCGCCGTTTGTCACTCGCACCGTTTTGCGCAGTTTATCACTCCCACCGTTTCGCGCAGTTTATCACTCTCGCCGTTTTCCGCATCGCACGGTTTTTCGCAGTTTATCACTCGCGCCTTTTTGCACATCGCACTGTTTTGCGCAGTTTATCGCTCACGCCGTTTTGCGCATCGCACTGTTTTGTGCAGTTTATCACTCACGCCGTTTGTTGCATCGCATGGTTTTGCACAGTTTATCACTCGCGCCGTTTTGCGCATCGCACTATTTTGCGCAGTTTATCACTCGAGCCGTTTTGCGCATCGCACGATTTTGCGTAGTTTATCAGTCCCGCCATTTTGCGCATCGCACGGTTTTGCACAGTTTATCACTCGCGCCGTTTTGCGCATCGCACTGTTTTGCGCAGTTTATCACTCCCGCCGTTTGCCGCATCGCACAGTTTTGTGCAGTTTATCACTCGCGCCGTTTGTTGCATCGCACAGTTTTGCGCAGTTTATCACTCGCGCCGTTTTGCGCATCGCACGGTTTTGCGCAGTTTATCACTCGCGCCGTTTTGCGCATCGCACGGTTTTGCGCAGTTTATCACTCGCGCTGTTTTACTTATCGCACTGTTTTGCGAAGTTTATCACTCGCGCCGTTTTGCGTATCGTAGTGTTTTCGACAGTTTACCACTCACGCGGTTGTGCGCATCGCACTGTTTTGCGCAGTTTATCACTCGCGCCGTTGTGCGCATCGCACGGTTTTGCGCAGTTTATCACTCGCGCCGTTGTGCGCATCGCACTGTTTTGCGCAGTTTATCACTCGCGCCCTTTTGTACATCGCACTGTTTTCCGCAGTTTATCACTCACGCCGTTTTACGCATCTCACGGTTTTGCGCAGTTTATCACTCGCGCCGTTTTGCAAATCGCACTGTTTTGTAAAGTTTATCACTCGCTCCGTTTTGCGTATCGCAGTGTTTTCGACAGTTTACCACTCGCGCGGTTGTGCGCATCGCACGGTTTTGCGCAGTTTATCACTCGCGCCGTTTTCCATATCGCAGTGTTTTCGGTAGTTTATCACTCGCGCGGTTGTGCGCATCGCACTGTTTTGCGCAGTTTATCACTCGTGCCGTTTTGCGAATCGCACGGTTTTGCGAAGTTTATGACTCGCGCCATTTTGCGCATCGCATTGTTTTGCGCAGTTTATCACTCGCACCGTTTTGCGCATCGCATTGTTTTCGGCAGTTTATCACTCGCGTCGTTGTGCGCATCGCACGGTTTTGCGCAGTTTATCACTCGCGCCGTTTTGCACATCGCATTGTTTTCGACAGTTTATCACTCGTGCGGTTGTGCGCATCGCACTATTTTGCGTAGTTTATCACTCGCGCCCTTTTGTACATCGCACTGTTTTCCGCAGTTTATCACTCCCGCCGTTTTGCAAGTCGCACTGTTTTGCGAAGTTTATCACTCGCGCCGTTTTGCGTATCGCAGTGTTTTCGACAGTTTACCACTCGCGTGGTTGTACGCATCGCACGGTTTTGCGCAGTTTATCACTCGCGCCGTTTTCCGTATCGCATTGTTTTCGGTAGTTTATCACTCGCGCGGTTGTGCGCATCGCACTGTTTTGCGCAGTTTATCACTCGCGCCGTTTTGCGACTCGCACGGTTTTGCGCAGTTTATGACTCGCGCCATTCTGCGTATCGCACTATTTTGCGCAGTTTATCACTCGCGCCGTTTTACGCATCGCATTGTTTTCGGCAGTTTATCACTCGCGCCGTTGTGCGCATCGCACTGTTTTCCGCAGTTTATCACTCGCGCCGTTTTGCGCATCGCACTATTTTGCGCAGTTTATCACTCGCGCCGTTTTGCGCATCGCACTCTTTTCGGCAGTTTCTCACTCGCGCCGTTTTCCGCATCGCACGGTTTTGCACAGTTTATCACTCGCGCCGTTTTGCACATCGCACACTTTTCGGCAGTTTCTCACTCGCGCCGTTTTCCGCATCGCACGGTTTTGCACAGTTTATCACTCGCGCCGTTTTCCGCATCGCACGGTTCCACGCAGTTTATCACTCGCGCAGTTTTGCGCATCGCACTGTTTTGCGCGGTTTATCACTCGCACCTTTTTGCGCATCGCACGATTTTACGCAGTTTATCACTCTCGCCGTTTTGCGCAGTTTATCACTCGCGCCGTTTTGCGTATCGCACCGTTTTGCGCAGTTTATCACTCCCACCGTTTCGCGCAGTTTATCACTCTCGCCGTTTTCTGCATCGCATGGTTTGCACAGTTTATCACTCGCGCCGTTTTGCGCATCGCACTGTTTTGCGCAGTTTATCACTCGCGCCGTTTTGCGCATCGCACTGTTTTGTGCAGTTTATCACTCGTGCCTTTTTGCGCATCGCACGATTTTGCGCAGTTTATTAGTCTCGCCGTTTTCCGCATCGCACGGTTTTACGCAGTTTATCACTCGCGCCGTTTTGCGCATCGCACTGTTTTGCGCAGTTTCTCACTGGCGCCGTTTTGCGTATCACATTGTTTTCGGCAGTTTACCACTCGCGCGGTTGTGCGCATTGCACTGTTTGGCGGAGTTTATCACGCGCGCCATTTTGCGCATCGCACTGTTTTGCGCAGTTTATCACCCGCGCCGTTTTGCGCATCGCACTGTTTTGCGCAGTTTATCACTCGCGTCGTTTTGCGCATCGCACTGTTTTGCGCAGTTTATCACTCGCGCCATTTTGCGCATCGCACGATTTTGCGCAGTTTATCACTCGCGCCGTTTTGCGCGTCGCAGGGTTTTGTGAGTTTTATCACTCGTGCCGTTTTGCGCATCGCATTGTTTTCGGCAGTTTATCACTCGTGCGGTTGTGCGCATCGCACTATTTTGCGCTGTTTATCACTCGCGCCGTTTTGCGCATCGCACGGTTTTGCGCAGTTTATCAATCGCGCCGTTTTTCGCATCGCACTGTTTTGCGCAGTTTATCACTCGCGCCGTTTTGCGTCTAGCATTGTTTTCGGCAGTTTACCACTCGCGCGGTTGTGCGCATCGCATGGTTTTACGCAGTTTATCACTCGCGCCGTTTTGCGCATCGCACTGTTTTGCGCAGTTTATCACCCGCGCCGTTTTGCGCATCGCACTGTTTTGCGCAGTTTATCACTCGCGTCGTTTTGCGCATCGCACTGTTTTGCGCAGTTTATCACTCGCGCCGTTTTGCGCGTCGCAGGGTTTTGTGAGATTTATCACTCGTGCCGTTTTGCGCATCGCATTGTTTTCGGCAGTTTATCACTCGTGCGGTTGTGCGCATCGCACTATTTTGCGCTGTTTATCACTCGCGCCGTTTTGCGTATAGCATTGTTTTCGGCAGTTTACCACTCGCGCGGTTGTGCGCATCGCACGGTTTTACGCAGTTTATCACTCGCGCCGTTTTGCGCATCGCACTGTTTTGCGCAGTTTCTCACTCGTGCCGTTTTGCGTATAGCATTGTTTTCGGCAGTTTACCACTCGCGCGGTTGTGCGCATCGCACGGTTTTACGCAGTTTATCACTCGCGCCGTTTTGCGCATCGCACTGTTTTGCGCAGTTTCTCACTCGCGCCGTTTTGCGTATCGCATTGTTTTCGGCAGTTTACCACTCGCGCGGTTGTGCGCATCGCATGGTTTTACGCAGTTTATCACTCGCGCCGTTTTGCGCATCGCACTGTTTTGCGCAGTTTATCACCCGCGCCGTTTTGCGCATCGCACTGTTTTGCGCAGTTTATCACTCGAGTCGTTTTGCGCATCGCACTGTTTTGCGCAGTTTATCACTCGCGCCGTTTTGCGCGTCGCAGGGTTTTGTGAAATTTATCACTCGTGCCGTTTTGCGCATCGCATTGTTTTCGGCAGTTTATCACTCGTGCGGTTGTGCGCATCGCACTATTTTGCGCTGTTTATCACTCGCGCCGTTTTGCGCATCGCACGGTTTTGCGCAGTTTATCAATCGCGCCGTTTTCCGCATCGCACTGTTTTGCGCAGTTTATCACTCGCGCCGTTTTGCGTATAGCATTGTTTTCGGCAGTTTACCACTCGCGCGGTTGTGCGCATCGCACTGTTTTGCGCAGTTTATCACTCGCGCCGTTTGTCACTCGCACCGTTTTGCACAGTTTATCACTCCCACCGTTTCGCGCAGTTTATCACTCTCGCCGTTTTCCGCATCGCATGGTTTTTCGCAGTTTATCACTCGTGCCTTTTTGTGCATCGCACCGTTTTGCGCAGTTTATCACTCACGCCGTTTTGCGCATCGCACTGTTTTGTGCAGTTTATCACTCACGCCGTTTGTTGCATCGCACGGTTTTGCACAGTTTATCACTCACGCCGTTTGTTGCATCGCACGGTTTTGCACAGTTTATCACGCGCGCCGTTTTGCGCATCGCACTATTTTGCGCAGTTTATCAGTCCCGCCGTTTTGCGCATCGCACGATTTTGCGCAGTTTATCAGTCCCGCCATTTTGCGCATCGCACGGTTTTGCACAGTTTATCACTCGCGCCGTTTTGCGCATCGCACTGTTTTGCGCAGTTTATCACTCACGCCGTTTGGCGCATCGCACAGTTTTGTGCAGTTTATCACTCGCGCCGTTTGTTGCATCGCACAGTTTTGCGCAGTTTATCACTCGCGCCGTTTTGCGCATCGCACGGTTTTGCGCAGTTTATCACTCGCGCTGTTTTGCTTATCGCACTGTTTTGCGAAGTTTATCACTCGCGCCGTTTTGCGTATCGTAGTGTTTTCGACAGTTTACCACTCACGCGGTTGTGCGCATCGCACTGTTTTGCGCAGTTTATCACTCGCGCCGTTGTGCGCATCGCACGGTTTTGCGCAGTTTATCACTCGCGCCGTTGTGCGCATCGCACTGTTTTGCGCAGTTTATCACTCGCGCCCTTTTGTACATCGCACTATTTTCCGCAGTTTATCACTCACGCCGTTTTGCGCATCTCACGGTTTTGCGCAGTTTATCACTCGCGCCGTTTTGTAAATCGCACTGTTTTGCGAAGTTTATCACTCGCGCCGTTTTGCGTATCGCAGTGTTTTCGACAGTTTACCACTCGCGCGGTTGTGCGCATCGCACGGTTTTGCGCAGTTTATCACTCGCGCCGTTTTCCGTATCGCATTGTTTTCGATAGTTTATCACTCGCGCGGTTGTGCGCATCGCACTATTTTGCGCAGTTTATCACTCGCGCCGTTTTGCGAATCGCACGGTTTTGCGCAGTTTATGACTCACGCCATTTTGCGCATCGCATTGTTTTGCGCAGTTTATCACTCGCGCCGTTTTGCGCATCGCATTGTTTTCGGCAGTTTATCACTCGCGCCGTTGTGCGCATCGCACGGTTTTGCGCAGTTTATCACTCGCGCCGTTTTGCACATCGCATTGTTTTCGACAGTTTATCACTCATGCGGTTGTGCGCATCGCACTGTTTTGCGTAGTTTATCACTCGCGCCCTTTTGTACATCGCACTGTTTTCCGCAGTTTATCACTCACGCCGTTTTGCGCATCTCACGGTTTTGCGCAGTTTATCACTCGCGCCGTTTTGTAAATCGCACTGTTTTGCGAAGTTTATCACTCGCGCCGTTTTGCGTATCGCAGTGTTTTCGACAGTTTACCACTCGCGCGGTAGTGCGCATCGCACGGTTTTGCGCAGTTTATCACTCGCGCCGTTTTCCGTATCGCATTGTTTTCGGTAGTTTATCACTCGCGCGGTTGTGCGCATCGCACTGTTTTGCGCAGTTTATCACTCGCGCCGTTTTGCGAATCGCACGGTTTTGCGCAGTTTATGACTCGCGCCATTTTGCGCATCGCATTGTTTTGCGCAGTTTATCACTCGCGCCGTTTTGCGCATCGCATTGTTTTCGGCAGTTTATCACTCGCGCCGTTGTGCGCATCGCACGGTTTTGCGCAGTTTATCACTCGCGCCGTTTTGCACATCGCATTGTTTTCGACAGTTTATCACTCATGCGGTTGTGCGCATCGCACTGTTTTGCGTAGTTTATCACTCGCGCCCTTTTGTACATCGCACTGTTTTCCGCAGTTTATCACTCCCGCCGTTTTGCAAATTGCACTGTTTTGCGAAGTTTATCACTCGCGCCGTTTTGCGTATCGCAGTGTTTTCGACAGTTTACCACTCGCGCGGTTGTGCGCATCGCACGGTTTTGCGCAGTTTATCACTCTCGCCGTTTTCCGTATCGCATTGTTTTCGGTAGTTTATCACTCGCGCGGTTGTGCGCATCGCACTGTTTTGCGCAGTTTATCACTCGCGCCGTTTTGCGACTCGCACGGTTTTGCGCAGTTTATGACTCGCGCCATTTTGCGTATCGCACTATTTTGCGCAGTTTATCACTCGCGCCGTTTTGCGCATCGCATTGTTTTCGGCAGTTTATCACTCGCGCCTTTTTGCGCATCGCACGATTTTACGCAGTTTATCACTCTCGCCGTTTTGCGCAGTTTATCACTCGCGCCGTTTTGCGTATCGCGCCGTTTTACGTATCGCACCGTTTTGCGCAGTTTATCACTCCCACGGTTTCGCGCAGTTTATCACTCTCGCCGTTTTCTGCATCGCATGGTTTGCACAGTTTATCACTCGCGCCGTTTTGCGCATCGCACTGTTTTGCGCAGTTTATCACTCGCGCCGTTTTGCGCATCGCACTGTTTTGTGCAGTTTATCACTCGTGCCTTTTTGCGCATCGCACGATTTTGCGCAGTTTATTAGTCTCGCCGTTTTCCGCATCGCACGGTTTTACGCAGTTTATCACTCGCGCCGTTTTGCGCATCGCACTGTTTTGCGCAGTTTCTCACTGGCGCCGTTTTGCGTATCGCATTGTTTTCGGCAGTTTACCACTCGCGCGGTTGTGCGCATTGCACTGTTTGGCGGAGTTTATCACGCGCGCCATTTTGCGCATCGCACTGTTTTGCGCAGTTTATCACCCGCGCCGTTTTGCGCATCGCACTGTTTTGCGCAGTTTATCACTCGCGCCGTTGTGCGCATCGCACGGTTTTGCGCAGTTTATCACTCGCGCCGTTGTGCGCATCGCACTGTTTTGCGCAGTTTATCACTCGCGCCCTTTTGTACATCGCACTATTTTCCGCAGTTTATCACTCACGCCGTTTTGCGCATCTCACGGTTTTGCGCAGTTTATCACTCGCGCCGTTTTGTAAATCGCACTGTTTTGCGAAGTTTATCACTCGCGCCGTTTTGCGTATCGCAGTGTTTTCGACAGTTTACCACTCGCGCGGTTGTGCGCATCGCACGGTTTTGCGCAGTTTATCACTCGCGCCGTTTTCCGTATCGCATTGTTTTCGATAGTTTATCACTCGCGCGGTTGTGCGCATCGCACTATTTTGCGCAGTTTATCACTCGCGCCGTTTTGCGAATCGCACGGTTTTGCGCAGTTTATGACTCACGCCATTTTGCGCATCGCATTGTTTTGCGCAGTTTATCACTCGCGCCGTTTTGCGCATCGCATTGTTTTCGGCAGTTTATCACTCGCGCCGTTGTGCGCATCGCACGGTTTTGCGCAGTTTATCACTCGCGCCGTTTTGCCATCGCATTGTTTTCGACAGTTTATCACTCATGCGGTTGTGCGCATCGCACTGTTTTGCGTAGTTTATCACTCGCGCCCTTTTGTACATCGCACTGTTTTCCGCAGTTTATCACTCACGCCGTTTTGCGCATCTCACGGTTTTGCGCAGTTTATCACTCGCGCCGTTTTGTAAATCGCACTGTTTTGCGAAGTTTATCACTCGCGCCGTTTTGCGTATCGCAATGTTTTCGACAGTTTACCACTCGCGCGGTAGTGCGCATCGCACGGTTTTGCGCAGTTTATCACTCGCGCCGTTTTCCGTATCGCATTGTTTTCGGTAGTTTATCACTCGCGCGGTTGTGCGCATCGCACTGTTTTGCGCAGTTTATCACTCGCGCCGTTTTGCGAATCGCACGGTTTTGCGCAGTTTATGACTCGCGCCATTTTGCGCATCGCATTGTTTTGCGCAGTTTATCACTCGCGCCGTTTTGCGCATCGCATTGTTTTCGGCAGTTTATCACTCGCGCCGTTGTGCGCATCGCACGGTTTTGCGCAGTTTATCACTCGCGCCGTTTTGCACATCGCATTGTTTTCGACAGTTTATCACTCATGCGGTTGTGCGCATCGCACTGTTTTGCGTAGTTTATCACTCGCGCCCTTTTGTACATCGCACTGTTTTCCGCAGTTTATCACTCCCGCCGTTTTGCAAATCGCACTGTTTTGCGAAGTTTATCACTCGCGCCGTTTTGCGTATCGCAGTGTTTTCGACAGTTTACCACTCGCGCGGTTTGTGCGCATCGCACGGTTTTGCGCAGTTTATCACTCTCGCCGTTTTCCGTATCGCATTGTTTTCGGTAGTTTATCACTCGCGCGGTTGTGCGCATCGCACTGTTTTGCGCAGTTTATCACTCGCGCCGTTTTGCGACTCGCACGGTTTTGCGCAGTTTATGACTCGCGCCATTTTGCGTATCGCACTATTTTGCGCAGTTTATCACTCGCGCCGTTTTGCGCATCGCATTGTTTTCGGCAGTTTATCACTCGCGCCTTTTTGCGCATCGCACGATTTTTACGCAGTTTATCACTCTCGCCGTTTTGCGCAGTTTATCACTCGCGCCGTTTTGCGTATCGCGCCGTTTTACGTATCGCACCGTTTTGCGCAGTTTATCACTCCCACGGTTTCGCGCAGTTTATCACTCTCGCCGTTTTCTGCATCGCATGGTTTGCACAGTTTATCACTCGCGCCGTTTTGCGCATCGCACTGTTTTGCGCAGTTTATCACTCGCGCCGTTTTGCGCATCGCACTGTTTTGTGCAGTTTATCACTCGTGCCTTTTTGCGCATCGCACGATTTTGCGCAGTTTATTAGTCTCGCCGTTTTCCGCATCGCACGGTTTTACGCAGTTTATCACTCGCGCCGTTTTGCGCATCGCACTGTTTTGCGCAGTTTCTCACTGGCGCCGTTTTGCGTATCGCATTGTTTTCGGCAGTTTACCACTCGCGCGGTTGTGCGCATTGCACTGTTTGGCGGAGTTTATCACGCGCGCCATTTTGCGCATCGCACTGTTTTGCGCAGTTTATCACCCGCGCCGTTTTGCGCATCGCACTGTTTTGCGCAGTTTATCACTCGCGCCGTTGTGCGCATCGCACGGTTTTGCGCAGTTTATCACTCGCGCCGTTGTGCGCATCGCACTGTTTTGCGCAGTTTATCACTCGCGCCCTTTTGTACATCGCACTATTTTCCGCAGTTTATCACTCACGCCGTTTTGCGCATCTCACGGTTTTGCGCAGTTTATCACTCGCGCCGTTTTGTAAATCGCACTGTTTTGCGAAGTTTATCACTCGCGCCGTTTTGCGTATCGCAGTGTTTTCGACAGTTTACCACTCGCGCGGTTGTGCGCATCGCACGGTTTTGCGCAGTTTATCACTCGCGCCGTTTTCCGTATCGCATTGTTTTCGATAGTTTATCACTCGCGCGGTTGTGCGCATCGCACTATTTTGCGCAGTTTATCACTCGCGCCGTTTTGCGAATCGCACGGTTTTGCGCAGTTTATGACTCACGCCATTTTGCGCATCGCATTGTTTTGCGCAGTTTATCACTCGCGCCGTTTTGCGCATCGCATTGTTTTCGGCAGTTTATCACTCGCGCCGTTGTGCGCATCGCACGGTTTTGCGCAGTTTATCACTCGCGCCGTTTTGCCATCGCATTGTTTTCGACAGTTTATCACTCATGCGGTTGTGCGCATCGCACTGTTTTGCGTAGTTTATCACTCGCGCCCTTTTGTACATCGCACTGTTTTCCGCAGTTTATCACTCACGCCGTTTTGCGCATCTCACGGTTTTGCGCAGTTTATCACTCGCGCCGTTTTGTAAATCGCACTGTTTTGCGAAGTTTATCACTCGCGCCGTTTTGCGTATCGCAATGTTTTCGACAGTTTACCACTCGCGCGGTAGTGCGCATCGCACGGTTTTGCGCAGTTTATCACTCGCGCCGTTTTCCGTATCGCATTGTTTTCGGTAGTTTATCACTCGCGCGGTTGTGCGCATCGCACTGTTTTGCGCAGTTTATCACTCGCGCCGTTTTGCGAATCGCACGGTTTTGCGCAGTTTATGACTCGCGCCATTTTGCGCATCGCATTGTTTTGCGCAGTTTATCACTCGCGCCGTTTTGCGCATCGCATTGTTTTCGGCAGTTTATCACTCGCGCCGTTGTGCGCATCGCACGGTTTTGCGCAGTTTATCACTCGCGCCGTTTTGCACATCGCATTGTTTTCGACAGTTTATCACTCATGCGGTTGTGCGCATCGCACTGTTTTGCGTAGTTTATCACTCGCGCCCTTTTGTACATCGCACTGTTTTCCGCAGTTTATCACTCCCGCCGTTTTGCAAATCGCACTGTTTTGCGAAGTTTATCACTCGCGCCGTTTTGCGTATCGCAGTGTTTTCGACAGTTTACCACTCGCGCGGTTTGTGCGCATCGCACGGTTTTGCGCAGTTTATCACTCTCGCCGTTTTCCGTATCGCATTGTTTTCGGTAGTTTATCACTCGCGCGGTTGTGCGCATCGCACTGTTTTGCGCAGTTTATCACTCGCGCCGTTTTGCGACTCGCACGGTTTTGCGCAGTTTATGACTCGCGCCATTTTGCGTATCGCACTATTTTGCGCAGTTTATCACTCGCGCCGTTTTGCGCATCGCATTGTTTTCGGCAGTTTATCACTCGCGCCTTTTTGCGCATCGCACGATTTTACGCAGTTTATCACTCTCGCCGTTTTGCGCAGTTTATCACTCGCGCCGTTTTGCGTATCGCGCCGTTTTACGTATCGCACCGTTTTGCGCAGTTTATCACTCCCACGGTTTCGCGCAGTTTATCACTCTCGCCGTTTTCTGCATCGCATGGTTTGCACAGTTTATCACTCGCGCCGTTTTGCGCATCGCACTGTTTTGCGCAGTTTATCACTCGCGCCGTTTTGCGCATCGCACTGTTTTGTGCAGTTTATCACTCGTGCCTTTTTGCGCATCGCACGATTTTGCGCAGTTTATTAGTCTCGCCGTTTTCCGCATCGCACGGTTTTACGCAGTTTATCACTCGCGCCGTTTTGCGCATCGCACTGTTTTGCGCAGTTTCTCACTGGCGCCGTTTTGCGTATCGCATTGTTTTCGGCAGTTTACCACTCGCGCGGTTGTGCGCATTGCACTGTTTGGCGGAGTTTATCACGCGCGCCATTTTGCGCATCGCACTGTTTTGCGCAGTTTATCACCCGCGCCGTTTTGCGCATCGCACTGTTTTGCGCAGTTTATCACTCGCGCCGTTGTGCGCATCGCACGGTTTTGCGCAGTTTATCACTCGCGCCGTTGTGCGCATCGCACTGTTTTGCGCAGTTTATCACTCGCGCCCTTTTGTACATCGCACTATTTTCCGCAGTTTATCACTCACGCCGTTTTGCGCATCTCACGGTTTTGCGCAGTTTATCACTCGCGCCGTTTTGTAAATCGCACTGTTTTGCGAAGTTTATCACTCGCGCCGTTTTGCGTATCGCAGTGTTTTCGACAGTTTACCACTCGCGCGGTTGTGCGCATCGCACGGTTTTGCGCAGTTTATCACTCGCGCCGTTTTCCGTATCGCATTGTTTTCGATAGTTTATCACTCGCGCGGTTGTGCGCATCGCACTATTTTGCGCAGTTTATCACTCGCGCCGTTTTGCGAATCGCACGGTTTTGCGCAGTTTATGACTCACGCCATTTTGCGCATCGCATTGTTTTGCGCAGTTTATCACTCGCGCCGTTTTGCGCATCGCATTGTTTTCGGCAGTTTATCACTCGCGCCGTTGTGCGCATCGCACGGTTTTGCGCAGTTTATCACTCGCGCCGTTTTGCCATCGCATTGTTTTCGACAGTTTATCACTCATGCGGTTGTGCGCATCGCACTGTTTTGCGTAGTTTATCACTCGCGCCCTTTTGTACATCGCACTGTTTTCCGCAGTTTATCACTCACGCCGTTTTGCGCATCTCACGGTTTTGCGCAGTTTATCACTCGCGCCGTTTTGTAAATCGCACTGTTTTGCGAAGTTTATCACTCGCGCCGTTTTGCGTATCGCAATGTTTTCGACAGTTTACCACTCGCGCGGTAGTGCGCATCGCACGGTTTTGCGCAGTTTATCACTCGCGCCGTTTTCCGTATCGCATTGTTTTCGGTAGTTTATCACTCGCGCGGTTGTGCGCATCGCACTGTTTTGCGCAGTTTATCACTCGCGCCGTTTTGCGAATCGCACGGTTTTGCGCAGTTTATGACTCGCGCCATTTTGCGCATCGCATTGTTTTGCGCAGTTTATCACTCGCGCCGTTTTGCGCATCGCATTGTTTTCGGCAGTTTATCACTCGCGCCGTTGTGCGCATCGCACGGTTTTGCGCAGTTTATCACTCGCGCCGTTTTGCACATCGCATTGTTTTCGACAGTTTATCACTCATGCGGTTGTGCGCATCGCACTGTTTTGCGTAGTTTATCACTCGCGCCCTTTTGTACATCGCACTGTTTTCCGCAGTTTATCACTCCCGCCGTTTTGCAAATCGCACTGTTTTGCGAAGTTTATCACTCGCGCCGTTTTGCGTATCGCAGTGTTTTCGACAGTTTACCACTCGCGCGGTTTGTGCGCATCGCACGGTTTTGCGCAGTTTATCACTCTCGCCGTTTTCCGTATCGCATTGTTTTCGGTAGTTTATCACTCGCGCGGTTGTGCGCATCGCACTGTTTTGCGCAGTTTATCACTCGCGCCGTTTTGCGACTCGCACGGTTTTGCGCAGTTTATGACTCGCGCCATTTTGCGTATCGCACTATTTTGCGCAGTTTATCACTCGCGCCGTTTTGCGCATCGCATTGTTTTCGGCAGTTTATCACTCGCGCCTTTTTGCGCATCGCACGATTTTACGCAGTTTATCACTCTCGCCGTTTTGCGCAGTTTATCACTCGCGCCGTTTTGCGTATCGCGCCGTTTTACGTATCGCACCGTTTTGCGCAGTTTATCACTCCCACGGTTTCGCGCAGTTTATCACTCTCGCCGTTTTCTGCATCGCATGGTTTGCACAGTTTATCACTCGCGCCGTTTTGCGCATCGCACTGTTTTGCGCAGTTTATCACTCGCGCCGTTTTGCGCATCGCACTGTTTTGTGCAGTTTATCACTCGTGCCTTTTTGCGCATCGCACGATTTTGCGCAGTTTATTAGTCTCGCCGTTTTCCGCATCGCACGGTTTTACGCAGTTTATCACTCGCGCCGTTTTGCGCATCGCACTGTTTTGCGCAGTTTCTCACTGGCGCCGTTTTGCGTATCGCATTGTTTTCGGCAGTTTACCACTCGCGCGGTTGTGCGCATTGCACTGTTTGGCGGAGTTTATCACGCGCGCCATTTTGCGCATCGCACTGTTTTGCGCAGTTTATCACCCGCGCCGTTTTGCGCATCGCACTGTTTTGCGCAGTTTATCACTCGCGTCGTTTTGCGCATCGCACTGTTTTGCGCAGTTTATCACTCGCGCCATTTTGCGCATCGCACGATTTTGCGCAGTTTATCACTCGCGCCGTTTTGCGCGTCGCAGGGTTTTGTGAGTTTTATCACTCGTGCCGTTTTGCGCATCGCATTGTTTTCGGCAGTTTATCACTCGTGCGGTTGTGCGCATCGCACTATTTTGCGCTGTTTATCACTCGCGCCGTTTTGCGCATCGCACGGTTTTGCGCAGTTTATCAATCGCGCCGTTTTCCGCATCGCACTGTTTTGCGCAGTTTATCACTCGCGCCGTTTTGCGTATAGCATTGTTTTCGGCAGTTTACCACTCGCGCGGTTGTGCGCATCGCATGGTTTTACGCAGTTTATCACTCGCGCCGTTTTGCGCATCGCACTGTTTTCCGCAGTTTATCACCCGCGCCGTTTTGCGCATCGCACTGTTTTGCGCAGTTTATCACTCGCGTCGTTTTGCGCATCGCACTGTTTTGCGCTGTTTATCACTCGCGCCGTTTTGCGCATCCCACGATTTTGCGCAGTTTATCACTCGCGCCGTTTTGCGCGTCGCAGGGTTTTGTGAGATTTATCACTCGTGCCGTTTTGCGCATCGCATTGTTTTCGGCAGTTTATCACTCGTGCGGTTGTGCGCATCGCACTATTTTGCGCTGTTTATCACTCGCGCCGTTTTGCGTATAGCATTGTTTTCGGCAGTTTACCACTCGCGCGGTTGTGCGCATCGCACGGTTTTACGCAGTTTATCACTCGCGCCGTTTTGCGCATCGCACTGTTTTGCGCAGTTTCTCACTCGCGCCGTTTTGCGTATAGCATTGTTTTCGGCAGTTTACCACTCGCGCGGTTGTGCGCATCGCACGGTTTTACGCAGTTTATCACTCGCGCCGTTTTGCGCATCGCACTGTTTTGCGCAGTTTCTCACTCGCGCCGTTTTGCGTATCGCATTGTTTTCGGCAGTTTACCACTCGCGCGGTTGTGCGCATTGCACTGTTTTGCGGAGTTTATCACGCGCGCCATTTTGCGCATCGCACTGTTTTGTGCAGTTTATCACCCGCGCCGTTTTGCGCATCGCATTGTTTTGCGCAGTTTATCACTCGCGTCGTTTTGCGCATCGCACGATTTTGCGCAGTTTATCACTCGCGCCGTTTTGCGCGTCGCAGGGTTTTGTGAAATTTATCACTCGTGCCGTTTTGCGCATCGCATTGTTTTCGGCAGTTTATCACTCGTGCGGTTGTGCGCATCGCACTATTTTGCGCTGTTTATCACTCGCGCCGTTTTGCGCATCGCACGGTTTTGCGCAGTTTATCAATCGCGCCGTTTTCCGCATCGCACTGTTTTGCGCAGTTTATCACTCGCGCCGTTTTGCGTATAGCATTGTTTTCGGCAGTTTACCACTCGCGCGGTTGTGCGCATCGCACTGTTTTGCGCAGTTTATCACTCGCGCCGTTTGTCACTCGCACCGTTTTGCACAGTTTATCACTCCCACCGTTTCGCGCAGTTTATCACTCTCGCCGTTTTCCGCATCGCACGGTTTTTCGCAGTTTATCACTCGCGCCTTTTTGCGCATCGCACCGTTTTGCGCAGTTTATCACTCACGCCGTTTTGCGCATCGCACTGTTTTGTGCAGTTTATCACTCACGCCGTTTGTTGCATCGCACGGTTTTGCACAGTTTATCACTCACGCCGTTTGTTGCATCGCACGGTTTTGCACAGTTTATCACGCGCGCCGTTTTGCGCATCGCACTATTTTGCGCAGTTTATCAGTCCCGCCGTTTTGCGCATCGCACGATTTTGCGCAGTTTATCAGTCCCGCCATTTTGCGCATCGCACGGTTTTGCACAGTTTATCACTCGCGCCGTTTTGCACATCGCACTGTTTTGCGCAGTTTATCACTCACGCCGTTTGGCGCATCGCACAGTTTTGTGCAGTTTATCACTCGCGCCGTTTGTTGCATCGCACAGTTTTGCGCAGTTTATCACTCGCGCCGTTTTGCGCATCGCACGGTTTTGCGCAGTTTATCACTCGCGCTGTTTTGCTTATCGCACTGTTTTGCGAAGTTTATCACTCGCGCCGTTTTGCGTATCGTAGTGTTTTCGACAGTTTACCACTCACGCGGTTGTGCGCATCGCACTGTTTTGCGCAGTTTATCACTCGCGCCGTTGTGCGCATCGCACGATTTTGCGCAGTTTATCACTCGCGCCGTTGTGCGCATCGCACTGTTTTGCGCAGTTTATCACTCGCGCCCTTTTGTACATCGCACTGTTTTCCGCAGTTTATCACTCACGCCGTTTTGCGCATCTCACGGTTTTGCGCAGTTTATCACTCGCGCCGTTTTGTAAATCGCACTGTCTTGCGAAGTTTATCACTCGCGCCGTTTTGCGTATCGCAGTGTTTTCGACAGTTTACCACTCGCGCGGTTGTGCGCATCGCACGGTTTTGCGCAGTTTATCACTCGCGCCGTTTTCCGTATCGCATTGTTTTCGGTAGTTTATCACTCGCGCGGTTGTGCGCATCGCACTGTTTTGCGCAGTTTATCACTCGCGCCGTTTTGCGAATCGCACGGTTTTGCGCAGTTTATGACTCGCGCCATTTTGCGCATCGCATTGTTTTGCGCAGTTTATCACTCGCGCCGTTTTGCGCATCGCATTGTTTTCGGCAGTTTATCACTCGCGCCGTTGTGCGCATCGCACGGTTTTGCGCAGTTTATCACTCGCGCCGTTTTGCACATCGCATTGTTTTCGACAGTTTATCACTCGTGCGGTTGTGCGCATCGCACTGTTTTGCGTAGTTTATCACTCGCGCCCTTTTGTACATCGCACTGTTTTCCGCAGTTTATCACTCCCGCCGTTTTGCAAATCGCACTGTTTTGCGAAGTTTATCACTCGCGCCGTTTTGCGTATCGCAGTGTTTTCGACAGTTTACCACTCGCGCGGTTGTGCGCATCGCACGGTTTTGCGCAGTTTATCACTCTCGCCGTTTTCCGTATCGCATTGTTTTCGGTAGTTTATCACTCGCGCGGTTGTGCGCATCGCACTGTTTTGCGCAGTTTATCACTCGCGCCGTTTTGCGACTCGCACGGTTTTGCGCAGTTTATGACTCGCGCCATTTTGCGTATCGCACTATTTTGCGCAGTTTATCACTCGCGCCGTTTTGCGCATCGCATTGTTTTCGGCAGTTTATCACTCGCGCCTTTTTGCGCATCGCACGATTTTACGCAGTTTATCACTCTCGCCGTTTTGCGCAGTTTATCACTCGCGCCGTTTTGCGTATCGCGCCGTTTTACGTATCGCACCGTTTTGCGCAGTTTATCACTCCCACGGTTTCGCGCAGTTTATCACTCTCGCCGTTTTCTGCATCGCATGGTTTGCACAGTTTATCACTCGCGCCGTTTTGCGCATCGCACTGTTTTGCGCAGTTTATCACTCGCGCCGTTTTGCGCATCGCACTGTTTTGTGCAGTTTATCACTCGTGCCTTTTTGCGCATCGCACGATTTTGCGCAGTTTATTAGTCTCGCCGTTTTGCGCATCGCACGGTTTTACGCAGTTTATCACTCACGCCGCTTTGCGCATCGCACTGTTTTGCACAGTTTCTCACTCGCGCCGTTTTGCGTATCGCATTGTTTTCGGCAGTTTACCACTCGCGCGGTTGTGCGCATTGCACTGTTTTGCGGAGTTTATCACGCGCGCCATTTTGCGCATCGCACTGTTTTGCGCAGTTTATCACCCGCGCCGTTTTGCGCATCGCACTGTTTTGCGCAGTTTATCACTCGCGTCGTTTTGCGCATCGCACTGTTTTGCGTAGTTTATCACTCGCGCCATTTTGCGCATCGCACGATTTTGCACAGTTTATCACTCGCGCCGTTTTGCGGGTCGTAGGTTTTGTGAGTTTTATCACTCGTGCCGTTTTGCGCATCGTATTGTTTTCGGCAGTTTATCACTCGTGCGGTTGTGCGCATCGCACTATTTTGCGCTGTTTATCACTCGCGCCGTTTTGCGCATCGCACGGTTTTGCGCAGTTTATCAATCGCGCCGTTTTCCGCATCGCACTGTTTTGCGCAGTTTATCACTCGCGCCGTTTTGCGTATAGCATTGTTTTCGGCAGTTTACCACTCGCGCGGTTGTGCGCATCGCACGGTTTTACGCAGTTTATCACTCGCGCCGTTTTGCGCATCGCACTGTTTTGCGCAGTTTCTCACTCGCGCCGTTTTGCATATCGCATTGTTTTCGGCAGTTTACCACTCGCGCGGTTGTGCGCATTGCACTGTTTTGCGGAGTTTATCACGCGCGCCATTTTGCGCATCGCACTGTTTTGCGCAGTTTATCACCCGCGCCGTTTTGCGCATCGCACTGTTTTGCGCAGTTTATCACTCGCGTCGTTTTGCGCATCGCACTGTTTTGCGCAGTTTATCACTCGCGCCGTTTTGCGCATCGCATGATTTTGCGCAGTTTATCACTCGCGCCGTTTTGCGCGTCACAGGGTTTTGTGAAATTTATCACTCGTGCCGTTTTGCGCATCGCATTATTTTCGGCAGTTTATCACTCGCGCCGTTTTGCAAATCGTACTGTTTTGCGAAGTTTATCACTCGCGCCGTTTTACGTATCGCAGTGTTTTCGACAGTTTACCACTCGCGCGGTTGTGCGCATCGCACGGTTTTGCGCAGTTTATCACTCGCGCCGTTTTCCGTATCGCATTCTTTTCGGTAGTTTATCACTCGCGCGGTTGTGCGCATCGCACTGTTTTGCGCAGTTTATCACTCGCGCCGTTTTGCGAATCGCACGGTTTTGCGCAGTTTATGACTCGCGCCATTTTGCGCATCGCATTGTTTTGCGCAGTTTATCACTCGCGCCGTTTTGCGCATCGCATTGTTTTCTGTAGTTTATCACTCGCGCCGTTGTGCGCATCGCACGGTTTTGCGCAGTTTATCACTCGCGCCGTTTTGCACATCGCATTGTTTTCGACAGTTTATCACTCGTGCGGTTGTGCGCATCGCACTGTTTTGCGTAGTTTATCACTCGCGCCCTTTTGTACATCGCACTGTTTTCCGCAGTTTATCACTCCCGCCGTTTTGCAAATCGCACTGTTTTGCGAAGTTTATCACTCGCGCCGTTTTGCGTATCGCAGTGTTTTCGACAGTTTACCACTCGCGCGGTTGTGCGCATCGCACGATTTTGCACAGTTTATCACTCGCGCCGTTTTCCGTATCGCATTGTTTTCGGTAGTTTATCACTCACGCGGTTGTGCGCATCGCACTGTTTTGCGCAGTTTATCACGCGCGCCGTTTTGCGTCTCGCACGGTTTTGCGCAGTTTATGACTCGCGCCATTTTGCCTATCGCACTATTTTGTGCAGTTTATCACTCGCGCCGTTTTGCGCATCGCATTGTTTTGCGTAGTTTATCACTCGCGCCGTTTTGCGCATCGCATTGTTTTCGGCAGTTTATCACTCGCGCCGTTGTGCGCATCGCACGGTTTTGCGCAGTTTATCACTCGCGCCGTTTTGCACATCGCATTGTTTTCGACAGTTTATCACTCGTGCGGTTGTGCGCATCGCACTATTTTGCGTAGTTTATCACTCGCGCCCTTTTGTACATCGCACTGTTTTCCGCAGTTTATCACTCCCGCCGTTTTGCAAATCGCACTGTTTTGCGAAGTTTATCACTCGCGCCGTTTTGCGTATCGCAGTGTTTTCGACAGTTTACCACTCGCACGGTTGTGCGCATCGCACGGTTTTGCGCAGTTTATCACTCGCGTCGTTTTCCGTATCGCATTGTTTTCGGTAGTTTATCACTCGCGCGGTTGTGCGCATCGCACTGTTTTGCGCAGTTTATCACTCGCGCCGTTTTGCGACTCGCACGGTTTTGCGCAGTTTATGACTCGCGCCATTTTGCGTATCGCACTATTTTGCGCAGTTTATCACTCGCGCCGTTTTGCGCATCGCATTGTTTTCGACAGTTTATCACTCGCGCCGTTGTGCGCATCGCACTGTTTTGCGCAGTTTATCACTCGCGCCGTTTTGCGCATCGCACTATTTTGCGCAGTTTATCACTCGCGCCGTTTTGCGGGTCGTAGGGTTTTGTGAGATTTATCACTCGTGCCGTTTTGCGCATCGCATTATTTTCGGCAGTTTATCACTCGTGCGGTTGTGCGCATCGCACTATTTTGCGCTGTTTATCACTCGCGCCGTTTTGCGCATCGCACGGTTTTGCGCAGTTTATCAATCGCGCCGTTTTCCGCATCGCACTGTTTTGCGCAGTTTATCACTCGCGCCGTTTTGCGTATAGCATTGTTTTCGGCAGTTTACCACTCGCGCGGCTGTGCGCATCGCACGGTTTTACGCAGTTTATCACTCGCGCTGTTTTGCGCATCGCACTGTTTTGCGCAGTTTCTCACTCGCGCCGTTTTGCATATCGCATTGTTTTCGGCAGTTTACCACTCGCGCGGTTGTGCGCATTGCACTGTTTTGCGGAGTTTATCACGCGCGCCATTTTGCGCATCGCACTGTTTTGCGCAGTTTATCACCCGCGCCGTTTTGCGCATCGCACTGTTTTGCGCAGTTTATCACTCGCGTCGTTTTGCGCATCGCACTGTTTTGCGCAGTTTATCACTCGCGCCGTTTTGCGCATCGCACGATTTTGCGCAGTTTATCACTCGCGCCGTTTTGCGCGTCACAGGGTTTTGTGAAATTTATCACTCGTGCCGTTTTGCGCATCGCATTGTTTTCGGCAGTTTATCACTCGTGCGGTTGTGCGCATCGCACTATTTTGCGCTGTTTATCACTCGCGCCGTTTTGCGCATCGCACGGTTTTGCGCAGTTTATCAATCGCGCCGTTTTCCGCATCGCACTGTTTTGCGCAGTTTATCACTCGCGCCGTTTTGCGTATAGCATTGTTTTCGGCAGTTTACCACTCGCGCGGTTGTGCGCATCGCACTGTTTTGCGCAGTTTATCACTCGCGCCGTTTGTCACTCGCACCGTTTTGCGCAGTTTATCACTCCCACCGTTTCGCGCAGTTTATCACTCTCACCGTTTTGCGCATCGCACCGTTTTGCGCAGTTTATCACTCACGCCGTTTTGCGCAGTTTATCACTCACGCCGTTTTGCGCATCGCACTGTTTTGCGCAGTTTATCACTCACGCCGTTTTGCGCATCGCACTGTTTTGTGCAGTTTATCACTCACGCCGTTTGTTGCACCGCACGGTTTTGCACAGTTTATCACTCACGCCGTTTGTTGCATCGCACGGTTTTGCACAGTTTATCACTCGCGCCGTTTTGCGCATCGCACTATTTTGCGCAGTTTATCAGTCCCGCCGTTTTGCCATCGCACGATTTTGCGCAGTTTATCAGTCCCGCCATTTTGCGCATCGCACGGTTTTGCACAGTTTATCACTCGCGCCGTTTTGCGCATCGCACTGTTTTGCGCAGTTTATCACTCCCGCCGTTTGGCGCATCGCACAGTTTTGTGCAGTTTATCACTCGCGCCGTTTGTTGCATCGCACAGTTTTGCGCAGTTTATCACTCGCGCCGTTTTGCGCATCGCACGGTTTTGCGCAGTTTATCACTCGCGCTGTTTTGCTTATCGCACTGTTTTGCGAAGTTTATCACTCGCGCCGTTTTGCGTATCGTAGTGTTTTCGACAGTTTACCACTCACGCGGTTGTGCGCATCGCACTGTTTTGCGCAGTTTATCACTCGCGCCGTTGTGCGCATCGCACGGTTTTGCGCAGTTTACCACTCGCGCCGTTGTGCGCATCGCACTGTTTTGCGCAGTTTATCACTTGCGCCCTTTTGTACATCGCACTGTTTTCCGCAGTTTATGACTCACGCCGTTTTGCGCATCTCACGGTTTTGCGCAGTTTATCACTCGCGCCGTTTTGAAAATCGCACTGTTTTGCGAAGTTTATCACTCGCGCCGTTTTGCGTATCGCAGTGTTTTCGACAGTTTACCACTCGCGCGGTTGTGCGCATCGCACGGTTTTGCGCAGTTTATCACTCGCGCCGTTTTCCGTATCGCATTGTTTTCGGTAGTTTATCACTCGCGCGGTTGTGCGCATCGCATTGTTTTGCGCAGTTTATCACTCGCGCCGTTTTGCAACTCGCACGGTTCTGTGCAGTTTATGACTCGCGCCATTTTGCGTATCGCACTATTTTGCGCAGTTTATCACTCGCGCCGTTTTGCGCATCGCATTGTTTTCGGCAGTTTATCACTCGCGCCGTTGTGCCCATCGCACTGTTTTGCGTAGTTTATCACTCGCGCCGGTTTGCGCATCGCACTATTTTGCGCAGTTTATCACTCGCGCCGTTTTGCGCATCGCACTCTTTTCGGCAGTTTCTCACTCGCGCCGTTTTCCGCATCGCACGGTTTTGCACAGTTTATCACTCGCGCCGTTTTGCCCATCGCACTCTTTTCGGCAGTTTCTCACACGCGCCGTTTTCCGCATCGCACGGTTCCACGCAGTTTATCACTCGCTCGGTTTTGCGCATCGCACTGTTTTGCGCGGTTTGTCACTCGTGCCGTTTTGCGCATCGCATTATTTTCGGCAGATTATCACTTGCTCCGTTTTGCGCATCGCATTATTTTCGGCAGATTATCACTCGCTCCGTTTTGCGCGTCGCACGGTTTTGCGCAGTTTATCACTCGCGCCGTTTTGCGCTTGGTACGGTTTTGCGCAGTTTATCACTCGCGCCTTTTTGCGCATCGTACGATTTTACGCAGTTTATCACTCTCGCCGTTTTGCGCAGTTTATCACTCGCGCCGTTTTGCGTATCGCGCCGTTTTGCGTATCGTACCGTTTTGCGCAGTTTATCACTCCCACCGTTTCGCGCAGTTTATCACTCTCGCCGTTTTCTGCATCGCATGGTTTGCACAGTTTATCACTCGCGCCGTTTTGCGCATCGCACTGTTTTGCGCAGTTTATCACTCGCGCCGTTTTGCCCATCGCACTGTTTTGTGCAGTTTATCACTCGTGCCTTTTTGCGCATCGCACGATTTTGCGCAGTTTATTTGTCTCGCCGTTTTGCGCATCGCACGGTTTTACGCAGTTTATCACTCGCGCCGTTTTGCGCATCGCACTGTTTTGCGCAGTTTCTCACTCGCGCCGTTTTGCGTATCGCATTGTTTTCGGCAGTTTACCACTCGCGCGGTTGTGCGCATTGCACTGTTTTGCGGAGTTTATCACGCGCGCCATTTTGCGCATCGCACTGTTTTGCGCAGTTTATCACCCGCGCCGTTTTGCGCATCGCACTGTTTTGCGCAGTTGATCACTCGCGTCGTTTTGCGCATCGCACTGTTTTGCGCAGTTTATCACTCGCACCATTTTGCGCATCGCACCATTTGGCGCAGTTTATCACTCGCGCCGTTTTGCGCGTCGCAGGGTTTTGTGAGATTTATCACTCGTGCCGTTTTCCGCATCGCATTGTTTTCGACAGTTTATCACTCGTGCGGTTGTGCGCATCGCACTATTTTGCGCTGTTTATCACTCGCGCCGTTTTGCGCATCGCACGGTTTTGCGCAGTTTATCAATCGCGCCGTTTTCCGCATCGCACTGTTTTGCGCAGTTTATCACTCGCGCCGTTTTGCGTATAGCATTGTTTTCGGCAGTTTACCACTCGCGCGGTTGTGCGCATCGCACGGTTTTACGCAGTTTATCACTCGCGCCGTTTTGCGCATCGCACTGTTTTGCGCAGTTTCTCACTCGCGCCGTTTTGCGTATCGCATTGTTTTCGGCAGTTTACCACTCGCGCGGTTGTGCGCATTGCACTGTTTTGCGGAGTTTATCACGCGCGCCATTTTGCGCATCGCACTGTTTTGCGCAGTTTATCACCCACGCCGTTTTGCGCATCGCACTGTTTTGCGCAGTTTATCACTCGCGTCGTTTTGCGCATCGCGCTGTTTTGCGCAGTTTATCACTCGCGCCGTTTTGCGCATCGCACGATTTTGCGCAGTTTATCACTCGCGCCGTTTTGCGCGTCGCAGGGTTTTGTGAAATTTATCACTCGTGCCGTTTTGCGCATCGCATTGTTTTCGGCAGTTTATCACTCGTGCGGTTGTGCGCATCGCACTATTTTGCGCTGTTTATCACTCGCGCCGTTTTGCGCATCGCACGGTTTTGCGCAGTTTATCAATCGCGCCGTTTTCCGCATCGCACTGTTTTGCGCAGTTTATCAGTCGCGCCGTTTTGTGTATAGCATTGTTTTCGGCAGTTTACCACTCGCGCGGTTGTGCGCATCGCACTGTTTTGCGCAGTTTATCACTCGCACCGTTTGTCACTCGCACCGTTTTGCGCAGTTTATCACTCCCACCGTTTCGCGCAGTTTATCACTCTCGCCGTTTTCCGCATCGCACGATTTTTCACAGTTTATCACTCGCGCCTTTTTGCGCATCGCACTGTTTTGCGCAGTTTATCACTCCCGCCGTTTTGCGCATCGCACTGTTTTGTGCAGTTTATCACTCACGCCGTTTGTTGCATCGCACGGTTTTGCACAGTTTATCACTCGCGCCGTTTTGCGCATCGCACTATTTTGCGCAGTTTATCACTCGAGCCGTTTTGCGCATCGCACGATTTTGCGCAGTTTATCAGTCCCGCGATTTTGCGCATCGCACGGTTTTGCACAGTTTATCACTCGCGCCGTTTTGTGCATCGCACTGTTTTGCGCAGTTTATCACTCACGCCGTTTGGCGCATCGCACAGTTTTGTGCAGTTTATCACTCGCGCCGTTTGTTGCATCGCACAGTTTTGCGCAGTTTATCACTTGCGCCGTTTTGCGCATCGCACGGTTTTGCGTAGTTTATCACTCGCGCTGTTTTGCTTATTTTACTGTTTTGCGAAGTTTATCACTCGCGCCGTTTTGCGCATCGTAGTGTTTTCGACAGTTTACCACTCACGCGGTTGTGCGCATCGCACTGTTTTGCGCAGTTTATCACTCGCGCCGTTGTGCGCATCGCACGGTTTTGCGCAGTTTATCACTCGCGCCGTTGTGCGCATCGCACTGTTTTGCGCAGTTTATCACTCGCGCCCTTTTGTGCATCGCACTGTTTTCCGCAGTATATCACTCACGCCGTTTTGCGCATCTCACGGTTTTGCGCAGTTTATCACTCGCGCCGTTTTGCAAATCGTACTGTTTTGCGAAGTTTATCACTCGCGCCGTTTTACGTATCGCAGTGTTTTCGACAGTTTACCACTCGCGCGGTTGTGCGCATCGCACGGTTTTGCGCAGTTTATCACTCGCGCCGTTTTCCGTATCGCATTGTTTTCGGTAGTTTATCACTCGCGCGGTTGTGCGCATCGCACTGTTTTGCGCAGTTTATCACTCGCGCCGTTTTGCGAATCGCACGGTTTTGCGCAGTTTATGACTCGCGCCATTTTGCGCATCGCATTGTTTTGCGCAGTTTATCACTCGCGCCGTTTTGCGCATCGCATTGTTTTCGGCAGTTTATCACTCGCGCCGTTGTGCGCATCGCACGGTTTTGCGCAGTTTATCACTCGCGCCGTTTTGCACATCGCATTGTTTTCGACAGTTTATCACTCGTGCGGTTGTGCGCATCGCACTGTTTTGCGTAGTTTATCACTCGCGCCCTTTTGTACATCGCACTGTTTTCCGCAGTTTATCACTCCCGCCGTTTTGCAAATCGCACTGTTTTGCGAAGTTTATCACTCGCGCCGTTTTGCGTATCGCAGTGTTTTCGACAGTTTACCACTCGCGCAGTTGTGCGCATCGCACGGTTTCGCGCAGTTTATCACTCGCGCCGTTTTCCGTATCGCATTGTTTTCGGTAGTTTATCACTCGCGCGGTTGTGCGCATCGCACTGTTTTGCGCAGTTTATCACTCGCGCCGTTTTGCGACTCGCACGGTTTTGCGCAGTTTATGACTCGCGCCATTTTGCGTATCGCACTATTTTGCGCAGTTTATCACTCGCGCCGTTTTGCGCATCGCATTGTTTTCGGCAGTTTATCACTCGCGCCGTTGTGCGCATCGCACTGTTTTGCGCAGTTTATCACTCGCGCCGTTTTGCGCATCGCACTATTTTGCGCAGTTTATACTCGCGCCGTTTTGCGCATCGCACTCTTTTCGGCAGTTTCTCTCTCGCGCCGTTTTCCGCATCGCACGGTTTTGCACAGTTTATCACTCGCGCCGTTTTGCACATCGCACTCTTTTCGGCAGTTTCTCACTCGCGCCGTTTTCCGCATCGCACGGTTTTGCACAGTTTATCACTCGCGCGGTTTTGCGCATCGCACTGTTTTACGCGGTTTGTCACTCGTGCCGTTTTGCGCATCGCATTATTTTCGGCAGATTATCACTCGCTCCGTTTTGCGCATCGCACGGTTTTGCGCAGTTTATCACTCGCGCCGTTTTGCGCTTGGTACGGTTTTGCGCAGTTTATCACTCGCGCCTTTTTGCGCATCGCACGATTTTACGCAGTTTATCACTCTCGCCGTTTTGCGCAGTTTATCACTCGCGCCGTTTTGCGTATCGCACCGTTTTGCGCAGTTTATCACTCCCACCGTTTCGCGCAGTTTATCACTCTCGCCGTTTTCTGCATCGCATGGTTTGCACAGTTTTTCACTCGCGCCGTTTTGGGCATCGCACTGTTTTGCGCAGTTTATCACTCGCGCCGTTTTGCGCATCGTACTGATTTTGTGCAGTTTATCACTCGTGCCTTTTTGCGCATCGCACGATTTTGCGCAGTTTATTAGTCACGCCGTTTTGCGCATTGCACGGTTTTACGCAGTTTATCACTCGCGCCGTTTTGCGCATCGCACTGTTTTGCGCAGTTTCTCACTCGCGCCGTTTTGCGTATCGCATTGTTTTCGGCAGTTTACCACTCGCGCGGTTGTGCGCATTGCACTGTTTTACGGAGTTTATCACGCGCGCCATTTTGCGCATCGCACTGTTTTGCGCAGTTTATCACCCGCGCCGTTTTGCGCATCGCACTGTTTTGCGCAGTTTATCACTCGCGTCGTTTTGCGCATCGCACTGTTTTGCGCAGTTTATCACTCGCGCCATTTTGCGCATCGCACGATTTTGCGGAGTTTATCACTCGTGCCGTTTTGCGCGTCGCAGGGTTTTGTGAGATTTATCACTCGTGCCGTTTTGCGCATCGCATTGTTTTCGGCAGTTTATCACTCGTGCGGTTGTGCGCATCGCACAATTTTGCGCTGTTTATCACTCGCGCCGTTTTGCGCATCGCACGGTTTTGCGCAGTTTATCAATCGCGCCGTTTTCCGCATCGCACTGTTTTGCGCAGTTTATCACTCGCGCCGTTTTGCGTATAGCATTGTTTTCGGCAGTTTACCACTCGCGCGGTTGTGCGCCTCGCACGGTTTTACGCAGTTCATCACTCACGCCGTTTTGCGCATCGCACTGTTTTGCGCAGTTTATCACCCGCGCCGTTTTGCGCATCGCACTGTTTGGCGCTGTTTATCACTCGCGTCGTTTTGCGCATCGCACTGTTTTGCGCAGTTTATCACTCGCGCCGTTTTGCGCATCGCACGATTTTGCGCAGTTTATCACTCGCGCCGTTTTGCGCGTCGCAGGGTTTTGTGAGATTTATCACTCGTGCCGTTTTACGCATCGCATTGTTTTCGGCAGTTTATCACTCGTGCGGTTGTGCGCATCGCACTATTTTGCGCTGTTTATCACTCGCGCCGTTTTGCGTATAGCATTGTTTTCGGCAGTTTACCACTCGCGCGGTTGTGCGCATCGCACGGTTTTACGCAGTTTATCACTCGCGCCGTTTTGCGCATCGCACTGTTTTGCGCAGTTTCTCACTCGCGCCGTTTTGCGTATAGCATTGTTTTCGGCAGTTTACCACTCACGCGGTTGTGCGCATCGCACGGTTTTACGCAGTTTATCACTCGCGCCGTTTTGCGCATCGCACTGTTTTGCGCAGTTTCTCACTCGCGCCGTTTTGCGTATCGCATTGTTTTCGGCAGTTTACCACTCGCGCGGTTGTGCGCATTGCACTGTTTTGCGGAGTTTATCACGCGCGCCATTTTGCGCATCGCACTGTTTTGTGCAGTTTATCACCCGCGCCGTTTTGCGCATCGCATTGTTTTGCGCAGTTTATCACTCGCGTCGTTTTGCGCATCGCACTGTTTTGCGCAGTTTATCACTCGCGCCGTTTTGCGCATCGCACGATTTTGCGCAGTTTATCACTCGCGCCGTTTTGCGCGTCGCAGGGTTTTGTGAAATTTATCACTCGTGCCGTTTTGCGCATCGCATTGTTTTCGGCAGTTTATCACTCGTGCGGTTGTGCGCATCGCACTATTTTGCGCTGTTTATCACTCGCGCCGTTTTGCGCATCGCACGGTTTTGCGCAGTTTATCAATCGCGCCGTTTTCCGCATCGCACTGTTTTGCGCAGTTTATCACTCGCGCCGTTTTGCGTATAGCATTGTTTTCGGCAGTTTACCACTCGCGCGGTTGTGCGCATCGCACTGTTTTGCGCAGTTTATCACTCGCGCCGTTTGTCACTCGCACCGTTTTGCGCAGTTTATCACTCCCACCGTTTCGCGCAGTTTATCACTCTCGCCGTTTTCCGCATCGCACGATTTTTCGCAGTTTATCACTCGCGCCTTTTTGCGCATCGCACCGTTTTGCGCAGTTTATCACTCACGCCGTTTTGCGCATCGCACTGTTTTGTGCAGTTTATCACTCACGCCGTTTGTTGCATCGCACGGTTTTGCACAGTTTATCACTCACGCCGTTTGTTGCATCGCACGGTTTTGCACAGTTTATCACTCGCGCCGTTTTGCGCATCGCACTATTTTGCGCAGTTTATCAGTCCCGCCGTTTTGCGCATCGCACGATTTTGCGCAGTTTATCAGTCCCGCCATTTTGCGCATCGCACGGTTTTGCACAGTTTATCACTCGCGCCGTTTTGCGCATCGCACTGTTTTGCGCAGTTTATCACTCACGCCGTTTGGCGCATCGCACAGTTTTGTGCAGTTTATCACTCGCGCCGTTTGTTGCATCGCACAGTTTTGCGCAGTTTATCACTCGCGCCGTTTTGCGCATCGCACGGTTTTGCGCAATTTATCACTCGCGCTGTTTTGCTTATCGCACTGTTTTGCGAAGTTTATCACTCGCGCCGTTTTGCGTATCGTAGTGTTTTCGACAATTTACCACTCACGCGGTTGTGCGCATCGCACTGTTTTGCGCAGTTTATCACTCGCGCCGTTGTGCGCATCGCACGGTTTTGCGCAGTTTATCACTCGCGTCGTTGTGCGCATCGCACTGTTTTGCGCAGTTTATCACTCGCGCCCTTTTGTACATCGCACTGTTTTCCGCAGTTTATCACTCACGCCGTTTTGCGCATCTCACGGTTTTGCGCAGTTTATCACTCGCGCCGTTTTGCAAATCGCACTGTTTTGCGAAGTTTATCACTCGCGCCGTTTTGCGTATCGCAGTGTTTTCGACAGTTTACCACTCGCGCGGTTGTGCGCATCGCACGGTTTTGTGCAGTTTATCACTCGCGCCGTTTTCCGTATCGCATTGTTTTCGGTAGTTTATCACTCGCGCGGTTGTGCGCATCGCACTGTTTTGCGCAGTTTATCACTCGCGCCGTTTTGCGAATCGCACGGTTTTGCGCAGTTTATGACTCGCGCCATTTTGCGCATCGCATTGTTTTCGACAGTTTATCACTCGTGCGGTTGTGCGCATCGCACTGTTTTGCGTAGTTTATCACTCGCGCCCTTTTGTACATCGCACTGTTTTCCGCAGTTTATCACTCCCGCCGTTTTGCAAATCGCACTGTTTTGCGAAGTTTATCACTCGCGCCGTTTTGCGTGTCGCAGTGTTTTCGACAGTTTACCACTCGCACGGTTGTGCGCATCGCACGGTTTTGCGCAGTTTATCACTCGCGCCGTTTTGCGTATCGCGCCGTTTTGCGTATCGCACCGTTTTGCGCAGTTTATCACTCCCACCGTTTCGCGCAGTTTATCACTCTCGCCGTTTTCTGCATCGCATGGTTTGCACAGTTTATCACTCGCGCCGTTTTGCGCATCGCACTGTTTTGCGCAGTTTATCACTCGCGCCGTTTTGCGCATCGCATTGTTTTGTGCAGTTTATCACTCGTGCCTTTTTGCGCATCGCACTGTTTTCCGCAGTTTATCACTCACGCCGTTTTGCGCATCTCACGGTTTTGCGCAGTTTATCACTCGCGCCGTTTTGCGAAGTTTATCACTCGCGCCGTTTTGCGTATCGTAGTGTTTTCGACAGTTTACCACTCACGCGGTTGTGCGCATCGCACTGTTTTGCGCAGTTTATCACTCGCGCCGTTCTGCGCATCGCACTGTTTTGCGCAGTTTATCACTCGCGCCCTTTTGTACATCGCACTGTTTTCCGCAGTTTATCACTCACGCCGTTTTGCGCATCTCACGGTTTTGCGCAGTTTATCACTCGCGCCGTTTTGCAAATCGCACTGTTTTGCGAAGTTTATCACTCGCGCCGTTTTGCGTATCGCAGTGTTTTCGACAGTTTACCACTCGCGCGGTTGTGCGCATCGCACGGTTTTGCGCAGTTTATCACTCGCGCCGTTTTCCGTATCGCATTATTTTCGGTAGTTTATCACTCGCGCGGTTGTGCGCATCGCACTGTTTTGCGCAGTTTATCACTCGCGCCGTTTTGCGAATCGCACGGTTTTGCGCAGTTTATGACTCTCGCCATTTTGCGCATCGCATTGTTTTGCGCAGTTTATCACTCGCGCCGTTTTGCGCATCGCATTGTTTTCGGCAGTTTATCACTCGCGCCGTTGTGCGCATCGCACGGTTTTGCGCAGTTTATCACTCGCGCCGTTTTGCACATCGCATTGTTTTCGACAGTTTATCACTCGTGCGGTTGTGCGCATCGCACTGTTTTGCGTAGTTTATCACTCGCGCCCTTTTGTACATCGCACTGTTTTCCGCAGTTTATCACTCCCGCCGTTTTGCAAATCGCACTGTTTTGCGAAGTTTATCACTCGCGCCGTTTTGCGTATCGCAGTGTTTTCGACAGTTTACCACTCGCGCGGTTGTGCGCATCGCACGGTTTTGCGCAGTTTATCACTCGCGCCGTTTTCCGTACCGCATTGTTTTCGGTAGTTTATCACTCGCGCGGTTGTGCGCATCGCACTGTTTTGCGCAGTTTATCACTCGCGCCGTTTTGCGCATCGCACTATTTTGCGCAGTTTATCACTCGCGCCTTTTGCGCATCGCACTCTTTTCGGCAGTTTCTCACTCGCGCCGTTTTCCGCATCGCACGGTTTTGCACAGTTTATCACTCGCGCCGTTTTGCACATCGCACTCTTTTCGGCAGTTTCTCACTCGCGCCGTTTTCCGCATCGCACGGTTTTGCACAGTTTATCACTCGCGCGGTTTTGCGCATCGCACTGTTTTGCGCGGTTTCTCACTCGTGCCGTTTTGCGCATCGCATTATTTTCGGCAGATTATCACTCGCTCCGTTTTGCGCATCGCACGGTTTTGCGCAGTTTATCACTCGCACGGTTTTGCGCAGTTTATGACTCGCGCCATTTTGCGTATCGCACTATTTTGCGCAGTTTATCACTCGCGCCGTTTTGCGCATCGCATTGTTTTCGGCAGTTTATCACTCGCGCCGTTGTGCGCATCGCACTGTTTTGCGCAGTTTATCACTCGCGCCGTTTTGCGCATCGCACTATTTTGCGCAGTTTATCACTCGCGCCGTTTTGCGCATCGCACTCTTTTCGGCAGTTTCTCACTCGCGCCGTTTTCCGCATCGCACGGTTTTGCACAGTTTATCACTCGCGCCGTTTTGCACATCGCACTCTTTTCGGCAGTTTCTCACTCGCGCCGTTTTCCGCATCGCACGGTTTTGCACAGTTTATCACTCGCGCGGTTTTGCGCATCGCACTGTTTTGCGCGGTTTGTCACTCGTGCTGTTTTGCGCATCGCATTATTTTCGGCAGATTATCACTCGCTCCGTTTTGCGCATCGCACGGTTTTGCGCAGTTTATCACTCGCGTCGTTTTGCGCTTGGTACGGTTTTGCGCAGTTTATCACTCGCGCCTTTTTGCGCATCGCACGATTTTACGCAGTTTATCACTCTCGCCGTTTTGCGCAGTTTATCACTCGCGCCGTTTTGCGTATCGCACCGTTTTGCGCAGTTTATCACTCCCACCGTTTCGCGCAGTTTATCACTCTCGCCGTTTTCTGCATCGCATGGTTTGCACAGTTTTTCACTCGCGCCGTTTTGCGCATCGCACTGTTTTGCGCAGTTTATCACTCGCGCCGTTTTGCGCATCGTACTGTTTTGTGCAGTTTATCACTCGTGCCTTTTTGCGCATCGCACGATTTTGCGCAGTTTATTAGTCACGCCGTTTTGCGCATCGCACGGTTTTACGCAGTTTATCACTCGCGCCGTTTTGCGCATCGCACTGTTTTGCGCAGTTTCTCACTCGCGCCGTTTTGCGTATCGCATTGTTTTCGGCAGTTTACCACTCGCGCGGTTGTGCGCATTGCACTGTTTTGCGGAGTTTATCACGCGCGCCATTTTGCGCATCGCACTGTTTTGCGCAGTTTATCACCCGCGCCGTTTTGCGCATCGCACTGTTTTGCGCAGTTTATCACTCGCGTCGTTTTGCGCATCGCACTGTTTTGCGCAGTTTATCACTCGCGCCATTTTGCGCATCGCACGATTTTGCGGAGTTTATCACTCGCGCCGTTTTGCGCGTCGCAGGGTTTTGTGAGATTTATCACTCGTGCCGTTTTGCGCATCGCATTGTTTTCGGCAGTTTATCACTCGTGCGGTTGTGCGCATCGCACAATTTTGCGCTGTTTATCACTCGCGCCGTTTTGCGCATCGCACGGTTTTGCGCAGTTTATCAATCGCGCCGTTTTCCGCATCGCACTGTTTTGCGCAGTTTATCACTCGCGCCGTTTTGCGTATAGCATTGTTTTCGGCAGTTTACCACTCGCGCGGTTGTGCGCCTCGCACGGTTTTACGCAGTTTATCACTCACGCCGTTTTGCGCATCGCACTGTTTTGCGCAGTTTATCACCCGCGCCGTTTTGCGCATCGCACTGTTTTGCGCTGTTTATCACTCGCGTCGTTTTGCGGATCGCACTGTTTTGCGCAGTTTATCACTCGCGCCGTTTTGCGCATCGCACGATTTTGCGCAGTTTATCACTCGCGCCGTTTTGCGCGTCGCAGGGTTTTGTGAGATTTATCACTCGTGCCGTTTTACGCATCGCATTGTTTTCGGCAGTTTATCACTCGTGCGGTTGTGCGCATCGCACTATTTTGCGCTGTTTATCACTCGTGCCGTTTTGCGTATAGCATTGTTTTCGGCAGTTTACCACTCGCGCGGTTGTGCGCATCGCACGGTTTTACGCAGTTTATCACTCGCGCCGTTTTGCGCATCGCACTGTTTTGCGCAGTTTCTCACTCGCGCCGTTTTGCGTATAGCATTGTTTTCGGCAGTTTACCACTCGCGCGGTTGTGCGCATCGCACGGTTTTACGCAGTTTATCACTCGCGCCGTTTTGCGCATCGCACTGTTTTGCGCAGTTTCTCACTCGCGCCGTTTTGCGTATCGCATTGTTTTCGGCAGTTTACCACTCGCGCGGTTGTGCGCATTGCACTGTTTTGCGGAGTTTATCACGCGCGCCATTTTGCGCATCGCACTGTTTTGTGCAGTTTATCACCCGCGCCGTTTTGCGCATCGCATTGTTTTGCGCAGTTTATCACTCGCGTCGTTTTGCGCATCGCACTGTTTTGCGCAGTTTATCACTCGCGCCGTTTTGCGCATCGCACGATTTTGCGCAGTTTATCACTCGCGCCGTTTTGCGCGTCGCAGGGTTTTGTGAAATTTATCACTCGTGCCGTTTTGCGCATCGCATTGTTTTCGGCAGTTTATCACTCGTGCGGTTGTGCGCATCGCACTATTTTGCGCTGTTTATCACTCGCGCCGTTTTGCGCATCGCACGGTTTTGCGCAGTTTATCAATCGCGCCGTTTTCCGCATCGCACTGTTTTGCGCAGTTTACCACTCGCGCCGTTTTGCGTATAGCATTGTTTTCGGCAGTTTACCACTCGCGCGGTTGTGCGCATCGCACTGTTTTGCGCAGTTTATCACTCGCGCCGTTTGTCACTCACACCGTTTTGCGCAGTTTATCACTCCCACCGTTTCGCGCAGTTTATCACTCTCGCCGTTTTCCGCATCGCACGATTTTTCGCAGTTTATCACTCGCGCCGTTTTGCGCGTCGCAGGGTTTTGTGAGATTTATCACTCGTGCCGTTTTACGCATCGCATTGTTTTCGGCAGTTTATCACTCGTGCGGTTGTGCGCATCGCACTATTTTGCGCTGTTTATCACTCGTGCCGTTTTGCGTATAGCATTGTTTTCGGCAGTTTACCACTCGCGCGGTTGTGCGCATCGCACGGTTTTACGCAGTTTATCACTCGCGCCGTTTTGCGCATCGCACTGTTTTGCGCAGTTTCTCACTCGCGCCGTTTTGCGTATAGCATTGTTTTCGGCAGTTTACCACTCGCGCGGTTGTGCGCATCGCACGGTTTTACGCAGTTTATCACTCGCGCCGTTTTGCGCATCGCACTGTTTTGCGCAGTTTCTCACTCGCGCCGTTTTGCGTATCGCATTGTTTTCGGCAGTTTACCACTCGCGCGGTTGTGCGCATTGCACTGTTTTGCGGAGTTTATCACGCGCGCCATTTTGCGCATCGCACTGTTTTGTGCAGTTTATCACCCGCGCCGTTTTGCGCATCGCATTGTTTTGCGCAGTTTATCACTCGCGTCGTTTTGCGCATCGCACTGTTTTGCGCAGTTTATCACTCGCGCCGTTTTGCGCATCGCACGATTTTGCGCAGTTTATCACTCGCGCCGTTTTGCGCGTCGCAGGGTTTTGTGAAATTTATCACTCGTGCCGTTTTGCGCATCGCATTGTTTTCGGCAGTTTATCACTCGTGCGGTTGTGCGCATCGCACTATTTTGCGCTGTTTATCACTCGCGCCGTTTTGCGCATCGCACGGTTTTGCGCAGTTTATCAATCGCGCCGTTTTCCGCATCGCACTGTTTTGCGCAGTTTATCACTCGCGCCGTTTTGCGTATAGCATTGTTTTCGGCAGTTTACCACTCGCGCGGTTGTGCGCATCGCACTGTTTTGCGCAGTTTATCACTCGCGCCGTTTGTCACTCACACCGTTTTGCGCAGTTTATCACTCCCACCGTTTCGCGCAGTTTATCACTCTCGCCGTTTTCCGCATCGCACGATTTTTCGCAGTTTATCACTCGCGCCTTTTTGCGCATCGCACCGTTTTGCGCAGTTTATCACTCACGCCGTTTTGCGCATCGCACTGTTTTGTGCAGTTTATCACTCACGCCGTTTGTTGCATCGCACGGTTTTGCACAGTTTATCACTCACGCCGTTTGTTGCATCGCACGGTTTTGCACAGTTTATCACTCGCGCCGTTTTGCGCATCGCACTATTTTGCGCAGTTTATCAGTCCCGCCGTTTTGCGCATCGCACGATTTTGCGCAGTTTATCAGTCCCGCCCTTTTGCGCATCGCACGGTTTTGCACAGTTTATCACTCGCGCCGTTTTGCGCATCGCACTGTTTTGCGCAGTTTATCACTCACGCCGTTTGGCGCATCGCACAGTTTTGTGCAGTTTATCACTCGCGCCGTTTGTTGCATCGCACAGTTTTGCGCAGTTTATCACTCGCGCCGTTTTGCGCATCGCACGGTTTTGCGCAGTTTATCACTCGCGCTGTTTTGCTTATCGCACTGTTTTGCGAAGTTTATCACTCGCGCCGTTTTGCGTATCGTAGTGTTTTCGACAATTTACCACTCACGCGGTTGTGCGCATCGCACTGTTTTGCGCAGTTTATCACTCGCGCCATTGTGCGCATCGCACGGTTTTGCGCAGTTTATCACTCGCGCCGTTGTGCGCATCGCACTGTTTTGCGCAGTTTATCACTCGCGCCCTTTTGTACATCGCACTGTTTTCCGCAGTTTATCACTCACGCCGTTTTGCGCATCTCACGGTTTTGCGCAGTTTATCACTCGCGCCGTTTTGCAAATCGCACTGTTTTGCGAAGTTTATCACTCGCGCCGTTTTGCGTATCGCAGTGTTTTCGACAGTTTACCACTCGCGCGGTTGTGCGCATCGCACGGTTTTGCGCAGTTTATCACTCGCGCCGTTTTCCGTATCGCATTATTTTCGGTAGTTTATCACTCGCGCGGTTGTGCGCATCGCACTGTTTTGCGCAGTTTATCACTCGCGCCGTTTTGCGAATCGCACGGTTTTGCGCAGTTTATGACTCGCGCCATTTTGCGCATCGCATTGTTTTGCGCAGTTTATCACTCGCGCCGTTTTGCGCATCGCATTGTTTTCGGCAGTTTATCACTCGCGCCGTTGTGCGCATCGCACGGTTTTGCGCAGTTTATCACTCGCGCCGTTTTGCACATCGCATTGTTTTCGACAGTTTATCACTCGTGCGGTTGTGCGCATCGCACTGTTTTGCGTAGTTTATCACTCGCGCCCTTTTGTACATCGCACTGTTTTCCGCAGTTTATCACTCCCGCCGTTTTGCAAATCGCACAGTTTTGCGAAGTTTATCACTCGCGGCGTTTTGCGTATCGCAGTGTTTTCGACAGTTTACCACTCGCGCGGTTGTGCGCATCGCACGGTTTTGCGCAGTTTATCACTCGCGCCGTTTTCCGTACCGCATTGTTTTCGGTAGTTTATCACTCGCGCGGTTGTGCGCATCGCACTGTTTTGCGCAGTTTATCACTCGCGCCGTTTTGCGACTCGCACGGTTTTGCGCAGTTTATGACTCGCGCCATTTTGCGTATCGCACTATTTTGCGCAGTTTATCACTCGCGCCGTTTTGCGCATCGCATTGTTTTCGGCAGTTTATCACTCGCGCCGTTGTGCGCATCGCACTGTTTTGCGCAGTTTATCACTCGCGCCGTTTTGCGCATCGCACTATTTTGCGCAGTTTATCACTCGCGCCGTTTTGCGCATCGCACTCTTTCCGGCAGTTTCTCACTCGCGCCGTTTTCCGCATCGCACGGTTTTGCACAGTTTATCACTCGCGCCGTTTTGCACATCGCACTCTTTTCGGCAGTTTCTCACTCGCGCCGTTTTCCGCATCGCACGGTTTTGCACAGTTTATCACTCGCGCCGTTTTCCGCATCGCACGGTTCCACGCAGTTTATCACTCGCGCGGTTTTGCGCATCGCACTGTTTTGCGCGGTTTATCACTCGTGCCGTTTTGCGCATCGCATTATTTTCGGCAGATTATCACTCGCTCCGTTTTGCGCGTCGCACGGTTTTGCGCAGTTTATCACTCGCGCCGTTTTGCGCTTGCCACGGTTTTGCGCAATTTATCACTCGCGCCTTTTTGCGCATCGCACGATTTTACGCAGTTTATCACTCTCGCCGTTTTGCACAGTTTATCACTCGCGCCGTTTTGCGTATCGCACCGTTTTGCGCAGTTTATCACTCCCACCGTTTCGCGCAGTTTATCACTCTCGCCGTTTTCTGCATCGCACGGTTTGCACAGTTTATCACTCGCGCCGTTTTGCGCATCGCACTGTTTTGCGCAGTTTATCACTCCCGCCGTTTTGCGCATCGCACTGTTTTGTGCAGTTTATCACTCGTGCCTTTTTGCGCATCGCACGATTTTGCGCAGTTTATTAGTCTCGTCGTTTTGCGCATCGCACGATTTTACGCAGTTTATCACTCGCGCCGTTTTGCGCATCGCATTGTTTTGCGTAGTTTCTCACTCGCGCCGTTTTGCGTATCGCATTGTTTTCGGCAGTTTACCACTCGCGCGGTTGTGCGCATTGCACTGTTTTGCGGAGTTTATCATGCGCGCCATTTTGCGCATCGCACTGTTTTGCGCAGTTTATCACCCGCGCCGTTTTGCGCATCGCACTGTTTTGCGCAGTTTATCACTCGCGTCGTTTTGCGCATCGCACTGTTTTGCGCAGTTTATCACTCGCGCCGTTTTGCGCATCGCACGATTTTGCGCAGTTTATCACTCGCGCCGTTTTGTGCGTCGCAGGGTTTTGTGAAATTTATCACTCGTGCCGTTTTGCGCATCGCATTGTTTTCGGCAGTTTATCACTCGTGCGGTTGTGCGCATCGCACTATTTTACGCTGTTTATCACTCGTGCCGTTTTGCGCATCGCACGGTTTTGCGCAGTTTATCAATCGCGCCGTTTTCCGCATCGCACTGTTTTGCGCAGTTTATCACTCGCGCCGTTTTGCGTATAGCATTGTTTTCGGCAGTTTACCACTCGCGCGGTTGTGCGCATCGCACTGTTTTGCGCAGTTTATCACTCCCACCGTTTCGCGCAGTTTATCACTCTCGCCGTTTTCCGCATCGCACGGTTTTTCGCAGTTTATCACTCGCGCCTTTTTGCGCATCGCACTGTTTTGCGCAGTTTATCACTCCCGCCGTTTTGCGCATCGCACTGTTTTGTGCAGTTTATCACTCACGCCGTTTGTTGCATCGCACGATTTTGCACAGTTTATCACTCACGCCGTTTGTTGCATCGCACGGTTTTGCACAGTTTATCACTCGCGCCGTTTTGCGCATCGCACTATTTTGCGCAGTTTATCAGTCCCGCCGTTTTGCGCATCGCACGATTTTGCGCAGTTTATCAGTCCCGCCATTTTGCGCATCGCACGGTTTTGCACAGTTTATCACTCGCGCCGTTTTGCGCATCGCACTGTTTTGCGCAGTTTATCACTCCCGCCGTTTGGCGCATCGCACAGTTTTGTGCAGTTTACCACTCGTGCCGTTTGTTTCATCGCACAGTTTTGCGCAGTTTATCACTCGCGCCGTTTTGCGCATCGCACGGTTTTGCGCAGTTTATCACTCGCGCTGTTTTGCTTATTGCACTGTTTTGCGAAGTTTATCACTCGCGCCGTTTTGCGTATCGTAGTGTTTTCGACAGTTTACCACTCACGCGGTTGTGCGCATCGCACTGTTTTGCGCAGTTTATCACTCGCGCCGTTGTGCGCATCGCACGGTTTTGCGCAGTTTATCACTCGCGCCCTTTTGTACATCGCACTGTTTTCCGTAGTTTATCACTCACGCCGTTTTGCGCATCTCACGGTTTTGCGCAGTTTATCACTCGCGCCGTTTTGCAAATCGCACTGTTTTGCGAAGTTTATCACTCGCGCCGTTTTGCGTATCGCAGTGTTTTCGACAGTTTACCACTCGCGCGGTTGTGCGCATCGCACGGTTTTGCGCAGTTTATCACTCGCGCCGTTTTCCGTATCGCATTGTTTTCGGTAGTTTATCACTCGCGCGGTTGTGCGCATCTCACTGTTTTGCGCAGTTTATCACTCGCGCAGTTTTGCGAATCGCACGGTTTTGCGCAGTTTATGACTCGCGCCATTTTGCGCATCGCATTGTTTTGCGCAGTTTATCACTCGCGCCGTTTTGCGCATCGCATTGTTTTCGGCAGTTTATCACTCGCGCCGTTGTGCGCATCGCACGGTTTTGCGCAGTTTATCACTCGCGCCGTTTTGCAAATCGCACTGTTTTGCGAAGTTTATCACTCGTGCCATTTTGCGTATCGCTGTGTTTTCGACAGTTTACCACTCGCGCGGTTGTGCGCATCGCACGGTTTTGCGCAGTTTATCACTCGCGCCATTTTCCGTATCGCATTGTTTTCGGTAGTTTATCACTCGCGCGGTTGTGCGCATCGCACTGTTTTGCGCAGTTTATCACACGCGCCGTTTTGCGAATCACACGGTTTTGCGCAGTTTATGACTCGCGCCATTTTGCGCATCGCATTGTTTTGCGCAGTTTATCACTCGCGCCGTTTTGCGCATCGCATTGTTTTCGGCAGTTTATCACTCGCGCCGTTGTGCGCATCGCACGGTTTTGCGCAGTTTATCACTCGCGCCGTTTTGCACATCGCATTGTTTTCGACAGTTTATCACTCGTGCGGTTGTGCGCATCGCACTGTTTTGCGTAGTTTATCACTCGCGCCCTTTTGTACATCGCACTGTTTTCCGCAGTTTATCACTCCCGCCGTTTTGCAAATCGCACTGTTTTGCGAAGTTTATCACTCGCGCCGTTTTGCGTATCGCAGTGTTTTCGACAGTTTACCACTCGCGCGGTTGTGCGCATCGCACGGTTTTGCGCAGTTTATCACTCGCGCCGTTTTCCGTATCGCATTGTTTTCGGTAGTTTATCACTCGCGCGGTTGTGCGCATCGCACTGTTTTGCGCAGTTTATCACTCGCGCCGTTTTGCGACTCGCACGGTTTTGCGCAGTTTATGACTCGCGTCATTTTGCGTATCGCACTATTTTGCGCAGTTTATCACTCGCGCCGTTTTGCGCATCGCATTGTTTTCGGCAGTTTATCACTCGCGCCGTTGTGCGCATCGCACTGTTTTGCGCAGTTTATCACTCGCGCCGTTTTGCGCATCGCACTATTTTGCGCAGTTTATCACTCGCGCCGTTTTGCGCATCGCACTCTTTTCGGCAGTTTCTCACTCGCGCCGTTTTCCGCATCGCACGGTTTTGCACAGTTTATCACTCGCGCCGTTTTGCACATCGCACTCTTTTCGGCAGTTTCTCACTCGCGCCGTTTTCCGCATCGCACGGTTTTGCACAGTTTATCACTCGCGCCGTTTTCCGCATCGCACGGTTCCACGCAGTTTATCACTCGCGCGGTTTTGCGCATCGCACTGTTTTGCGCGGTTTATCACTCGTGCCGTTTTGCGCATCGCATTATTTTCGGCAGATTATCACTCGCTCCGTTTTGCGCGTCGCACGGTTTTGCGCAGTTTATCACTCGCGCCGTTTTGCGCTTGCCACGGTTTTGCGCAATTTATCACTCGCGCCTTTTTGCGCATCGCACGATTTTACGCAGTTTATCACTCTCGCCGTTTTGCACAGTTTATCACTCGCGCCGTTTTGCGTATCGCACCGTTTTGCGCAGTTTATCACTCCCACCGTTTCGCGCAGTTTATCACTCTCGCCGTTTTCTGCATCGCACGGTTTGCACAGTTTATCACTCGCGCCGTTTTGCGCATCGCACTGTTTTGCGCAGTTTATCACTTCCGCCGTTTTGCGCATCGCACTGTTTTGTGCAGTTTATCACTCGTGCCTTTTTGCGCATCGCACGATTTTGCGCAGTTTATTAGTCTCGTCGTTTTGCGCATCGCACGATTTTACGCAGTTTATCACTCGCGCCGTTTTGCGCATCGCACTGTTTTGCGTAGTTTCTCACTCGCGCCGTTTTGCGTATCGCATTGTTTTCGACAGTTTACCACTCGCGCGGTTGTGCGCATTGCACTATTTTGCGGAGTTTATCATGCGTGCCATTTTGCGCATCGCACTGTTTTGCGCAGTTTATCACCCGCGCCGTTTTGCGCATCGCACTGTTTTGCGCAGTTTATCACTCGCGTCGTTTTGCGCATCGCACTGTTTTGCGCAGTTTATCACTCGCGCCGTTTTGCGCATCGCACGATTTTGCGCAGTTTATCACTCGCGCCGTTTTGTGCGTCGCAGGGTTTTGTGAAATTTATCACTCGTGCCGTTTTGCGCATCGCATTGTTTTCGGCAGTTTATCACTCGTGCGGTTGTGCGCATCGCACTATTTTACGCTGTTTATCACTCGCGCCGTTTTGCGCATCGCACGGTTTTGCGCAGTTTATCAATCGCGCCGTTTTCCGCATCGCACTGTTTTGCGCAGTTTATCACTCGCGCCGTTTTGCGTATAGCATTGTTTTCGGCAGTTTACCACTCGCGCGGTTGTGCGCATCGCACTGTTTTGCGCAGTTTATCACTCGCGCCGTTTGTCACTCGCACCGTTTTGCGCAGTTTATCACTCCCACCGTTTCGCGCAGTTTATCACTCTCGCCGTTTTCCGCATCGCACGGTTTTTCGCAGTTTATCACTCGCGCCTTTTTGCGCATCGCACTGTTTTGCGCAGTTTATCACTCCCGCCGTTTTGCGCATCGCACTGTTTTGTGCAGTTTATCACTCACGCCGTTTGTTGCATCGCACGGTTTTGCACAGTTTATCACTCACGCCGTTTGTTGCATCGCACGGTTTTGCACAGTTTATCACTCGCGCCGTTTTGCGCATCGCACTATTTTGCGCAGTTTATCAGTCCCGCCGTTTTGCGCATCGCACGATTTTGCGCAGTTTATCAGTCCCGCCATTTTGCGCATCGCACGGTTTTGCACAGTTTATCACTCGCGCCGTTTTGCGCATCGCACTGTTTTGCGCAGTTTATCACTCCCGCCGTTTGGCGCATCGCACAGTTTTGTGCAGTTTACCACTCGCGCCGTTTGTTTCATCGCACAGTTTTGCGCAGTTTATCACTCGCGCCGTTTTGCGCATCGCACGGTTTTGCGCAGTTTATCACTCGCGCTGTTTTGCTTATTGCACTGTTTTGCGAAGTTTATCACTCGCGCCGTTTTGCGTATCGTAGTGTTTTCGACAGTTTACCACTCACGCGGTTGTGCGCATCGCACTGTTTTGCGCAGTTTATCACTCGCGCCGTTGTGCGCATCGCACGGTTTTGCGCAGTTTATCACTCGCGCCCTTTTGTACATCGCACTATTTTCCGCAGTTTATCACTCACGCCGTTTTGCGCATCTCACGGTTTTGCGCAGTTTATCACTCGCGCCGTTTTGCAAATCGCACTGTTTTGCGAAGTTTATCACTCGCGCCGTTTTGCGTATCGCAGTGTTTTCGACAGTTTACCACTCGCGCGGTTGTGCGCATCGCACGGTTTTGCGCAGTTTATCACTCGCGCTGTTTTCCGTATCGCATTGTTTTCGGTAGTTTATCACTCGCGCGGTTGTGCGCATCGCACTGTTTTGCGCAGTTTATCACTCGCGCAGTTTTGCGAATCGCACGGTTTTGCGCAGTTTATGACTCGCGCCATTTTGCGCATCGCATTGTTTTGCGCAGTTTATCACTCGCGCCGTTTTGCGCATCGCATTGTTTTCGGCAGTTTATCACTCGCGCCGTTGTGCGCATCGCACGGTTTTGCGCAGTTTATCACTCGCGCCGTTTTGCACATCGCATTGTTTTCGACAGTTTATCACTCCTGCGGTTGTGCGCATCGCACTGTTTTGCATAGTTTATCACTCGCGCCCTTTTGTACATCGCACTGTTTTCCGCAGTTTATCACTCCCGCCGTTTTGCAAATCGCACTGTTTTGCGAAGTTTATCACTCGCGCCGTTTTGCGTATCGCAGTGTTTTCGACAGTTTACCACTCGCGCGGTTGTGCGCATCGCACGGTTTTGCGCAGTTTATCACTCGCGCCGTTTTCCGTATCGCATTGTTTTCGGTAGTTTATCACTCGCGCGGTTGTGCGCATCGCACTGTTTTGCGCAGTTTATCACTCACGCCGTTTTGCGACTCGCACAGTTTTGCGCAGTTTATGACTCGCGCCATTTTGCGTATCGCACTATTTTGCGCAGTTTATCACTCGCGCCGTTTTGCGCATCGCATTGTTTTCGGCAGTTTATCACTCGCGCCGTTGTGCGCATCGCACTGTTTTGCGCAGTTTATCACTCGCGCCGTTTTGCGCATCGCACTATTTTGCGCAGTTTATCACTCGCGCCGTTTTGCGCATCGCACTCTTTTCGGCAGTTTCTCACTCGCGCCGTTTTCCGCATCACACGGTTTTGCACAGTTTATCACTCGCGCCGTTTTGCACATCGCACTCTTTTCGGCAGTTTCTCACTCGCACCGTTTTCCGCATCGCGCGGTTTTGCACAGTTTATCACTCGCGCCGTTTTCCGCATCGCACAGTTCCACGCAGTTTATCACTCGCGCGGTTTTGCGCATCGCACTGTTTTGCGCGGTTTATCACTCGTGCCGTTTTGCGCATCGCATTATTTTCGGCAGATTACCACTCGCTCCGTTTTGCGCGTCGCACGGTTTTGCGCAGTTTATCACTCGCGCCGTTTTGCGCTTGCCACGGTTTTGCACAGTTTATCACTCGCGCCTTTTTGCGCATCGCACGATTTTACGCAGTTTATCACTCTCGCCGTTTTGCACAGTTTATCACTCGCGCCGTTTTGCGTATCGCACCGTTTTGCGCAGTTTATCACTCCCACCGTTTCGCGCAGTTTATCACTCTCGCCGTTTTCTGCATCGCACGGCTTGCACAGTTTATCACTCGCGCCGTTTTGCGCATCGCACTGTTTTGCGCAGTTTATCACTCCCGCCGTTTTGCGCATCGCACTGTTTTGTGCAGTTTATCACTCGTGCCTTTTTGCGCATCGCACGATTTTGCGCAGTTTATTAGTCTCGTCGTTTTGCACATCGCACGATTTTACGCAGTTTATCACTCGCGCCGTTTTGCGCATCGCACTGTTTTGCGCAGTTTCACACTCGCGCCGTTTTGCGTATCGCATTGTTTTCGGCAGTTTACCACTCGCGCGGTTGTGCGCATGGCACTGTTTTGCGGAGTTTATCACGCGCGCCATTTTGCGCATCGCACTGTTTTGCGCAGTTTATCACCCGCGCCGTTTTGCGCATCGCACTGTTTTGCGCAGTTTATCACCCGCGTCGTTTTGCGCATCGCACTGTTTTGCCCAGTTTATCACTCGCGCCGTTTTGCGCATCGCACGATTTTGCGCAGTTTATCACTCGCGCCGTTTTGCGCGTCGCAGGGTTTTGTGAAATTTATCACTCGTGCCGTTTGGCGCATCGCATTGTTTTCGGCAGTTTATCACTCGTGCGGTTGTGCGCATCGCACTATTTTGCGCTGTTTATCACTCGCGCCGTTTTGCGCATCGCACGGTTTTGCGCAGTTTATCAGTCGCGCCGTTTTCCGCATCGCACTGTTTTGCGCAGTTTATCACTCGCGCCGTTTTGCGTATAGCATTGTTTTCGGCAGTTTACCACTCGCGCGGTTGTGCGCATCGCACTGTTTTGCGCAGTTTATCACTCCCGCCGTTTGTCACTCGCACCGTTTTGCGCAGTTTATCACTCCCACCGTTTCGCGCAGTTTATCACTCTCGCCGTTTTCCGCATCGCACGGTTTTTCGCAGTTTATCACTCGCGCCTTTTTGCGCATCGCACTGTTTAGCGCAGTTTATCACTCCCGTCGTTTTGCGCATCGCACTGTTTTGTGCAGTTTATCACTCACGCCGTTTGTTGCATCGCACGGTTTTGCACAGTTTATCACTCACGCCGTTTGTTGCATCGCACGGTTTTGCACAGTTTATCACTCGCGCCGTTTTGCGCATCGCACTATTTTGCGCATTTTATCAGTCCCGCCATTTTGCGCATCGCACGGTTTTGCACAGTTTATCACTCGCGCCGTTTTGCGCATCGCACTGTTTTGCGCAGTTTATCACTCGCGCCGTTTTGCGCATCGCACGGTTTTGCGCAGTTTATCACTCGCGCTGTTTTGCTTATCGCACTGTTTTGCGAAGTTTATCACTCGCGCCGTTTTGCGTATCGTAGTGTTTTCGACAGTTTACCACTCACGCGGTTGTGCGCATCGCACTGTTTTGCGCAGTTTATCACCCGCGTCGTTGTGCGCATCGCACGGTTTTGTGCAGTTTATCACTCGCGCCGTTGTGCGCATCGCACTGTTTTGCGCAGTTTATCACTCGCGCCCTTTTGTACATCGCACTGTTTTCCGCAGTTTATCACTCACGCCGTTTTGCGCATCTCACGGTTTTGCGCAGTTTATCACTCGCGCCGTTTTGCAAATCGCACTGTTTTGCGAAGTTTATCACTCGCGCCGTTTTGCGTATCGCAGTGTTTTCGACAGTTTACCACTCGCGCGGTTGTGCGCATCGCACGGTTTTGCGCAGTTTACCACTCGCGCCGTTTTCCGTATCGCATTATTTTCGGTAGTTTATCACTCGCGCGGTTGTGCGCATCGCACTGTTTTGCGCAGTTTATCACTCGCGCCGTTTTGCGAATCGCACGGTTTTGCGCAGTTTATGACTCGTGCCATTTTGCGCATCGCATTGTTTTCGGCAGTTTATCACTCGCGCCGTTGTGCGCATCGCACGGTTTTGCGCAGTTTATCACTCGCGCCGTTTGGCACATCGCATTGTTTTCGACAGTTTATCACTCGTGCGGTTGTGCGCATCGCACTGTTTTGCGTAGTTTATCACTCGCGCCCTTTTGTACATCGCACTGTTTTCCGCAGTTTATCACTCCCGCCGTTTTGCAAATCGCACTGTTTTGCGAAGTTTATCACTCGCGCCGTTTTGCGTATCGCAGTGTTTTCGACAGTTTACCACTCGCGCGGTTGTGCGCATCGCACGGTTTTGCGCAGTTTATCACTCGCGCCGTTTTCCGTATCGCATTGTTTTCGGTAGTTTATCACTCGCGCGGTTGTGCGCATCGCACTGTTTTGCGCAGTTTATCACTCGCGCCGTTTTGCGACTCGAACGGTTTTGCGCAGTTTATGACTCGCGCCATTTTGCGTATCGCACTATTTTGCGCAGTTTATCACTCGCGCCGTTTTGCGCATCGCATTGTTTTCGGCAGTTTATCACTCGCGCCGTTGTGCGCATCGCACTGTTTTGCGCAGTTTATCACTCGCGCCGTTTTGCGCATCGCACTATTTTGCGCAGTTTATCACTCGCGCCGTTTTGCGCATCGAACTCTTTTCGGCAGTTTCTCACTCGCGCCGTTTTCCGCATCACACGGTTTTGCACAGTTTATCACTCGCGCCGTTTTGCACATCGCACTCTTTTCGGCAGTTTCTCACTCGCACCGTTTTCCGCATCGCACGGTTTTGCACAGTTTATCACTCGCGCCGTTTTCCGCATCGCACGGTTCCACGCAGTTTATCACTCGCGCGGTTTTGCGCATCGCACTGTTTTCCGCGGTTTATCACTCGTGCCGTTTTGCGCATCGCATTATTTTCGGCAGATTACCACTCGCTCCGTTTTGCGCGTCGCACGGTTTTGCGCAGTTTATCACTCGCGCCGTTTTGCGCTTGCCACGGTTTTGCGCAGTTTATCACTCGGCCTTTTTGCGCATCGCACGATTTTACGCAGTTTATCACTCTCGCCGTTTTGCACAGTTTATCACTCGCGCCGTTTTGCGTATCGCACCGTTTTGCGCAGTTTATCACTCCCACCGTTTCGCGCAGTTTATCACTCTCGCCGTTTTCTGCATCGCACGGCTTGCACAGTTTATCACTCGCGCCGTTTTGCGCATCGCACTGTTTTGCGCAGTTTATCACTCCCGCCGTTTTGCGCATCGCACTGTTTTGTGCAGTTTATCACTCGTGCCTTTTTGCGCATCGCACGATTTTGCGCAGTTTATTAGTCTCGCCGTTTTGCGCATCGCACGATTTTACGCAGTTTATCACTCGCGCCGTTTTTTCGCATCGCACTGTTTTGCGCAGTTTCTCACTCGCGCCGTTTTGCGTATCGCATTGTTTTCGGCAGTTTACCACTCGCGCGGTTGTGCGCATGGCACTGTTTTGCGGAGTTTATCACGCGCGCCATTTTGCGCATCGCACTGTTTTGCGCAGTTTATCACCCGCGCCGTTTTGCGCATCGCACTGTTTTGCGCAGTTTATCACCCGCGTCGTTTTGCGCATCGCACTGTTTTGCGCAGTTTATCACTCGCGCCGTTTTGCGCATCGCACGATTTTGCGCAGTTTATCACTCGCGCCGTTTTGCGCGTCGCAGGGTTTTGTGAAATTTATCACTCGTGCCGTTTGGCGCATCGCATTGTTTTCGGCAGTTTATCACTCGTGCGGTTGTGCGCATCGCACTATTTTGCGCTGTTTATCACTCGCGCCGTTTTGCGCATCGCACGGTTTTGCGCAGTTTATCAGTCGCGCCGTTTTCCGCATCGCACTGTTTTGCGCAGTTTATCACTCGCGCCGTTTTGCGTATAGCATTGTTTTCGGCAGTTTACCACTCGCGCGGTTGTGCGCATCGCACTGTTTTGCGCAGTTTATCACTCGCGCCGTTTGTCACTCGCACCGTTTTGCGCAGTTTATCACTCCCACCGTTTCGCGCAGTTTATCACTCTCGCCGTTTTCCGCATCGCACGGTTTTTCGCAGTTTATCACTCGCGCCTTTTTGCGCATCGCACTGTTTTGCGCAGTTTATCACTCCCGCCGTTTTGTGCATCGCACTGTTTTGTGCAGTTTATCACTCACGCCGTTTGTTGCATCGCACGGTTTTGCACAGTTTATCACTCACGCCGTTTGTTGCATCGCACGGTTTTGCACAGTTTATCACTCGCGCCGTTTTGCGCATCGCACTATTTTGCGCATTTTATCAGTCCCGCCATTTTGCGCATCGCACGGTTTTGCACAGTTTATCACTCGCACCGTTTTGCGCATCGCACTGTTTTGCGCAGTTTATCACTCGCGCCGTTTTGCGCATCGCACGGTTTTGCGCAGTTTATCACTCGCGCTGTTTTGCTTATCGCACTGTTTTGCGAAGTTTATCACTCGTGCCGTTTTGCGTATCGTAGTGTTTTCGACAGTTTACCACTCACGCGGTTGTGCGCATCGCACTGTTTTGCGCAGTTTATCACTCGCGTCGTTGTGCGCATCGCACGGTTTTGCGCAGTTTATCACTCGCGCCGTTGTGCGCATCGCACTGTTTTGCGCAGTTTATCACTCGCGCCCTTTTGTACATCGCACTGTTTTCCGCAGTTTTTCACTCACGCCGTTTTGCGCATCTCACGGTTTTGCGCAGTTTATCACTCGCGCCGTTTTGCAAATCGCACTGTTTTGCGAAGTTTATCACTCGCGCCGTTTTGCGTATCGCAGTGTTTTCGACAGTTTACCACTCGCGCGGTTGTGCGCATCGCACGGTTTTGCGCAGTTTATCACTCGCGCCGTTTTCCGTATCGCATTGTTTTCGGTAGTTTATCACTCGCGCGGTTGTGCGCATCGCACTGTTTTACGCAGTTTATCACTCGCGCCGTTTTGCGAATCGCACGGTTTTGCGCAGTTTATGACTCGTGCCATTTTGCGCATCGCATTGTTTTACGCAGTTTATCACTCACGCCGTTTTGCGCATCGCATTGTTTTCGGCAGTTTATCACTCGCGCCGTTGTGCGCATCGCACGGTTTTGCGCAGTTTATCACTCGCGCCGTTTGGCACATCGCATTGTTTTCGACAGTTTATCACTCGTGCGGTTGTGCGCATCGCACTGTTTTGCGTAGTTTATCACTCGCGCCCTTTTGTACATCGCACTGTTTTCCGCAGTTTATCACTCCCGCCGTTTTGCAAATCGCACCGTTTTGCGAAGTTTATCACTCGCGCCGTTTTGCGTATCGCAGTGTTTTCGACAGTTTACCACTCGCGCGGTTGTGCGCATCGCACGGTTTTGCGCAGTTTATCACTCGCGCCGTTTTCCGTATCGCATTGTTTTCGGTAGTTTATCACTCGCGCGGTTGTGCGCATCGCACTGTTTTGCGCAGTTTATCACTCGCGCCGTTTTGCGACTCGAACGGTTTTGCGCAGTTTATGACTCGCGCCATTTTGCGTATCGCACTATTTTGCGCAGTTTATCACTCGCGCCGTTTTGCGCATCGCATTGTTTTCGGCAGTTTATCACTCGCGCCGTTGTGCGCATCGCACTGTTTTGCGCAGTTTATCACTCGCGCCGTTTTGCGCATCGCACTATTTTGCGCAGTTTATCACTTGCGCCGTTTTGCGCATCGCACTCTTTTCGGCAGTTTCTCACTCGCGCCGTTTTCCGCATCGCACGGTTTTGCACAGTTTATCACTCGCGCCGTTTTGCACATCGCACTCTTTTCGGCAGTTTCTCACTCGCGCCGTTTTCCACATCGCACGGTTTTGCACAGTTTATCACTCGCGCCGTTTTCCGCATCGCACGGTTCCACGCAGTCTATCACTCGCGCGGTTTTGCGCATCGCACTGTTTTGCGCGGTTTATCACTCGTGCCGTTTTGCGCATCGCATTATTTTCGGCAGATTATCACTCGCTCCGTTTTGCGCGTCGCACGGTTTTGCGCAGTTTATCACTCGCGCCGTTTGCGCTTGCCATGGTTTTGCGCAGTTTATCACTCGCGCCTTTTTGCGCATCGCACGATTTTACGCAGTTTATCACTCTCGCCGTTTTGCACAGTTTATCACTCGCGCCGTTTTGCGTATCGCACCGTTTTGCGCAGTTTATCACTCCCACCGTTTCGCGCAGTTTATCACTCTCGCCGTTTTCTGCATCGCACGGTTTGCACAGTTTATCACTCGCGCCGTTTTGCGTATCGCACTGTTTTGCGCAGTTTATCACTCCCGCCGTTTTGCGCATCGCACTGTTTTGTGCAGTTTATCACTCGTGCCTTTTTGCGCATCGCACGATTTTGCGCAGTTTATTAGTCTCGCCTTTTTGCGCATCGCACGATTTTAGGCAGTTTATCACTCGCGCCGTTTTGCGCATCGCACTGTTTTGCGCAGTTTCTCACTCGCGCCGTTTTGCGTATCGCATTGTTTTCGGCAGTTTACCACTCGCGCGGTTGTGCGCATTGCACTGTTTTGCGGAGTTTATCACGCGCGCCATTTTGCGCATCGCACTGTTTTGCGCAGTTTATCACCCGCGCCGTTTTGCGCATCGCACTGTTTTGCGCAGTTTATCACCCGCGTCGTTTTGCGCATGGCACTGTTTTGCGGAGTTTATCACGCGCACCATTTTGCGCATCGCACTGTTTTGCGCAGTTTATCACCCGCGCCGTTTTGCGCATCGCACTGTTTTGCGCAGTTTATCACCCGCGCCGTTTTGCGCATCGCACTGTTTTGCGCAGTTTATCACCCGCGTCGTTTTGCGCATCGCACTGTTTTGCGCATCGCACTGTTTTGCGCAGTTTATCACTCGCGCCGTTTTGCGCATCGCACGATTTTGCGCAGTTTATCACTCGCGCCGTTTTGCGCGCCGCAGGGTTTTGTGAAATTTATCACTCGTGCCGTTTTGCGCATCGCATTGTTTTCGGCAGTTTATCACTCGTGCGGTTGTGCGCATCGCACTATTTTGCGCTGTTTATCACTCGCGCCGTTTTGCGCATCGCACGGTTTTGCGCAGTTTATCAGTCGCGCCGTTTTCCGCATCGCACTGTTTTGCGCAGTTTATCACTCGCGCCGTTTTGCGTATAGCATTGTTTTCGACAGTTTACCACTCGCGCGGTTGTGCGCATCGCACTGTTTTGCGCAGTTTATCACTCGCGCCGTTTGTCACTCGCACCGTTTTGCGCAGTTTATCACTCCCACCGTTTCGCGCAGTTTATCACTCTCGCCGTTTTCCGCATCGCACGGTTTTTCGCAGTTTATCACTCGCGCCTTTTTGCGCATCGCACTGTTTTGCGCAGTTTATCACTCCCGCCGTTTTGCGCATCGCACTGTTTTGTGCAGTTTATCACTCACGCCGTTTGTTGCATCGCACGGTTTTGCACAGTTTATCACTCACGCCGTTTGTTGCATCGCACGGTTTTGCACAGTTTATCACTCGCGCCGTTTTGCGCATCGCACTATTTTGCGCAGTTTATCAGTCCCGCCGTTTTACGCATCGCACGATTTTGCGCAGTTTATCAGTCCCGCCGTTTTGTGCATCGTACGGTTTTGCACAGTTCATCACTCGCGCCGTTTGGCGCATCGCACAGTTTTGTGCAGTTTATCACTCGCGCCGTTTGTTGCATCGCACAGTTTTGCGCAGTTTATCACTCGCGCCGTTTTGCGCATCGCACGGTTTTGCGCAGTTTATCACTCGCGCTGTTTTGCTTATCGCACTGTTTTGCGAAGTTTATCACTCGCGCCGTTTTGCGTATCGTAGTGTTTTCGACAGTTTACCACTCACGCGGTTGTGCGCATCGCACTGTTTTGCGCAGTTTATCACTCGCGCCGTTGTGCGCAACGCACGGTTTTGCGCAGTTTATCACTCGCGCCGTTGTGCGCATCGCACTGTTTTGCGCAGTTTATCACTCGCGCCCTTTTGTACATCGCACTGTTTTCCGCAGTTTATCACTCACGCCGTTTTGCGCATCTCACGGTTTTGCGCAGTTTATCACTCGCGCCGTTTTGCAAATCGCACTGTTTTGCGAAGTTTATCACTCGCGCCGTTTTGCGTATCGCAGTGTTTTCGACAGTTTACCACTCGCGCGGTTGTGCGCATCGCACGGTTTTGCGCAGTTTATCACTCGCGCCGTTTTCCGTATCGCATTGTTTTCGGTAATTTATCACTCGCGCGGTTGTCCGCATCGCACTGTTTTGCGCAGTTTATCACTCGCGCCGTTTTACGAATCGCACGGTTTTGCGCAGTTTATGACTCGCGCCATTTTGCGCATCGCATTGTTTTGCGCAGTTTATGACTCGCGCCATTTTGCGCATCGCATTGTTTTGCGCAGTTTATCACTCGCGCCGTTTTGCGCATCGCATTGTTTTCGGCAGTTTATCACTCGCGCCGTTGTGCGCATCGCACGGTTTTGCGCAGTTTATCACTCGCGCCGTTTTGCACATCGCATTGTTTTCGACAGTTTATCACTCGTGCGGTTGTGCGCATCGCACTGTTTTGCGTAGTTTATGACTCGCGCCCTTTTGTACATCGCACTGTTTTCCGCAGTTTATCACTCCAGCCGTTTTGCAAATCGCACTGTTTTGCGAAGTTTATCACTCGCGCCGTTTTGCGTATCGCAGTGTCTTCGACAGTTTACCACTCGCGCGGTTGTGCGCATCGCACGGTTTTGCGCAGTTTATCACTCGCGCCGTTTTCCGTATCGCATTGTTTTCGGTAGTTTATCACTCGCGCGGTTGTGCGCATCGCACTGTTTTGCGCAGTTTATCACTCGCGCCGTTTTGCGACTCGCACGGTTTTGCGCAGTTTATGACTCGCGCCATTTTGCGTATCGCACTATTTTGCGCAGTTTATCACTCGCGCCGTTTTGCGCATCGCATTGTTTTCGGCAGTTTATCACTCGCGCCGTTGTGCGCATCGCACTGTTTTGCGCAGTTTATCACTCGCGCCATTTTGCGCATCGCACTATTTTGCGCAGTTTATCACTCGCGCCGTTTTCCGCATCGCACTCTTGTCGGCAGTTTTTCACTCGCGCCGTTTTCCGCATCGCACGGTTTTGCACAGTTTATCACTCGCGCCGTTTTCCGCATCGCACGGTTCCACGCAGTTTATCACTCGCGCGGTTTTGAGCATCGCACTGTTTTGCGCGGTTTATCACTCGTGCCGTTTTGCGCATCGCATTATTTTCGGCAGATTATCACTTGCTCCGTTTTGCGCGTCGCACGGTTTTGCGCAGTTTATCACTCGCGCCGTTTTGCGCTTGCCACGGTTTTGCGCAGTTTATCACTCGCGCCTTTTTGCGCATCGCACGATTTTACGCAGTTTATCACTCTCGCCGTTTTGCGCAGTTTATCACTCGCGCCGTTTTGCGTATCGCACCGTTTTGCGCATCGCACCGTTTTGCGCAGTTTATCACTCCCACTGTTTCGCGCAGTTTATCACTCTCACCGTTTTCTGCATCGTACGGTTTGCACAGTTTATCACTCGCGCCGTTTTGCGCATCGCATTGTTTTGCGCAGTTTATCACTCGCGCCGTTTTGCGCATCGCACTGTTTTGCGCAGTTTATCACTCCCGCCGTTTTGCGCATCGCACTGTTTTGTGCAGTTTATCACTCGTGCCTTTTTGCGCATCGCACGATTTTGCGCAGTTTATTAGTCTCGCCGTTTTGCGCATCGCACGATTTTACGCAGTTTATCACTCGCGCCGTTTTGCGCATCGCACTGTTTTGCGCAGTTTCTCACTCGCGCCGTTTTGCGTATCGCATTGTTTTCGGCAGTTTACCACTCGCGCGGTTGTGCGCATTGCACTGTTTTGCGGAGTTTATCACGCGCGCCATTTTGCGCATCGCACTGTTTTGCGCAGTTTATCACCCGCGCCGTTTTGCGCATCGCACTGTTTTGCGCAGTTTATCACCCGCGCCGTTTTGCGCATCGCACTGTTTTGCGCAGTTTATCACCCGCGTCGTTTTGCGCATCGCACTCTTTTGCGCAGTTTATCACTCGCGCCGTTTTGCGCATCGCACGATTTTGCGCAGTTTATCACTCGCGCCGTTTTGCGCGCCGCAGGGTTTTGTGAAATTTATCACTCGTGCCGTTTTGCGCATCGCATTGTTTTCGGCAGTTTATCACTCGTGCGGTTGTGCGCATCGCACTATTTTGCGCTGTTTATCACTCGCGCCGTTTTGCGCATCGCACGGTTTTGCGCAGTTTATCAGTCGCGCCGTTTTCCGCATCGCACTGTTTTGCGCAGTTTATCACTCGCGCCGTTTTGCGTATCGCGCCGTTTTGCGTATCGCACCGTTTTGCGCAGTTTATCACTCCCACCGTTTCGCGCAGTTTATCACTCTCGCCGTTTTCTGCATCGCATGGTTTGCACAGTTTATCACTCGCGCCGTTTTGCGCATCGCACTGTTTTGCGCAGTTTATCACTCGCGCCGTTTTGCGCATCGCACTGTTTTGTGCAGTTTATCACTCGTGCCTTTTTGCGCATCGCACTGTTTTCCGCAGTTTATCACTCACGCCGTTTTGCGCATCTCACGGTTTTGCGCAGTTTATCACTCGCGCCGTTTTGCGAAGTTTATCACTCGCGCCGTTTTGCGTATCGTAGTGTTTTCGACAGTTTACCACTCACGCGGTTGTGCGCATCGCACTGTTTTGCGCAGTTTATCACTCGCGCCGTTCTGCGCATCGCACTGTTTTGCGCAGTTTATCACTCGCGCCCTTTTGTACATCGCACTGTTTTCCGCAGTTTATCACTCACGCCGTTTTGCGCATCTCACGGTTTTGCGCAGTTTATCACTCGCGCCGTTTTGCAAATCGCACTGTTTTGCGAAGTTTATCACTCGCGCCGTTTTGCGTATCGCAGTGTTTTCGACAGTTTACCACTCGCGCGGTTGTGCGCATCGCACGGTTTTGCGCAGTTTATCACTCGCGCCGTTTTCCGTATCGCATTATTTTCGGTAGTTTATCACTCGCGCGGTTGTGCGCATCGCACTGTTTTGCGCAGTTTATCACTCGCGCCGTTTTGCGAATCGCACGGTTTTGCGCAGTTTATGACTCTCGCCATTTTGCGCATCGCATTGTTTTGCGCAGTTTATCACTCGCGCCGTTTTGCGCATCGCATTGTTTTCGGCAGTTTATCACTCGCGCCGTTGTGCGCATCGCACGGTTTTGCGCAGTTTATCACTCGCGCCGTTTTGCACATCGCATTGTTTTCGACAGTTTATCACTCGTGCGGTTGTGCGCATCGCACTGTTTTGCGTAGTTTATCACTCGCGCCCTTTTGTACATCGCACTGTTTTCCGCAGTTTATCACTCCCGCCGTTTTGCAAATCGCACTGTTTTGCGAAGTTTATCACTCGCGCCGTTTTGCGTATCGCAGTGTTTTCGACAGTTTACCACTCGCGCGGTTGTGCGCATCGCACGGTTTTGCGCAGTTTATCACTCGCGCCGTTTTCCGTACCGCATTGTTTTCGGTAGTTTATCACTCGCGCGGTTGTGCGCATCGCACTGTTTTGCGCAGTTTATCACTCGCGCCGTTTTGCGCATCGCACTATTTTGCGCAGTTTATCACTCGCGCCTTTTGCGCATCGCACTCTTTTCGGCAGTTTCTCACTCGCGCCGTTTTCCGCATCGCACGGTTTTGCACAGTTTATCACTCGCGCCGTTTTGCACATCGCACTCTTTTCGGCAGTTTCTCACTCGCGCCGTTTTCCGCATCGCACGGTTTTGCACAGTTTATCACTCGCGCGGTTTTGCGCATCGCACTGTTTTGCGCGGTTTCTCACTCGTGCCGTTTTGCGCATCGCATTATTTTCGGCAGATTATCACTCGCTCCGTTTTGCGCATCGCACGGTTTTGCGCAGTTTATCACTCGCACGGTTTTGCGCAGTTTATGACTCGCGCCATTTTGCGTATCGCACTATTTTGCGCAGTTTATCACTCGCGCCGTTTTGCGCATCGCATTGTTTTCGGCAGTTTATCACTCGCGCCGTTGTGCGCATCGCACTGTTTTGCGCAGTTTATCACTGGCGCCGTTTTGCGCATCGCACTATTTTGCGCAGTTTATCACTCGCGCCGTTTTGCGCATCGCACTCTTTTCGGCAGTTTCTCACTCGCGCCGTTTTCCGCATCGCACGGTTTTGCACAGTTTATCACTCGCGCCGTTTTGCACATCGCACTCTTTTCGGCAGTTTCTCACTCGCGCCGTTTTCCGCATCGCACGGTTTTGCACAGTTTATCACTCGCGCGGTTTTGCGCATCGCACTGTTTTGCGCGGTTTGTCACTCGTGCCGTTTTGCGCATCCCATTATTTTCGGCAGATTATCACTCGCTCCGTTTTGCGCATCGCACGGTTTTGCGCAGTTTATCACTCGCGCCGTTTTGCGCTTGGTACGGTTTTGCGCAGTTTATCACTCGCGCCTTTTTGCGCATCGCACGATTTTACGCAGTTTATCACTCTCGCCGTTTTGCGCAGTTTATCACTCGCGCCGTTTTGCGTATCGCACCGTTTTGCGCAGTTTATCACTCCCACCGTTTCGCGCAGTTTATCACTCTCGCCGTTTTCTGCATCGCATGGTTTGCACAGTTTTTCACTCGCGCCGTTTTGCGCATCGCACTGTTTTGCGCAGTTTATCACTCGCGCTGTTTTGCGCATCGTACTGTTTTGTGCAGTTTATCACTCGTGCCTTTTTGCGCATCGCACGATTTTGCGCAGTTTATTAGTCACGCCGTTTTGCGCATCGCACGGTTTTACGCAGTTTATCACTCGCGCCGTTTTGCGCATCGCACTGTTTTGCGCAGTTTCTCACTCGCGCCGTTTTGCCTATCGCATTGTTTTCGGCAGTTTACCACTCGCGCGGTTGTGCGCATTGCACTGTTTTGCGGAGTTTATCACGCGCGCCATTTTGCGCATCGCACTGTTTTGCGCAGTTTATCACCCGCGCCGTTTTGCGCATCGCACTGTTTTGCGCAGTTTATCACTCGCGTCGTTTTGCGCATCGCACTGTTTTGCGCAGTTTATCACTCGCGCCATTTTGCGCATCGCACGATTTTGCGGAGTTTATCACTCGCGCCATTTTGCGCGTCGCAGGGTTTTGTGAGATTTATCACTCGTGCCGTTTTGCGCATCGCATTGTTTTCGGCAGTTTATCACTCGTGCGGTTGTGCGCATCGCACAATTTTGCGCTGTTTATCACTCGCGCCGTTTTGCGCATCGCACGGTTTTGCGCAGTTTATCAATCGCGCCGTTTTCCGCATCGCACTGTTTTGCGCAGTTTATCACTCGCGCCGTTTTGCGTATAGCATTGTTTTCGGCAGTTTCTCACTCGCGCGGTTGTGCGCCTCGCACGGTTTTACGCAGTTTATCACTCACGCCGTTTTGCGCATCGCACTGTTTTGCGCAGTTTATCACCCGCGCCGTTTTGCGCATCGCACTGTTTTGAGCTGTTTATCACTCCCGTCGTTTTGCGCATCGCACTGTTTCGCGCAGTTTATCACTCGCGCCGTTTTGCGCATCGCACGATTTTGCGCAGTTTATCACTCGCGCCGTTTTGCGCGTCGCAGGGTTTTGTGAGATTTATCACTCGTGCCGTTTTACGCATCGCATTGTTTTCGGCAGTTTATCACTCGTGCGGTTGTGCGCATCGCACTATTTTGCGCTGTTTATCACTCGTGCCGTTTTGCGTATAGCATTGTTTTCGGCAGTTTACCACTCGCGCGGTTGTGCGCATCGCACGGTTTTACGCAGTTTATCACTCGCGCCGTTTTGCGCATCGCACTGTTTTGCGCAGTTTCTCACTCGCGCCGTTTTGCGTATAGCATTGTTTTCGGCAGTTTACCACTCGCGCGGTTGTGCGCATCGCACGGTTTTACGCAGTTTATCACTCGCGCCGTTTTGCGCATCGCACTGTTTTGCGCAGTTTCTCACTCGCGCCGTTTTGCGTATCGTATTGTTTTCGGCAGTTTACCACTCGCGCGGTTGTGCGCATTGCACTGTTTTGCGGAGTTTATCACGCGCGCCATTTTGCGCATCGCACTGTTTTGTGCAGTTTATCACCCGCGCCGTTTTGCGCATCGCACTGTTTTGCGCAGTTTATCACTCGCGTCGTTTTGCGCATCGCACTGTTTTGCGCAGTTTATCACTCGCGCCGTTTTGCGCATCGCACGATTTTGCGCAGTTTATCACTCGCGCCGTTTTGCGCGTCGCAGGGTTTTGTGAAATTTATCACTCGTGCCGTTTTGCGCATCGCACGGTTTTGCGCAGTTTATCAATCGCGCCGTTTTTCGCATCGCACTGTTTTGCGCAGTTTATCACTCGCGCCGTTTTGCGTATAGCATTGTTTTCGGCAGTTTACCACTCGCGCGGTTGTGCGCCTCGCACGGTTTTACGCAGTTTATCACTCACGCCGTTTTGCGCATCGCACTGTTTTGCGCAGTTTATCACCCGCGCCGTTTTGCGCATCGCACTGTTTTGCGCAGTTTATCACTCGTGTCGTTTTGCGCATCGCACTGTTTTGCGCAGTTTATCACTCGCGCCGTTTTGCGCATCGCACGATTTTGCGCAGTTTATCACTCGCGCCGTTTTGCGCGTCGCAGGGTTTTGTGAAATTTATCACTCGTGCCGTTTTGCGCATCGCATTGTTTTCGGCAGTTTATCACTCGTGCGGTTGTGCGCATCGCACTATTTTGCGCTGTTTATCACTCGCGCCGTTTTGCGCATCGCACGGTTTTGCGCAGTTTATCAATCGCGCCGTTTTCCGCATCGCACTGTTTTGCGCAGTTTATCACTCGCGCCGTTTTGCGTATAGCATTGTTTTCGGCAGTTTACCACTCGCGCGGTTGTGCGCATCACACTGTTTTGCGCAGTTTATCACTCGCGCCGTTTGTCACTCGCTCCGTTTTGCGCAGTTTATCACTCCCACCGTTTCGCGCAGTTTATCACTCTCGCCGTTTTCCGTATCGCACGATTTTTCACAGTTTATCACTCGCGCCTTTTTGCGCATCGCACCGTTTTGCGCAGTTTATCACTCACGCCGTTTTGCGCATCTCACGGTTTTGCGCAGTTTATCACTCGCGCCGTTTTGCGAAGTTTATCACTCGCGCCGTTTTGCGTATCGTAGTGTTTTCGACAGTTTACCACTCACGCGGTTGTGCGCATCGCACTGTTTTGCGCAGTTTATCACTCGCGCCGTTGTGCGCATCGCACTGTTTTGCGCAGTTTATCACTCGCGCCCTTTTGTACATCGCACTGTTTTCCGCAGTTTATCACTCACGCCGTTTTGCGCATCTCACGGTTTTGCGCAGTTTATCACTCGCGCCGTTTTGCAAATCGCACTGTTTTGCGAAGTTTATCACTCGCGCCGTTTTGCGTATCGCAGTGTTTTCGACAGTTTACCACTCGCGCGGTTGTGCGCATCGCACGGTTTTGCGCAGTTTATCACTCGCGCCGTTTTCCGTATCGCATTATTTTCGGTAGTTTATCACTCGCGCGGTTGTGCGCATCGCACTGTTTTGCGCAGTTTATCACTCGCGCCGTTTTGCGAATCGCACAGTTTTGCGCAGTTTATGACTCTCGCCATTTTGCGCATCGCATTGTTTTGCGCAGTTTATCACTCGCGCCGTTTTGCGCATCGCATTGTTTTCGGCAGTTTATCACTCGCGCCGTTGTGCGCATCGCACGGTTTTGCGCAGTTTATCACTCGCGCCGTTTTGCACATCGCATTGTTTTCGACAGTTTATCACTCGTGCGGTTGTGCGCATCGCACTGTTTTGCGTAGTTTATCACTCGCGCCCTTTTGTACATCGCACTGTTTTCCGCAGTTTATCACTCCCGCCGTTTTGCAAATCGCACTGTTTTGCGAAGTTTATCACTCGCGCCGTTTTGCGTATCGCAGTGTTTTCGACAGTTTACCACTCGCGCGGTTGTGCGCATCGCACGGTTTTGCGCAGTTTATCACTCGCGCCGTTTTCCGTACCGCATTGTTTTCGGTAGTTTATCACTCGCGCGGTTGTGCGCATCGCACTGTTTTGCGCAGTTTATCACTCGCGCCGTTTTGCGCATCGCACTATTTTGCGCAGTTTATCACTCGCGCCGTTTTGCGCATCGCACTCTTTTCGGCAGTTTCTCACTCGCGCCGTTTTCCGCATCGCACGGTTTTGCACAGTTTATCACTCGCGCCGTTTTGCACATCGCACTCTTTTCGGCAGTTTCTCACTCGCGCCGTTTTCCGCATCGCACGGTTTTGCACAGTTTATCACTCGCGCGGTTTTGCGCATCGCACTGTTTTGCGCGGTTTCTCACTCGTGCCGTTTTGCGCATCGCATTATTTTCGGCAGATTATCACTCGCTCCGTTTTGCGCATCGCACGGTTTTGCGCAGTTTATCACTCGCACGGTTTTGCGCAGTTTATGACTCGCGCCATTTTGCGTATCGCACTATTTTGCGCAGTTTATCACTCGCGCCGTTTTGCGCATCGCATTGTTTTCGGCAGTTTATCACTCGCGCCGTTGTGCGCATCGCACTGTTTTGCGCAGTTTATCACTCGCGCCGTTTTGCACATCGCATTGTTTTCGACAGTTTATCACTCGTGCGGTTGTGCGCATCGCACTGTTTTGCGTAGTTTATCACTCGCGCCCTTTTGTACATCGCACTGTTTTCCGCAGTTTATCACTCCCGCCGTTTTGCAAATCGCACTGTTTTGCGAAGTTTATCACTCGCGCCGTTTTGCGTATCGCAGTGTTTTCGACAGTTTACCACTCGCGCAGTTGTGCGCATCGCACGGTTTTGCGCAGTTTATCACTTGCGCCGTTTTCCGTATCGCATTGTTTTCGGTAGTTTATCACTCGCGCGGTTGTGCGCATCGCACTGTTTTGCGCAGTTTATCACTCGCGCCGTTTTGCGACTCGCACGGTTTTGCGCAGTTTATGACTCGCGCCATTTTGCGTATCGCACTATTTTGCGCAGTTTATCACTCGCGCCGTTTTGCGCATCGCATTGTTTTCGGCAGTTTATCACTCGCGCCGTTGTGCGCATCGCATTGTTTTCGGCAGTTTATCACTCGCGCCGTTGTGCGCATCGCACTGTTTTGCGCAGTTTATCACTCGCGCCGTTTTGCGCATCGCACTATTTTGCGCAGTTTATCACTCGCGCCGTTTTGCGCATCGCACTCTTTTCGGCAGTTTCTCACTCGCGCCGTTTTCCGCATCGCACGGTTTTGCACAGTTTATCACTCGCGCCGTTTTGCACATCGCACTCTTTTCGGCAGTTTCTCACTCGCGCCGTTTTCCGCATCGCACGGTTTTGCACAGTTTATGTTTTGCGCGGTTTGTCACTCGTGCCGTTTTGCGCATCGCATTATTTTCGGCAGATTATCACTCGCTCCGTTTTGCGCATCGCACGGTTTTGCGCAGTTTATCACTCGCGCCGTTTTGCGCTTGGTACGGTTTTGCGCAGTTTATCACTCGCGCCTTTTTGCGCATCGCACGATTTTACGCAGTTTATCACTCTCGCCGTTTTGCGCAGTTTATCACTCGCGCCGTTTTGCGTATCGCACCGTTTTGCGCAGTTTATCACTCCCACCGTTTCGCGCAGTTTATCACTCTCGCCGTTTTCTGCATCGCATGGTTTGCACAGTTTTTCACTCGCGCCGTTTTGCGCATCGCACTGTTTTGCGCAGTTTATCACTCGCGCCGTTTTGCGCATCGTATTGTTTTGTGCAGTTTATCACTCGTGCCTTTTTGCGCATCGCACGATTTTGCACAGTTTATTAGTCACGCCGTTTTGCGCATCGCACGGTTTTACGCAGTTTATCACTCGCGCCGTTTTGCGCATCGCACTGTTTTGCGCAGTTTCTCACTCGCGCCGTTTTGCGTATCGCATTGTTTTCGACAGTTTACCACTCGCGCGGTTGTGCGCATTGCACTGTTTTGCGGAGTTTATCACGCGCGCCATTTTGCGCATCGCACTGTTTTGCGCAGTTTATCACCCGCGCCGTTTTGCGCATCGCACTGTTTTGCGCAGTTTATCACTCGCGTCGTTTTGCGCATCGCACTGTTTTGCGCAGTTTATCACTCGCGCCATTTTGCGCATCGCACGATTTTGCGGAGTTTATCACTCGCGCCGTTTTGCGCGTCGCAGGGTTTTGTGAGATTTATCACTCGTGCCGTTTTGCGCATCGCATTGTTTTCGGCAGTTTATCACTCGTGCGGTTGTGCGCATCGCACAATTTTGCGCTGTTTATCACTCGCGCCGTTTTGCGCATCGCACGGTTTTGCGCAGTTTATCACTCGCGCCGTTTTGCGTATAGCATTGTTTTCGGCAGTTTACCACTCGCGCGGTTGTGCGCCTCGCACGGTTTTACGCAGTTTATCACTCACGCCGTTTTGCGCATCGCACTGTTTTGCGCAGTTTATCACCCGCGCCGTTTTGCGCATCGCACTGTTTTGCGCTGTTTATCACTCGCGTCGTTTTGCGGATCGCACTGTTTTGCGCAGTTTATCACTCGCGCCGTTTTGCGCATCGCACGATTTTGCGCAGTTTATCACTCGCGCCGTTTTGCGCGTCGCAGGGTTTTGTGAGATTTATCACTCGTGCCGTTTTACGCATCGCATTGTTTTCGGCAGTTTATCACTCGTGCGGTTGTGCGCATCGCACTATTTTGCGCTGTTTATCACTCGTGCCGTTTTGCGTATAGCATTGTTTTCGGCAGTTTACCACTCGCGCGGTTGTGCGCATCGCACGGTTTTACGCAGTTTATCACTCGCGCCGTTTTGCGCATCGCACTGTTTTGCGCAGTTTCTCACTCGCGCCGTTTTGCGTATAGCATTGTTTTCGGCAGTTTACCACTCGCGCGGTTGTGCGCATCGCACGGTTTTACGCAGTTTATCACTCGCGCCGTTTTGCGCATCGCACTGTTTTGCGCAGTTTCTCACTCGCGCCGTTTTGCGTATCGCATTGTTTTCGGCAGTTTACCACTCGCGCGGTTGTGCGCATTGCACTGTTTTGCGGAGTTTATCACGCGCGCCATTTTGCGCATCGCACTGTTTTGTGCAGTTTATCACCCGCGCCGTTTTGCGCATCGCATTATTTTGCGCAGTTTATCACTCGCGTCGTTTTGCGCATCGCACTGTTTTGCGCAGTTTATCACTCGCGCCGTTTTGCGCATCGCACGATTTTGCGCAGTTTATCACTCGCGCCGTTTTGCGCGTCGCAGGGTTTTGTGAAATTTATCACTCGTGCCGTTTTGCGCATCGCATTGTTTTCGGCAGTTTATCACTCGTGCGGTTGTGCGCATCGCACTATTTTGCGCTGTTTATCACTCGTGCCGTTTTGCGTATAGCATTGTTTTCGGCAGTTTACCACTCGCGCGGTTGTGCGCATCGCACGATTTTACGCAGTTTATCACTCGCGCCGTTTTGCGCATCGCACTGTTTTGCGCAGTTTCTCACTCGCGCCGTTTTGCGTATAGCATTGTTTTCGGCAGTTTACCACTCGCGCGGTTGTGCGCATCGCACGGTTTTACGCAGTTTATCACTCGCGCCGTTTTGCGCATCGCACTGTTTTGCGCAGTTTCTCACTCGCGCCGTTTTGCGTATCGCATTGTTTTCGGCAGTTTACCACTCGCGCGGTTGTGCGCATTGCACTGTTTTGCGGAGTTTATCACGCGTGCCATTTTGCGCATCGCACTGTTTTGTGCAGTTTATCACCCGCGCCGTTTTGCGCATCGCATTGTTTTGCGCAGTTTATCACTCGCGTCGTTTTGCGCATCGCACTGTTTTGCGCAGTTTATCACTCGCGCCGTTTTGCGCATCGCACGATTTTGCGCAGTTTATCACTCGCGCCGTTTTGCGCGTCGCAGGGTTTTGTGAAATTTATCACTCGTGCCGTTTTGCGCATCGCATTGTTTTCGGCAGTTTATCACTCGTGCGGTTGTGCGCATCGCACTATTTTGCGCTGTTTATCACTCGCGCCGTTTTGCGCATCGCACGGTTTTGCGCAGTTTATCAATCGCGCCGTTTTCCGCATCGCACTGTTTTGCGCAGTTTATCACTCGCGCCGTTTTGCGTATAGCATTGTTTTCGGCAGTTTACCACTCGCGCGGTTGTGCGCATCGCACTGTTTTGCGCAGTTTATCACTCGCGCCGTTTGTCACTCGCACCGTTTTGCGCAGTTTATCACTCCCACCGTTTCGCGCAGTTTATCACTCTCGCCGTTTTCCGCATCGCACGATTTTTCGCAGTTTATCACTCGCGCCTTTTTGCGCATCGCACCGTTTTGCGCAGTTTATCACTCACGCCGTTTTGGGCATCGCACTGTTTTGTGCAGTTTATCACTCACGCCGTTTGTTGCATCGCACGGTTTTGCACAGTTTATCACTCACGCCGTTTGTTGCATCGCACGGTTTTGCACAGTTTATCACTCGCGCCGTTTTGCGCATCGCACTATTTTGCGCAGTTTATCAGTCCCGCCGTTTTGCGCATCGCACGATTTTGCGCAGTTTATCAGTCCCGCCCTTTTGCGCATCGCACGGTTTTGCACAGTTTATCACTCGCGCCGTTTTGCGCATCGCACTGTTTTGCGCAGTTTATCACTCACGCCGTTTGGCGCATCGCACAGTTTTGTGCAGTTTATCACTCGCGCCGTTTGGCGCATCGCACAGTTTTGTGCAGTTTATCACTCGCGCCGTTTGTTGCATCGCACAGTTTTGCGCAGTTTATCACTCGCGCCGTTTTGCGCATCGCACGGTTTTGCGCAGTTTATCACTCGCGCTGTTTTGCTTATCGCACTGTTTTGCGAAGTTTATCACTCGCGCCGTTTTGCGTATCGTAGTGTTTTCGACAATTTACCACTCACGCGGTTGTGCGCATCGCACTGTTTTGCGCAGTTTATCACTCGCGCCGTTGTGCGCATAGCACGGTTTTGCGCAGTTTATCACTCGCGCCGTTGTGCGCATCGCACTGTTTTGCGCAGTTTATCACTCGCGCCCTTTTGTACATCGCACTGTTTTCCGCAGTTTATCACTCACGCCGTTTTGCGCATCTCACGGTTTTGCGCAGTTTATCACTCGCGCCGTTTTGCAAATCGCACTGTTTTGCGAAGTTTATCACTCGCGCCGTTTTGCGTATCGCAGTGTTTTCGACAGTTTACCACTCGCGCGGTTGTGCGCATCGCACGGTTTTGCGCAGTTTATCACTCGCGCCGTTTTCCGTATCGCATTGTTTTCGGTAGTTTATCACTCGCGCGGTTGTGCGCATCGCACTGTTTTGCGCAGTTTATCACTCGCGCCGTTTTGCGAATCGCACGGTTTTGCGCAGTTTATGACTCGCGCCATTTTGCGCATCGCATTGTTTTGCGCAGTTTATCACTCGCGCCGTTTTGCGCATCGCATTGTTTTCGGCAGTTTATCACTCGCGCCGTTGTGCGCATCGCACGGTTTTGCGCAGTTTATCACTCGCGCCGTTTTGCACATCGCATTGTTTTCGACAGTTTATCACTCGTGCGGTTGTGCGCATCGCACTGTTTTGCGTAGTTTATCACTCGCGCCCTTTTGTACATCGCACTGTTTTCCGCAGTTTATCACTCCCGCCGTTTTGCAAATCGCACTGTTTTGCGAAGTTTATCACTCGCGCCGTTTTGCGTATCGCAGTGTTTTCGACAGTTTACCACTCGCGAGGTTGTGCGCATCGCACGGTTTTGCGCAGTTTATCACTCGCGCCGTTTTCCGTATCGCATTGTTTTCGGTAGTTTATCACTCGCGCGGTTGTGCGCATCGCACTGTTTTGCGCAGTTTATCACTCGCGCCGTTTTGCGACTCGCACGGTTTTGCGCAGTTTATGACTCGCGTCATTTTGCGTATCGCACTATTTTGCGCAGTTTATCACTCGCGCCGTTTTGCGCATCGCATTGTTTTCGGCAGTTTATCACTCGCGCCGTTGTGCGCATCGCACTGTTTTGCGCAGTTTATCACTCGCGCCGTTTTGCGCATCGCACTATTTTGCGCAGTTTATCACTCGCGCCGTTTTGCGCATCGCACTCTTTTCGGCAGTTTCTCACTCGCGCCGTTTTCCGCATCGCACGGTTTTGCACAGTTTATCACTCGCGCCGTTTTGCACATCGCACTCTTTTCGGCAGTTTCTCACTCGCGCCGTTTTCCGCATCGCACGGTTTTGCACAGTTTATCACTCGCGCCGTTTTCCGCATCGCACGGTTCCACGCAGTTTATCACTCGCGCGGTTTTGCGCATCGCACTGTTTTGCGCGGTTTATCACTCGTGCCGTTTTGCGCATCGCATTATTTTCGGCAGATTATCACTCGCTCCGTTTTGCGCGTCGCACGGTTTTGCGCAGTTTATCACTCGCGCCGTTTTGCGCTTGCCACGGTTTTGCGCAATTTATCACTCGCGCCTTTTTGCGCATCGCACGATTTTACGCAGTTTATCACTCTCGCCGTTTTGCACAGTTTATCACTCGCGCCGTTTTGCGTATCGCACCGTTTTACGCAGTTTATCACTCCCACCGTTTCGCGCAGTTTATCACTCTCGCCGTTTTCTGCATCGCACGGTTTGCACAGTTTATCACTCGCGCCGTTTTGCGCATCGCACTGTTTTGCGCAGTTTATCACTCCCGCCGTTTTGCGCATCGCACTGTTTTGTGCAGTTTATCACTCGTGCCTTTTTGCGCATCGCACGATTTTGCGCAGTTTATTAGTCTCGTCGTTTTGCGCATCGCACGATTTTACGCAGTTTATCACTCGCGCCGTTTTGCGCATCGCACTGTTTTGCGTAGTTTCTCACTCGCGCCGTTTTGCGTATCGCATTGTTTTCGGCAGTTTACCACTCGCGCGGTTGTGCGCATTGCACTGTTTTGCGGAGTTTATCATGCGCGCCATTTTGCGCATCGCACTGTTTTGCGCAGTTTATCACCCGCGCCGTTTTGCGCATCGCACTGTTTTGCGCAGTTTATCACTCGCGTCGTTTTGCGCATCGCACTGTTTTGCGCAGTTTATCACTCGCGCCGTTTTGCGCATCGCACGATTTTGCGCAGTTTATCACTCGCGCCGTTTTGTGCGTCGCAGGGTTTTGTGAAATTTATCACTCGTGCCGTTTTGCGCATCGCATTGTTTTCGGCAGTTTATCACTCGTGAGGTTGTGCGCATCGCACTATTTTACGCTGTTTATCACTCGCGCCGTTTTGCGCATCGCACGGTTTTGCGCAGTTTATCAATCGCGCCGTTTTCCGCATCGCACTGTTTTGCGCAGTTTATCACTCGCGCCGTTTTGCGTATAGCATTGTTTTCGGCAGTTTACCACTCGCGCGGTTGTGCGCATCGCACTGTTTTGCGCAGTTTATCACTCCCACCGTTTCGCGCAGTTTATCACTCTCGCCGTTTTCCGCATCGCACGGTTTTTCGCAGTTTATCACTCGCGCCTTTTTGCGCATCGCACTGTTTTGCGCAGTTTATCACTCCCGCCGTTTTGCGCATCGCACTGTTTTGTGCAGTTTATCACTCACGCCGTTTGTTGCATCGCACGGTTTTGCACAGTTTATCACTCACGCCGTTTGTTGCATCGCACGGTTTTGCACAGTTTATCACTCGCGCCGTTTTGCGCATCGCACTATTTTGCGCAGTTTATCAGTCCCGCCGTTTTGCGCATCGCACGATTTTGCGCAGTTTATCAGTCCCGCCATTTTGCGCATCGCACGGTTTTGCACAGTTTATCACTCGCGCCGTTTTGCGCATCGCACTGTTTTGCGCAGTTTATCACTCCCGCCGTTTGGCGCATCGCACAGTTTTGTGCAGTTTACCACTCGCGCCGTTTGTTTCATCGCACAGTTTTGCGCAGTTTATCACTCGCGCCGTTTTGCGCATCGCACGGTTTTGCGCAGTTTATCACTCGCGCTGTTTTGCTTATTGCACTGTTTTGCGAAGTTTATCACTCGCGCCGTTTTGCGTATCGTAGTGTTTTCGACAGTTTACCACTCACGCGGTTGTGCGCATCGCACTGTTTTGCGCAGTTTATCACTCGCGCCGTTGTGCGCATCGCACGGTTTTGCGCAGTTTATCACTCGCGCCCTTTTGTACATCGCACTGTTTTCCGCAGTTTATCACTCACGCCGTTTTGCGCATCTCACGGTTTTGCGCAGTTTATCACTCGCGCCGTTTTGCAAATCGCACTGTTTTGCGAAGTTTATCACTCGCGCCGTTTTGCGTATCGCAGTGTTTTCGACAGTTTACCACTCGCGCGGTTGTGCGCATCGCACGGTTTTGCGCAGTTTATCACTCGCGCCGTTTTCCGTATCGCATTGTTTTCGGTAGTTTATCACTCGCGCGGTTGTGCGCATCGCACTGTTTTGCGCAGTTTATCACTCGCGCAGTTTTGCGAATCGCACGGTTTTGCGCAGTTTATGACTCGCGCCATTTTGCGCATCGCATTGTTTTGCGCAGTTTATCACTCGCGCCGTTTTGCGCATCGCATTGTTTTCGGCAGTTTATTACTCGCGCCGTTGTGCGCATCGCACGGTTTTGCGCAGTTTATCACTCGCGCCGTTTTGCACATCGCATTGTTTTCGACAGTTTATCACTCCTGCGGTTGTGCGCATCGCACTGTTTTGCGTAGTTTATCACTCGCGCCCTTTTGTACATCGCACTGTTTTCCGCAGTTTATCACTCCCGCCGTTTTGCAAATCGCACTGTTTTGCGAAGTTTATCACTCGCGCCGTTTTGCGTATCGCAGTGTTTTCGACAGTTTACCACTCGCGCGGTTGTGCGCATCGCACGGTTTTGCGCAGTTTATCACTCGCGCCGTTTTCCGTATCGCATTGTTTTCGGTAGTTTATCACTCGCGCGGTTGTGCGCATCGCACTGTTTTGCGCAGTTTATCACTCACGCCGTTTTGCGACTCGCACGGTTTTGCGCAGTTTATGACTCGCGCCATTTTGCGTATCACACTATTTTGCGCAGTTTATCACTCGCGCCGTTTTGCGCATCGCATTGTTTTCGGCAGTTTATCACTCGCGCCGTTGTGCGCATCGCACTGTTTTGCGCAGTTTATCACTCGCGCCGTTTTGCGCATCGCACTATTTTGCGCAGTTTATCACTCGCGCCGTTTTGCGCATCGCACTCTTTTCGGCAGTTTCTCACTCGCGCCGTTTTCCGCATCACACGGTTTTGCACAGTTTATCACTCGCGTCGTTTTGCACATCGCACTCTTTTCGGCAGTTTCTCACTCGCACCGTTTTCCGCATCGCACGGTTTTGCACAGTTTATCACTCGCGCCGTTTTCCGCATCGCACAGTTCCACGCAGTTTATCACTCGCGCGGTTTTGCGCATCGCACTGTTTTGCGCGGTTTATCACTCGTGCCGTTTTGCGCATCGCATTATTTTCGGCAGATTACCACTCGCTCCGTTTTGCGCGTCGCACGGTTTTGCGCAGTTTATCACTCGCGCCGTTTTGCGCTTGCCACGGTTTTGCACAGTTTATCACTCGCGCCTTTTTGCGCATCGCACGATTTTACGCAGTTTATCACTCTCGCCGTTTTGCACAGTTTATCACTCGCGCCGTTTTGCGTATCGCACCGTTTTGCGCAGTTTATCACTCCCACCGTTTCGCGCAGTTTATCACTCTCGCCGTTTTCTGCATCGCACGGCTTGCACAGTTTATCACTCGCGCCGTTTTGCGCATCGCACTGTTTTGCGCAGTTTATCACTCCCGCCGTTTTGCGCATCGCACTGTTTTGTGCAGTTTATCACTCGTGCCTTTTTGCGCATCGCACGATTTTGCGCAGTTTATTAGTCTCGTCGTTTTGCGCATCGCACGATTTTACGCAGTTTATCACTCGCGCCGTTTTGCGCATCGCACTGTTTTGCGCAGTTTCTCACTCGCGCCGTTTTGCGTATCGCATTGTTTTCGGCAGTTTACCACTCGCGCGGTTGTGCGCATGGCACTGTTTTGCGGAGTTTATCACGCGCGCCATTTTGCGCATCGCACTGTTTTGCGCAGTTTATCACCCGCGCCGTTTTGCGCATCGCACTGTTTTGCGCAGTTTATCACCCGCGTCGTTTTGCGCATCGCACTGTTTTGCGCAGTTTATCACTCGCGCCGTTTTGCGCATCGCACGATTTTGCGCAGTTTATCACTCGCGCCGTTTTGCGCGTCGCAGGGTTTTGTGAAATTTATCACTCGTGCCGTTTGGCGCATCGCATTGTTTTCGGCAGTTTATCACTCGTGCGGTTGTGCGCATCGCACTATTTTGCGCTGTTTATCACTCGCGCCGTTTTGCGCATCGCACGGTTTTGCGCAGTTTATCAGTCGCGCCGTTTTCCGCATCGCACTGTTTTGCGCAGTTTATCACTCGCGCCGTTTTGCGTATAGCATTGTTTTCGGCAGTTTACCACTCGCGCGGTTGTGCGCATCGCACTGTTTTGCGCAGTTTATCACTCGCGCCGTTTGTCACTCGCACCGTTTTGCGCAGTTTATCACTCCCACCGTTTCGCGCAGTTTATCACTCTCGCCGTTTTCCGCATCGCACGGTTTTTCGCAGTTTATCACTCGCGCCTTTTTGCGCATCGCACTGTTTTGCGCAGTTTATCACTCCCGTCGTTTTGCGCATCGCACTGTTTTGTGCAGTTTATCACTCACGCCGTTTGTTGCATCGCACGGTTTTGCACAGTTTATCACTCACGCCGTTTGTTGCATCGCACGGTTTTGCACAGTTTATCACTCGCGCCGTTTTGCGCATCGCACTATTTTGCGCATTTTATCAGTCCCGCCATTTTGCGCATCGCACGGTTTTGCACAGTTTATCACTCGCGCCGTTTTGCGCATCGCACTGTTTTGCGCAGTTTATCACTCGCGCCGTTTTGCGCATCGCACGGTTTTGCGCAGTTTATCACTCGCGCTGTTTTGCTTATCGCACTGTTTTGCGAAGTTTATCACTCGCGCCGTTTTGCGTATCGTAGTGTTTTCGACAGTTTACCACTCACGCGGTTGTGCGCATCGCACTGTTTTGCGCAGTTTATCACTCGCGTCGTTGTGCGCATCGCACGGTTTTGTGCAGTTTATCACTCGCGCCGTTGTGCGCATCGCACTGTTTTGCGCAGTTTATCACTCGCGCCCTTTTGTACATCGCACTGTTTTCCGCAGTTTATCACTCACGCCGTTTTGCGCATCTCACGGTTTTGCGCAGTTTATCACTCGCGCCGTTTTGCAAATCGCACTGTTTTGCGAAGTTTATCACTCGCGCCGTTTTGCGTATCGCAGTGTTTTCGACAGTTTACCACTCGCGCGGTTGTGCGCATCGCACGGTTTTGCGCAGTTTACCACTCGCGCCGTTTTCCGTATCGCATTATTTTCGGTAGTTTATCACTCGCGCGGTTGTGCGCATCGCACTGTTTTGCGCAGTTTATCACTCGCGCCGTTTTGCGAATCGCACGGTTTTGCGCAGTTTATGACTCGTGCCATTTTGCGCATCGCATTGTTTTCGGCAGTTTATCACTCGCGCCGTTGTGCGCATCGCACGGTTTTGCGCAGTTTATCACTCGCGCCGTTTGGCACATCGCATTGTTTTCGACAGTTTATCACTCGTGCGGTTGTGCGCATCGCACTGTTTTGCGTAGTTTATCACTCGCGCCCTTTTGTACATCGCACTGTTTTCCGCAGTTTATCACTCCCGCCGTTTTGCAAATCGCACTGTTTTGCGAAGTTTATCACTCGCGCCGTTTTGCGTATCGCAGTGTTTTCGACAGTTTACCACTCGCGCGGTTGTGCGCATCGCACGGTTTTGCGCAGTTTATCACTCGCGCCGTTTTCCGTATCGCATTGTTTTCGGTAGTTTATCACTCGCGCGGTTGTGCGCATCGCACTGTTTTGCGCAGTTTATCACTCGCGCCGTTTTGCGACTCGAACGGTTTTGCGCAGTTTATGACTCGCGCCATTTTGCGTATCGCACTATTTTGCGCAGTTTATCACTCGCGCCGTTTTGCGCATCGCATTGTTTTCGGCAGTTTATCACTCGCGCCGTTGTGCGCATCGCACTGTTTTGCGCAGTTTATCACTCGCGCCGTTTTGCGCATCGCACTATTTTGCGCAGTTTATCACTCGCGCCGTTTTGCGCATCGAACTCTTTTCGGCAGTTTCTCACTCGCGCCGTTTTCCGCATCCCACGGTTTTGCACAGTTTATCACTCGCGCCGTTTTGCACATCGCACTCTTTTCGGCAGTTTCTCACTCGCACCGTTTTCCGCATCGCACGGTTTTGCACAGTTTATCACTCGCGCCGTTTTCCGCATCGCACGGTTCCACGCAGTTTATCACTCGCGCGGTTTTGCGCATCGCACTGTTTTCCGCGGTTTATCACTCGTGCCGTTTTGCGCATCGCATTATTTTCGGCAGATTACCACTCGCTCCGTTTTGCGCGTCGCACGGTTTTGCGCAGTTTATCACTCGCGCCGTTTTGCGCTTGCCACGGTTTTGCGCAGTTTATCACTCGGCCTTTTTGCGCATCGCACGATTTTACGCAGTTTATCACTCTCGCCGTTTTGCACAGTTTATCACTCGCGCCGTTTTGCGTATCGCACCGTTTTGCGCAGTTTATCACTCCCACCGTTTCGCGCAGTTTATCACTCTCGCCGTTTTCTGCATCGCACGGCTTGCACAGTTTATCACTCGCGCCGTTTTGCGCATCGCACTGTTTTGCGCAGTTTATCACTCCCGCCGTTTTGCGCATCGCACTGTTTTGTGCAGTTTATCACTCGTGCCTTTTTGCGCATCGCACGATTTTGCGCAGTTTATTAGTCTCGCCGTTTTGCGCATCGCACGATTTTACGCAGTTTATCACTCGCGCCGTTTTGCGCATCGCACTGTTTTGCGCAGTTTCTCACTCGCGCCGTTTTGCGTATCGCATTGTTTTCGGCAGTTTACCACTCGCGCGGTTGTGCGCATGGCACTGTTTTGCGGAGTTTATCACGCGCGCCATTTTGCGCATCGCACTGTTTTGCGCAGTTTATCACCCGCGCCGTTTTGCGCATCGCACTGTTTTGCGCAGTTTATCACCCGCGTCGTTTTGCGCATCGCACTGTTTTGCGCAGTTTATCACTCGCGCCGTTTTGCGCATCGCACGATTTTGCGCAGTTTATCACTCGCGCCGTTTTGCGCGTTGCAGGGTTTTGTGAAATTTACCACTCGTGCCGTTTTGCGCATCGCATTGTTTTCGGCAGTTTATCACTCGTGCGGTTGTGCGCATCGCACTATTTTGCGCTGTTTATCACTCGCGCCGTTTTGCGCATCGCACGGTTTTGCGCAGTTTATCAGTCGCGCCGTTTTCCGCATCGCACTGTTTTGCGCAGTTTATCACTCGCGCCGTTTTGCGTATAGCATTGTTTTCGGCAGTTTACCACTCGCGCGGTTGTGCGCATCGCACTGTTTTGCGCAGTTTATCACTCGCGCCGTTTGTCACTCGCACCGTTTTGCGCAGTTTATCACTCCCACCGTTTCGCGCAGTTTATCACTCTCGCCGTTTTCCGCATCGCACGGTTTTTCGCAGTTTATCACTCGCGCCTTTTTGCGCATCGCACTGTTTTGCGCAGTTTATCACTCCCGTCGTTTTGCGCATCGCACTGTTTTGTGCAGTTTATCACTCACGCCGTTTGTTGCATCGCACGGTTTTGCACAGTTTATCACTCACGCCGTTTGTTGCATCGCACGGTTTTGCACAGTTTATCACTCGCGCCGTTTTGGGCATCGCACGGTTTTGCACAGTTTATCACTCGCGCCGTTTTGCGCATCGCACTGTTTTGCGCAGTTTATCACTCGCGCCGTTTTGCGCATCGCACGGTTTTGCGCAGTTTATCACTCGCGCTGTTTTGCTTATCGCACTGTTTTGCGAAGTTTATCACTCGTGCCGTTTTGCGTATCGTAGTGTTTTCGACAGTTTACCACTCACGCGGTTGTGCGCATCGCACTGTTTTGCGCAGTTTATCACTCGCGTCGTTGTGCGCATCGCACGGTTTTGCGCAGTTTATCACTCGCGCCGTTGTGCGCATCGCACTGTTTTGCGCAGTTTATCACTCGCGCCCTTTTGTACATCGCACTGTTTTCCGCAGTTTTTCACTCACGCCGTTTTGCGCATCTCACGGTTTTGCGCAGTTTATCACTCGCGCCGTTTTGCAAATCGCACTGTTTTGCGAAGTTTATCACTCGCGCCGTTTTGCGTATCGCAGTGTTTTCGACAGTTTACCACTCGCGCGGTTGTGCGCATCGCACGGTTTTGCGCAGTTTATCACTCGCGCCGTTTTCCGTATCGCATTGTTTTCGGTAGTTTATCACTCGCGCGGTTGTGCGCATCGCACTGTTTTGCGCAGTTTATCACTCGCGCCGTTTTGCGAATCGCACGGTTTTGCGCAGTTTATGACTCGTGCCATTTTGCGCATCGCATTGTTTTACGCAGTTTATCACTCACGCCGTTTTGCGCATCGCATTGTTTTCGGCAGTTTATCACTCGCGCCGTTGTGCGCATCGCACGGTTTTGCGCAGTTTATCACTCGCGCCGTTTGGCACATCGCATTGTTTTCGACAGTTTATCACTCGTGCGGTTGTGCGCATCGCACTGTTTTGCGTAGTTTATCACTCGCGCCCTTTTGTACATCGCACTGTTTTCCGCAGTTTATCACTCCCGCCGTTTTGCAAATCGCACCGTTTTGCGAAGTTTATCACTCGCGCCGTTTTGCGTATCGCAGTGTTTTCGACAGTTTACCACTCGCGCGGTTGTGCGCATCGCACGGTTTTGCGCAGTTTATCACTCGCGCCGTTTTCCGTATCGCATTGTTTTCGGTAGTTTATCACTCGCGCGGTTGTGCGCATCGCACTGTTTTGCGCAGTTTATCACTCGCGCCGTTTTGCGACTCGAACGGTTTTGCGCAGTTTATGACTCGCGCCATTTTGCGTATCGCACTATTTTGCGCAGTTTATCACTCGCGCCGTTTTGCGCATCGCATTGTTTTCGGCAGTTTATCACTCGCGCCGTTGTGCGCATCGCACTGTTTTGCGCAGTTTATCACTCGCGCCGTTTTGCGCATCGCACTATTTTGCGCAGTTTATCACTTGCGCCGTTTTGCGCATCGCACTCTTTTCGGCAGTTTCTCACTCGCGTCGTTTTCCGCATCGCACGGTTTTGCACAGTTTATCACTCGCGCCGTTTTGCACATCGCACTCTTTTCGGCAGTTTCTCACTCGCGCCGTTTTCCACATCGCACGGTTTTGCACAGTTTATCACTCGCGCCGTTTTCCCCATCGCACGGTTCCACGCAGTCTATCACTCGCGCGGTTTTGCGCATCGCACTGTTTTGCGCGGTTTATCACTCGTGCCGTTTTGCGCATCGCATTATTTTCGGCAGATTATCACTCGCTCCGTTTTGCGCGTCGCACGGTTTTGCGCAGTTTATCACTCGCGCCGTTTTGCGCTTGCCACGGTTTTGCGCAGTTTATCACTCGCGCCTTTTTGCGCATCGCACGATTTTACGCAGTTTATCACTCTCGCCGTTTTGCACAGTTTATCACTCGCGCCGTTTTGCGTATCGCACCGTTTTGCGCAGTTTATCACTCCCACCGTTTCGCGCAGTTTATCACTCTCGCCGTTTTCTGCATCGCACGGTTTGCACAGTTTATCACTCGCGCCGTTTTGCGCATCGCACTGTTTTGCGCAGTTTATCACTCCCGCCGTTTTGCGCATCGCACTGTTTTGTGCAGTTTATCACTCGTGCCTTTTTGCGCATCGCACGATTTTGCGCAGTTTATTAGTCTCGCCTTTTTGCGCATCGCACGATTTTAGGCAGTTTATCACTCGCGCCGTTTTGCGCATCGCACTGTTTTGCGCAGTTTCTCACTCGCGCCGTTTTGCGTATCGCATTGTTTTCGGCAGTTTACCACTCGCGCGGTTGTGCGCATTGCACTGTTTTGCGGAGTTTATCACGCGCGCCATTTTGCGCATCGCACTGTTTTGCGCAGTTTATCACCCGCGCCGTTTTGCGCATCGCACTGTTTTGCGCAGTTTATCACCCGCGTCGTTTTGCGCATTGCACTGTTTTGCGGAGTTTATCACGCGCACCATTTTGCGCATCGCACTGTTTTGCGCAGTTTATCACCCGCGCCGTTTGGCACATCGCATTGTTTTCGACAGTTTATCACTCGTGCGGTTGTGCGCATCGCACTGTTTTGCGTAGTTTATCACTCGCGCCCTTTTGTACATCGCACTGTTTTCCGCAGTTTATCACTCCCGCCGTTTTGCAAATCGCACTGTTTTGCGAAGTTTATCACTCGCGCCGTTTTGGGTATCGCAGTGTTTTCGACAGTTTACCACTCGCGCGGTTGTGCGCATCGCACGGTTTTGCGCAGTTTATCACTCGCGCCGTTTTCCGTATCGCATTGTTTTCGGTAGTTTATCACTCGCGCGGTTGTGCGCATCGCACTGTTTTGCGCAGTTTATCACTCGCGCCGTTTTGCGACTCGAACGGTTTTGCGCAGTTTATGACTCGCGCCATTTTGCGTATCGCACTATTTTGCGCAGTTTATCACTCGCGCCGTTTTGCGCATCGCATTGTTTTTGGCAGTTTATCACTCGCGCCGTTGTGCGCATCGCACTGTTTTGCGCAGTTTATCACTCGCGCCGTTTTGCGCATCGCACTATTTTGCGCAGTTTATCACTCGCGCCGTTTTGCGCATCGCACTCTTTTCGGCAGTTTCTCACTCGCGCCGTTTTCCGCATCACACGGTTTTGCACAGTTTATCACTCGCGCCGTTTTGCACATCGCACTCTTTTCGGCAGTTTCTCACTCGCACCGTTTTCCGCATCGCACGGTTTTGCACAGTTTATCACTCGCGCCGTTTTCCGCATCGCACGGTTCCACGCAGTTTATCACTCGCGCGGTTTTGCGCATCGCACTGTTTTCCGCGGTTTATCACTCGTGCCGTTTTGCGCATCGCATTATTTTCGGCAGATTACCACTCGCTCCGTTTTGCGCGTCGCACGGTTTTGCGCAGTTTATCACTCGCGCCGTTTTGCGCTTGCCACGGTTTTGCGCAGTTTATCACTCGGCCTTTTTGCGCATCGCACGATTTTACGCAGTTTATCACTCTCGCCGTTTTGCACAGTTTATCACTCGCGCCGTTTTGCGTATCGCACCGTTTTGCGCAGTTTATCACTCCCACCGTTTCGCGCAGTTTATCACTCTCGCCGTTTTCTGCATCGCACGGCTTGCACAGTTTATCACTCGCGCCGTTTTGCGCATCGCACTGTTTTGCGCAGTTTATCACTCCCGCCGTTTTGCGCATCGCACTGTTTTGTGCAGTTTATCACTCGTGCCTTTTTGCGCATCGCACGATTTTGCGCAGTTTATTAGTCTCGCCGTTTTGCGCATCGCACGATTTTACGCAGTTTATCACTCGCGCCGTTTTGCGCATCGCACTGTTTTGCGCAGTTTCTCACTCGCGCCGTTTTGCGTATCGCATTGTTTTCGGCAGTTTACCACTCGCGCGGTTGTGCGCATGGCACTGTTTTGCGGAGTTTATCACGCGCGCCATTTTGCGCATCGCACTGTTTTGCGCAGTTTATCACCCGCGCCGTTTTGCGCATCGCACTGTTTTGCGCAGTTTATCACCCGCGTCGTTTTGCGCATCGCACTGTTTTGCGCAGTTTATCACTCGCGCCGTTTTGCGCATCGCACGATTTTGCGCAGTTTATCACTCGCGCCGTTTTGCGCGTTGCAGGGTTTTGTGAAATTTATCACTCGTGCCGTTTTGCGCATCGCATTGTTTTCGGCAGTTTATCACTCGTGCGGTTGTGCGCATCGCACTATTTTGCGCTGTTTATCACTCGCGCCGTTTTGCGCATCGCACGGTTTTGCGCAGTTTATCAGTCGCGCCGTTTTCCGCATCGCACTGTTTTGCGCAGTTTATCACTCGCGCCGTTTTGCGTATAGCATTGTTTTCGGCAGTTTACCACTCGCGCGGTTGTGCGCATCGCACTGTTTTGCGCAGTTTATCACTCGCGCCGTTTGTCACTCGCACCGTTTTGCGCAGTTTATCACTCCCACCGTTTCGCGCAGTTTATCACTCTCGCCGTTTTCCGCATCGCACGGTTTTTCGCAGTTTATCACTCGCGCCTTTTTGCGCATCGCACTGTTTTGCGCAGTTTATCACTCCCGCCGTTTTGCGCATCGCACTGTTTTGTGCAGTTTATCACTCACGCCGTTTGTTGCATCGCACGGTTTTGCACAGTTTATCACTCACGCCGTTTGTTGCATCGCACGGTTTTGCACAGTTTATCACTCGCGCCGTTTTGCGCATCGCACTATTTTGTGCATTTTATCAGTCCCGCCATTTTGCTCATCGCACGGTTTTGCACAGTTTATCACTCGCGCCGTTTTGCGCATCGCACTGTTTTGCGCAGTTTATCACTCGCGCCGTTTTGCGCATCGCACGGTTTTGCGCAGTTTATCACTCGCGCTGTTTTGCTTATCGCACTGTTTTGCGAAGTTTATCACTCGTGCCGTTTTGCGTATCGTAGTGTTTTCGACAGTTTACCACTCACGCGGTTGTGCGCATCGCACTGTTTTGCGCAGTTTATCACTCGCGTCGTTGTGCGCATCGCACGGTTTTGCGCAGTTTATCACTCGCGCCGTTGTGCGCATCGCACTGTTTTGCGCAGTTTATCACTCGCGCCCTTTTGTACATCGCACTGTTTTCCGCAGTTTTTCACTCACGCCGTTTTGCGCATCTCACGGTTTTGCGCAGTTTATCACTCGCGCCGTTTTGCAAATCGCACTGTTTTGCGAAGTTTATCACTCGCGCCGTTTTGCGTATCGCAGTGTTTTCGACAGTTTACCACTCGCGCGGTTGTGCGCATCGCACGGTTTTGCGCAGTTTATCACTCGCGCCGTTTTCCGTATCGCATTGTTTTCGGTAGTTTATCACTCGCGCGGTTGTGCGCATCGCACTGTTTTACGCAGTTTATCACTCGCGCCGTTTTGCGAATCGCACGGTTTTGCGCAGTTTATGACTCGTGCCATTTTGCGCATCGCATTGTTTTACGCAGTTTATCACTCACGCCGTTTTGCGCATCGCATTGTTTTCGGCAGTTTATCACTCGCGCCGTTGTGCGCATCGCACGGTTTTGCGCAGTTTATCACTCGCGCCGTTTGGCACATCGCATTGTTTTCGACAGTTTATCACTCGTGCGGTTGTGCGCATCGCACTGTTTTGCGTAGTTTATCACTCGCGCCCTTTTGTACATCGCACTGTTTTCCGCAGTTTATCACTCCCGCCGTTTTGCAAATCGCACCGTTTTGCGAAGTTTATCACTCGCGCCGTTTTGCGTATCGCAGTGTTTTCGACAGTTTACCACTCGCGCGGTTGTGCGCATCGCACGGTTTTGCGCAGTTTATCACTCGCGCCGTTTTCCGTATCGCATTGTTTTCGGTAGTTTATCACTCGCGCGGTTGTGCGCATCGCACTGTTTTGCGCAGTTTATCACTCGCGCCGTTTTGCGACTCGAACGGTTTTGCGCAGTTTATGACTCGCGCCATTTTGCGTATCGCACTATTTTGCGCAGTTTATCACTCGCGCCGTTTTGCGCATCGCATTGTTTTCGGCAGTTTATCACTCGCGCCGTTGTGCGCATCGCACTGTTTTGCGCAATTTATCACTCGCGCCGTTTTGCGCATCGCACTATTTTACGCAGTTTATCACTTGCGCCGTTTTGCGCATCGCACTCTTTTCGGCAGTTTCTCACTCGCGCCGTTTTCCGCATCGCACGGTTTTGCACAGTTTATCACTCGCGCCGTTTTGCACATCGCACTCTTTTCGGCAGTTTCTCACTCGCGCCGTTTTCCACATCGCACGGTTTTGCACAGTTTATCACTCGCGCCGTTTTCCGCATCGCACGGTTCCACGCAGTCTATCACTCGCGCGGTTTTGCGCATCGCACTGTTTTGCGCGGTTTATCACTCGTGCCATTTTGCGCATCGCATTATTTTCGGCAGATTATCCCTCGCTCCGTTTTGCGCGTCGCACGGTTTTGCGCAGTTTATCACTCGCGCCGTTTTGCGCTTGCCACGGTTTTGCGCAGTTTATCACTCGCGCCTTTTTGCGCATCGCACGATTTTACGCAGTTTATCACTCTCGCCGTTTTGCACAGTTTATCACTCGCGCCGTTTTGCGTATCGCACCGTTTTGCGCAGTTTATCACTCCCACCGTTTCGCGCAGTTTATCACTCTCGCCGTTTTCTGCATCGCACGGTTTGCACAGTTTATCACTCGCGCCGTTTTGCGCATCGCACTGTTTTGCGCAGTTTATCACTCCCGCCGTTTTGCGCATCGCACTGTTTTGTGCAGTTTATCACTCGTGCCTTTTTGCGCATCGCACGATTTTGCGCAGTTTATTAGTCTCGCCTTTTTGCGCATCGCACGATTTTAGGCAGTTTATCACTCGCGCCGTTTTGCGCATCGCACTGTTTTGCGCAGTTTCTCACTCGCGCCGTTTTGCGTATCGCATTGTTTTCGGCAGTTTACCACTCGCGCGGTTGTGCGCATTGCACTGTTTTGCGGAGTTTATCACGCGCGCCATTTTGCGCATCGCACTGTTTTGCGCAGTTTATCACCCGCGCCGTTTTGCGCATCGCACTGTTTTGCGCAGTTTATCACCCGCGTCGTTTTGCGCATTGCACTGTTTTGCGGAGTTTATCACGCGCACCATTTTGCGCATCGCACTGTTTTGCGCAGTTTATCACCCGCGCCGTTTTGCGCATCGCACTGTTTTGCGCAGTTTATCACCCGCGCCGTTTTGCGCATCGCACTGTTTTGCGCAGTTTATCACCCGCGTCGTTTTGCGCATCGCACTGTTTTGCGCAGTTTATCACTCGCGCCGTTTTGCAAATCGCACTGTTTTGCGAAGTTTATCACTCGCGCCGTTTTGCGCGCCGCAGGGTTTTGTGAAATTTATCACTCGTGCCGTTTTGCGCATCGCATTGTTTTCGGCAGTTTATCACTCGTGCGGTTGTGCGCATCGCACTATTTTGCGCTGTTTATCACTCGCGCCGTTTTGCGCATCGCACGGTTTTGCGCAGTTTATCAGTCGCGCCGTTTTCCGCATCGCACTGTTTTGCGCAGTTTATCACTCGCGCCGTTTTGCGTATAGCATTGTTTTCGGCAGTTTACCACTCGCGCGGTTGTGCGCATCGCACTGTTTTGCGCAGTTTATCACTCGCGCCGTTTGTCACTCGCACCGTTTTGCGCAGTTTATCACTCCCACCGTTTCGCGCAGTTTATCACTCTCGCCGTTTTCCGCATCGCACGGTTTTTCGCAGTTTATCACTCGCGCCTTTTTGCGCATCGCACTGTTTTGCGCAGTTTATCACTCCCGCCGTTTTGCGCATCGCACTGTTTTGTGCAGTTTATCACTCACGCCGTTTGTTGCATCGCACGGTTTTGCACAGTTTATCACTCACGCCGTTTGTTGCATCGCACGGTTTTGCACAGTTTATCACTCGCGCCGTTTTGCGCATCGCACTATTTTGCGCAGTTTATCAGTCCCGCCGTTTTACGCATCGCACGATTTTGCGCAGTTTATCAGTCCCGCCGTTTTGTGCATCGTACGGTTTTGCACAGTTCATCACTCGCGCCGTTTGGCGCATCGCACAGTTTTGTGCAGTTTATCACTCGCGCCGTTTGTTGCATCGCACAGTTTTGCGCAGTTTATCACTCGCGCCGTTTTGCGCATCGCACGGTTTTGCGCAGTTTATCACTCGCGCTGTTTTGCTTATCGCACTGTTTTGCGAAGTTTATCACTCGCGCCGTTTTGTGTATCGTAGTGTTTTCGACAGTTTACCACTCACGCGGTTGTGCGCATCGCACTGTTTTGCGCAGTTTATCACTCGCGCCGTTGTGCGCATCGCACGGTTTTGCGCAGTTTATCACTCGCGCCGTTGTGCGCATCGCACTGTTTTGCGCAGTTTATCACTCGCGCCCTTTTGTACATCGCACTGTTTTCCGCAGTTTATCACTCACGCCGTTTTGCGCATCTCACGGTTTTGCGCAGTTTATCACTCGCGCCGTTTTGCAAATCGCACTGTTTTGCGAAGTTTATCACTCGCGCCGTTTTGCGTATCGCAGTGTTTTCGACAGTTTACCACTCGCGCGGTTGTGCGCATCGCACGGTTTTGCGCAGTTTATCACTCGCGCCGTTTTCCGTATCGCATTGTTTTCGGTAATTTATCACTCGCGCGGTTGTCCGCATCGCACTGTTTTGCGCAGTTTATCACTCGCGCCGTTTTGCGAATCGCACGGTTTTGCGCAGTTTATGACTCGCGCCATTTTGCGCATCGCATTGTTTTGCGCAGTTTATGACTCGCGCCATTTTGCGCATCGCATTGTTTTGCGCAGTTTATCACTCGCGCCGTTTTGCGCATCGCATTGTTTTCGGCAGTTTATCACTCGCGCCGTTGTGCGCATCGCACGGTTTTGCGCAGTTTATCACTCGCGCCGTTTTGCACATCGCATTGTTTTCGACAGTTTATCACTCGTGCGGTTGTGCGCATCGCACTGTTTTGCGTAGTTTATCACTCGCGCCCTTTTGTACATCGCACTGTTTTCCGCAGTTTATCACTCCAGCCGTTTTGCAAATCGCACTGTTTTGCGAAGTTTATCACTCGCGCCGTTTTGCGTATCGCAGTGTCTTCGACAGTTTACCACTCGCGCGGTTGTGCGCATCGCACGGTTTTGCGCAGTTTATCACTCGCGCCGTTTTCCGTATCGCATTGTTTTCGGTAGTTTATCACTCGCGCGGTTGTGCGCATCGCACTGTTTTGCGCAGTTTATCACTCGCGCCGTTTTGCGACTCGCACGGTTTTGCGCAGTTTATGACTCGCGCCATTTTGCGTATCGCACTATTTTGCGCAGTTTATCACTCGCGCCGTTTTGCGCATCGCATTGTTTTCGGCAGTTTATCACTCGCGCCGTTGTGCGCATCGCACTGTTTTGCGCAGTTTATCACTCGCGCCATTTTGCGCATCGCACTATTTTGCGCAGTTTATCACTCGCGCCGTTTTGCGCATCGCACTCTTGTCGGCAGTTTCTCACTCGCGCCGTTTTCCGCATCGCACGGTTTTGCACAGTTTATCACTCGCGCCGTTTTCCGCATCGCACGGTTCCACGCAGTTTATCACTCGCGCGGTTTTGAGCATCGCACTGTTTTGCGCGGTTTATCACTCGTGCCGTTTTGCGCATCGCATTATTTTCGGCAGATTATCACTCGCTCCGTTTTGCGCGTCGCACGGTTTTGCGCAGTTTATCACTCGCGGCGTTTTGCGCTTGCCACGGTTTTGCACAGTTTATCACTCGCGCCTTTTTGCGCATCGCACGATTTTACGCAGTTTATCACTCTCGCCGTTTTGCGCAGTTTATCACTCGCGCCGTTTTGCTTATCGCACCGTTTTGCGCAGTTTATCACTCCCACTGTTTCGCGCAGTTTATCACTCTCACCGTTTTCTGCATCGCACGGTTTGCACAGTTTATCACTCGCGCCGTTTTGCGCATCGCATTGTTTTGCGCAGTTTATCACTCCCGCCGTTTTGCGCATCGCACTGTTTTGTGCAGTTTATCACTCGTGCCTTTTTGCGCATCGCACGATTTTGCGCAGTTTATTAGTCTCGCCGTTTTGCGCATCGCACGATTTTACGCAGTTTATCACTCGCGCCGTTTTGCGCATCGCACTGTTTTGCGCAGTTTCTCACTCGCGCCGTTTTGCGTATCGCATTGTTTTCGGCAGTTTACCACTCGCGCGGTTGTGCGCATTGCACTGTTTTGCGGAGTTTATCACGCGCGCCATTTTGCGCATCGCACTGTTTTGCGCAGTTTATCACCCGCGCCGTTTTGCGCATCGCACTGTTTTGCGCAGTTTATCACCCGCGCCGTTTTGCGCATCGCACTGTTTTGCGCAGTTTATCACCCGCGTCGTTTTGCGCATCGCACTGTTTTGCGCAGTTTATCACTCGCGCCGTTTTGCGCATCGCACGATTTTGCGCAGTTTATCACTCGCGCCGTTTTGCGCGCCGCAGGGTTTTGTGAAATTTATCACTCGTGCCGTTTTGCGCATCGCATTGTTTTCGGCAGTTTATCACTCGTGCGGTTGTGCGCATCGCACTATTTTGCGCTGTTTATCACTCGCGCCGTTTTGCGCATCGCACGGTTTTGCGCAGTTTATCAGTCGCGCCGTTTTCCGCATCGCACTGTTTTGCGCAGTTTATCACTCGCGCCGTTTTGCGTATAGCATTGTTTTCGGCAGTTTACCACTCGCGCGGTTGTGCGCATCGCACTGTTTTGCGCAGTTTATCACTCGCGCCGTTTGTCACTCGCACCGTTTTGCGCAGTTTATCACTCCCACCGTTTCGCGCAGTTTATCACTCTCGCCGTTTTCCGCATCGCACGGTTTTTCGCAGTTTATCACTCGCGCCTTTTTGCGCATCGCACTGTTTTGCGCAGTTTATCACTCCCGCCGTTTTGCGCATCGCACTGTTTTGTGCAGTTTATCACTCACGCCGTTTGTTGCATCGCACGGTTTTGCACAGTTTATCACTCACGCCGTTTGTTGCATCGCACGGTTTTGCACAGTTTATCACTCGCGCCGTTTTGCGCATCGCACTATTTTGCGCAGTTTATCAGTCCCGCCGTTTTACGCATCGCACGATTTTGCGCAGTTTATCAGTCCTGCCGTTTTGTGCATCGCACGGTTTTGCACAGTTCATCACTCGCGCCGTTTGGCGCATCGCACAGTTTTGTGCAGTTTATCACTCGCGCCGTTTGTTGCATCGCACAGTTTTGCGCAGTTTATCACTCGCGCCGTTTTGCGCATCGCACGGTTTTGCGCAGTTTATCACTCGCGCTGTTTTGCTTATCGCACTGTTTTGCGAAGTTTATCACTCGCGCCGTTTTGCGTATCGTAGTGTTTTCGACAGTTTACCACTCACGCGGTTGTGCGCATCGCACTGTTTTGCGCAGTTTATCACTCGCGCCGTTGTGCGCATCGCACGGTTTTGCGCAGTTTATCACTCGCGCCGTTGTGCGCATCGCACTGTTTTGCACAGTTTATCACTCGCGCCTTTTTGTACATCGCACTGTTTTCCGCAGTTTATCACTCACGCCGTTTTGCGCATCTCACGGTTTTGCGCAGTTTATCACTCGCGCTGTTTTGCAAATCGCACTGTTTTGCGAAGTTTATCACTCGCGCCGTTTTGCGTATCGCAGTGTTTTCGACAGTTTACCACTCGCGCGGTTGTGCGCATCGCACGGTTTTGCGTAGTTTATCACTCGCGCCGTTTTCCGTATCGCATTGTTTTCGGTAGTTTATCACTCGCGCGGTTGTGCGCATCGCACTGTTTTGCGCAGTTTATCACTCGCGCCGTTTTGCGAATCGCACGGTTTTGCGCAGTTTATGACTCGCGCCATTTTGCGCATCGCATTGTTTGGCGCAGTTTATGACTCGCGCCATTTTGCGCATCGCATTGTTTTGCGCAGTTTATCACTCGCGCCATTTTGCGCATCGCATTGTTTTCGGCAGTTTATCACTCGCGCCGTTGTGCGCATCGTACGGTTTTGCGCAGTTTATCACTCGCGCCGTTTTGCACATCGCATTGTTTTCGACAGTTTATCACTCGTGCGGTTGTGCGCATCGCACTGTTTTGCGTAGTTTATCACTCGCGCCCTTTTGTACATCGCACTGTTTTCCGCAGTTTATCACTCCCGCCGTTTTGCAAATCGCACTGTTTTGCGTAGTTTATCACTCGCGCCGTTTTACGTATCGCAGTGTCTTCGACAGTTTACCACTCGCGCGGTTGTGCGCATCGCACGGTTTTGCGCAGTTTATCACTCGCGCCGTTTTCCGTATCGCATTGTTTTCGGTAGTTTATCACTCGCGCGGTTGTGCTCATCGCACTGTTTTGCGCAGTTTATCACTCGCGCCGTTTTGCGACTCGCACGGTTTTGCGCAGTTTATGACTCGCGCCATTTTGCGTATCGCACTATTTTGCGCAGTTTATCACTCGCGCCGTTGTGCGCATCGCACTGTTTTGCGCAGTTTATCACTCGCGCCGTTTTGCGCATCGCACTATTTTGCGCAGTTTATCACTCGCGCCGTTTTGCGCATCGCACTCTTGTCGGCAGTTTCTCACTCGCGCCGTTTTCCGCATCGCACGGTTTTGCACAGTTTATCACTCGCGCCGTTTTCCGCATCGCACGGTTCCACGCAGTTTATCACTCGCGCGGTTTTGAGCATCGCACTGTTTTGCGCGGTTTATCACTCGTGCCGTTTTGCGCATCGCATTATTTTCGGCAGATTATCACTCGCTCCGTTTTGCGCGTCGCACGGTTTTGCGCCGTTTATCACTCGCGCCGTTTTGCGCTTGCCACGGTTTTGCGCAGTTTATCACTCGCGCCGTTTTGCGCATCGCACGATTTTACGCAGTTTATCACTCTCGCCGTTTTGCGCAGTTTATCACTCGCGCCGTTTTGCGTATCGCACCGTTTTGCGCAGTTTATCACTCCCACCGTTTCGCGCAGTTTATCACTCTCGCCGTTTTCTACATCGCACGGTTTGCACAGTTTATCACTCGCGCCGTCTTGCGCATCGCATTGTTTTGCGCAGTTTATCACTCCCACCGTTTTGCGCATCGCACTGTTTTGTGCAGTTTATCACTCGTGCCTTTTTGCGCATCGCACGATTTTGCGCAGTTTATTAGTCTCGCCGTTTTGCGCATCGCACTGTTTTGCGCAGTTTCTCACTCGCGCCGTTTTGCGTATCGCATTGTTTTCGGCAGTTTACCACTCGCGCGGTTGTGCGCATTGCACTGTTTTGCGGAGTTTATCACGCGCGCCATTTTGCGCATCGCACTGTTTTGCGCAGTTTATCACCTGCGCCGTTTTGCGCATCGCACTGTTTTGCGCAGTTTATCACCCGCGCCGTTTTGCGCATCGCACTGTTTTGCGCAGTTTATCACTCGCGCCGTTTTGCGCATCGCACGATTTTGCGCAGTTTATCACTCGCGCCGTTTTGCGCGCCGCAGGGTTTTGTGAAATTTATCACTCGTGCCGTTTTGCGCATCGCATTGTTTTCGGCAGTTTATCACTCGTGCGGTTGTGCGCATCGCACTATTTTGCGCTGTTTATCACGCGCGCCATTTTACGCATCGCACTGTTTTGCGCAGTTTATCACCCGCGCCGTTTTGCGCATCGCACTGTTTTGCGCAGTTTATCACCCGCGTCGTTTTGCGCATTGCACTGTTTTGCGGAGTTTATCACGCGCACCATTTTGCGCATCGCACTGTTTTGCGCAGTTTATCACCCGCGCCGTTTTGCGCATCGCACTGTTTTGCGCAGTTTATCACCCGCGCCGTTTTGCGCATCGCACTGTTTTGCGCAGTTTATCACCCGCGTCGTTTTGCGCATCGCACTGTTTTGCGCAGTTTATCACTCGCGCCGTTTTGCGTATAGCATTGTTTTCGGCAGTTTACCACTCGCGCGGTTGTGCGCATCGCACTGTTTTGCGCAGTTTATCACTCGCGCCGTTTGTCACTCGCACCGTTTTGCGCAGTTTATCACTCCCACCGTTTCGCGCAGTTTATCACTCTCGCCGTTTTCCGCATCGCACAGTTTTTCGCAGTTTATCACTCGCGCCTTTTTGCGCATCGCACTGTTTTGCGCAGTTTATCACTCCCGCCGTTTTGCGCATCGCACTGTTTTGTGCAGTTTATCACTCACGCCGTTTGTTGCATCGCACGGTTTTGCACAGTTTATCACTCACGCCGTTTGTTGCATCGCACGGTTTTGCACAGTTTATCACTCGCGCCGTTTTGCGCATCGCACTATTTTGCGCAGTTTATCAGTCCCGCCGTTTTACGCATCGCACGATTTTGCGCAGTTTATCAGTCCCGCCGTTTTGTGCATCGCACGGTTTTGCACAGTTCATCACTCGCGCCGTTTGGCGCATCGCACAGTTTTGTGCAGTTTATCACTCGCGCCGTTTGTTGCATCGCACAGTTTTGCGCAGTTTATCACTCGCGCCGTTTTGCGCATCGCACGGTTTTGCGCAGTTTATCACTCGCGCTGTTTTGCTTATCGCACTGTTTTGCGAAGTTTATCACTCGCGCCGTTTTGCGTATCGTAGTGTTTTCGACAGTTTACCACTCACGCGGTTGTGCGCATCGCACTGTTTTGCGCAGTTTATCACTCGCGCCGTTGTGCGCATCGCACGGTTTTGCGCAGTTTATCACTCGCGCCGTTGTGCGCATCGCACTGTTTTGCACAGTTTATCACTCGCGCCCTTTTGTACATCGCACTGTTTTCCGCAGTTTATCACTCACGCCGTTTTGCGCATCTCACGGTTTTGCGCAGTTTATCACTCGCGCCGTTTTGCAAATCGCACTGTTTTGCGAAGTTTATCACTCGCGCCGTTTTGCGTATCGCAGTGTTTTCGACAGTTTACCACTCGCGCGGTTGTGCGCATCGCACGGTTTTGCGCAGTTTATCACTCGCGCCGTTTTCCGTATCGCATTGTTTTCGGTAGTTTATCACTCGCGCGGTTGTGCGCATCGCACTGTTTTGCGCAGTTTATCACTCGCGTCGTTTTGCGAATCGCACGGTTTTGCGCAGTTTATGACTCGCGCCATTTTGCGCATCGCATTGTTTGGCGCAGTTTATGACTCGCGCCATTTTGCGCATCGCATTGTTTTGCGCAGTTTATCACTCGCGCCGTTTTGCGCATCGCATTGTTTTCGGCAGTTTATCACTCGCGCCGTTGTGCGCATCGCACGGTTTTGCGCAGTTTATCACTCGCGCCGTTTTGCACATCGCATTGTTTTCGACAGTTTATCACTCGTGCGGTTTGTGCGCATCGCACTGTTTTGCGTAGTTTATGACTCGCGCCCTTTTGTACATCGCACTGTTTTCCGCAGTTTATCACTCCAGCCGTTTTGCAAATCGCACTGTTTTGCGAAGTTTATCACTCGCGCCGTTTTGCGTATCGCAGTGTCTTCGACAGTTTACCACTCGCGCGGTTGTGCGCATCGCACGGTTTTGCGCAGTTTATCACTCGCGCCGTTTTCCGTATCGCATTGTTTTCGGTAGTTTATCACTCGCGCGGTTGTGCGCATCGCACTGTTTTGCGCAGTTTATCACTCGCGCCGTTTTGCGACTCGCACGGTTTTGCGCAGTTTATGACTCGCGCCATTTTGCGTATCGCACTATTTTGCGCAGTTTATCACTCGCGCCGTTTTGCGCATCGCATTGTTTTCGGCAGTTTATCACTCGCGCCGTTGTGCGCATCGCACTGTTTTGCGCAGTTTATCACTCGCGCCGTTTTGCGCATCGCACTATTTTGCGCAGTTTATCACTCGCGCCGTTTTGCGCATCGCACTCTTGTCGGCAGTTTCTCACTCGCGCCGTTTTCCGCATCGCACGGTTTTGCACAGTTTATCACTCGCGCCGTTTTCCGCATCGCACGGTTCCACGCAGTTTATCACTCGCGCGTTTTGAGCATCGCACTGTTTTGCGCGGTTTATCACTCGTGCCGTTTTGCGCATCGCATTATTTTCGGCAGATTATCACTCGCTCCGTTTTGCGCGTCGCACGGTTTTGCGCAGTTTATCACTCGCGCCGTTTTGCGCTTGCCACGGTTTTGCGCAGTTTATCACTCGCGCCTTTTTGCGCATCGCACGATTTTACGCAGTTTATCACTCTCGCCGTTTTGCGCAGTTTATCACTCGCGCCGTTTTGCGTATCGCACCGTTTTGCGCAGTTTATCACTCCCACTGTTTCGCGCAGTTTATCACTCTCGCCGTTTTCTGCATCGCACGGTTTGCACAGTTTATCACTCGCGCCGTTTTGCGCATCGCATTGTTTTGCGCAGTTTATCACTCCCGCCGTTTTGCGCATCGCACTGTTTTGTGCAGTTTATCACTCGTGCCTTTTTGCGCATCGCACGATTTTGCGCAGTTTATTAGTCTCGCCGTTTTGCGCATCGCACGATTTTACGCAGTTTATCACTCGCGCCGTTTTGCGCATCGCACTGTTTTGCGCAGTTTCTCACTCGCGCCGTTTTGCGTATCGCATTGTTTTCGGCAGTTTACCACTCGCGCGGTTGTGCGCATTGCACTGTTTTGCGGAGTTTATCACGCGCGCCATTTTGCGCATCGCACTGTTTTGCGCAGTTTACCACCCGCGCCGTTTTGCGCATCGCACTGTTTTGCGCAGTTTATCACCCGCGCCGTTTTGCGCATCGCACTGTTTTGCGCAGTTTATCACCCGCGTCGTTTTGCGCATCGCACTGTTTTGCGCAGTTTATCACTCGCGCCGTTTTGCGCATCGCACGATTTTGCGCAGTTTATCACTCGCGCCGTTTTGCGCGCCGCAGGGTTTTGTGAAATTTATCACTCGTGCCGTTTTGCGCATCGCATTGTTTTCGGCAGTTTATCACTCGTGCGGTTGTGCGCATCGCACTATTTTGCGCTGTTTATCACTCGCGCCGTTTTGCGCATCGCACGGTTTTGCGCAGTTTATCAGTCGCGCCGTTTTCCGCATCGCACTGTTTTGCGCAGTTTATCACTCGCGCCGTTTTGCGTATAGCATTGTTTTCGGCAGTTTACCACTCGCGCGGTTGTGCGCATCGCACTGTTTTGCGCAGTTTATCACTCGCGCCGTTTGTCACTCGCACCGTTTTGCGCAGTTTATCACTCCCACCGTTTCGCGCAGTTTATCACTCTCGCCGTTTTCCGCATCGCACGGTTTTTCGCAGTTTATCACTCGCGCCTTTTTGCGCATCGCACTGTTTTGCGCAGTTTATCACTCCCGCCGTTTTGCGCATCGCATTGTTTTGTGCAGTTTATCACTCACGCCGTTTGTTGCATCGCACGGTTTTGCACAGTTTATCACTCACGCCGTTTGTTGCATCGCACGGTTTTGCACAGTTTATCACTCGCGCCGTTTTGCGCATCGCACTATTTTGCGCAGTTTATCAGTCCCGCCGTTTTACGCATCGCACGATTTTGCACAGTTTATCAGTCCCGCCGTTTTGTGCATCGCACGGTTTTGCACAGTTCATCACTCGCGCCGTTTGGCGCATCGCACAGTTTTGTGCAGTTTATCACTCGCGCCGTTTGTTGCATCGCACAGTTTTGCGCAGTTTATCACTCGCGCCGTTTTGCGCATCGCACGGTTTTGCGCAGTTTATCACTCGCGCTGTTTTGCTTATCGCACTATTTTGCGAAGTTTATCACTCGCGCCGTTTTGCGTATCGTAGTGTTTTCGACAGTTTACCACTCACGCGGTTGTGCGCATCGCACTGTTTTGCGCAGTTTATCACTCGCGCCGTTGTGCGCATCGCACGGTTTTGCGCAGTTTATCACTCGCGCCGTTGTGCGCATCGCACTGTTTTGCACAGTATATCACTCGCGCCCTTTTGTACATCGCACTGTTTTCCGCAGTTTATCACTCACGCCGTTTTGCGCATCTCACGGTTTTGCGCAGTTTATCACTCGCGCCGTTTTGCAAATCGCACTGTTTTGCGAAGTTTATCACTCGCGCCGTTTTGCGTATCGCAGTGTTTTCGACAGTTTACCACTCGCGCGGTTGTGCGCATCGCACGGTTTTGCGTAGTTTATCACTCGCGCCGTTTTCCGTATCGCATTGTTTTCGGTAGTTTATCACTCGCGCGGTTGTGCGCATCGCACTGTTTTGCGCAGTTTATCACTCGCGCCGTTTTGCGAATCGCACGGTTTTGCGCAGTTTATGACTCGCGCCATTTTGCGCATCGCATTGTTTGGCGCAGTTTATGACTCGCGCCATTTTGCGCATCGCATTGTTTTGCGCAGTTTATCACTCGCGCCGTTTTGCGCATCGCATTGTTTTCGGCAGTTTATCACTCGCGCCGTTGTGCGCATCGCACGGTTTTGCGCAGTTTATCACTCGCGCCGTTTTGCACATCGCATTGTTTTCGACAGTTTATCACTCGTGCGGTTGTGCGCATCGCACTGTTTTGCGTAGTTTATCACTCGCGCCCTTTTGTACATCGCACTGTTTTCCGCAGTTTATCACTCCCGCCGTTTTGCAAATCGCACTGTTTTGCGTAGTTTATCACTCGCGCCGTTTTGCGTATCGCAGTGTCTTCGACAGTTTACCACTCGCGCGGTTGTGCGCATCGCACGGTTTTGCGCAGTTTATCACTCGCGCCGTTTTCCGTATCGCATTGTTTTCGGTAGTTTATCACTCGCGCGGTTGTGCTCATCGCACTGTTTTGCGCAGTTTATCACTCGCGCCGTTTTGCGACTCGCACGGTTTTGCGCAGTTTATGACTCGCGCCATTTTGCGTATCGCACTATTTTGCGCAGTTTATCACTCGCGCCGTTTTGCGCATCGCATTGTTTTCGGCAGTTTATCACTCGCGCCGTTGTGCGCATCGCACTGTTTTGCGCAGTTTATCACTCGCGCCGTTTTGCGCATCGCACTATTTTGCGCAGTTTATCACTCGCGCCGTTTTGCGCATCGCACTCTTGTCGGCAGTTTCTCACTCGCGCCGTTTTCCGCATCGCACGGTTTTGCACAGTTTATCACTCGCGCCGTTTTCCGCATCGCACGGTTCCACGAAGTTTATCACTCGCGCGGTTTTGAGCATCGCACTGTTTTGCGCAATTTATCACTCGTGCCGTTTTGCGCATCGCATTATTTTCGGCAGATTATCACTCGCTCCGTTTTGCGCGTCGCACGGTTTTGCGCAGTTTATCACTCGCGCCGTTTTGCGCTTGCCACGGTTTTGCGCAGTTTATCACTCGCGCCGTTTTGCGCATCGCACGATTTTACGCAGTTTATCACTCTCGCCGTTTTGCGCAGTTTATCACTCGCGCCGTTTTGCGTATCGCACCGCTTTGCGCAGTTTATCACTCCCACCGTTTCGCGCAGTTTATCACTCTCGCCGTTTTCTGCATCGCACGGTTTGCACAGTTTATCACTCGCGCCGTCTTGCGCATCGCATTGTTTTGCGCAGTTTATCACTCCCGCCGTTTTGCGCATCGCACTGTTTTGTGCAGTTTATCACTCGTGCCTTTTTGCGCATCGCACGATTTTGCGCAGTTTATTAGTCTCGCCGTTTTGCGCATCGCACGATTTTACGCAGTTTATCACTCGCGCCGTTTTGCGCATCGCACTGTTTTGCGCAGTTTCTCACTCGCGCCGTTTTGCGTATCGCATTGTTTTCGGCAGTTTACCACTCGCGCGGTTGTGCGCATTGCACTGTTTTGCGGAGTTTATCACGCGCGCCATTTTGCGCATCGCACTGTTTTGCGCAGTTTATCACCCGCGCCGTTTTGCGCATCGCACTGTTTTGCGCAGTTTATCACCCGCGCCGTTTTGCGCATCGCACTGTTTTGCGCAGTTTATCACTCGCGCCGTTTTGCGCATCGCACGATTTTGCGCAGTTTATCACTCGCGCCGTTTTGCGCGCCGCAGGGTTTTGTGAACTTTATCACTCGTGCCGTTTTGCGCATCGCATTGTTTTCGGCAGTTTATCACTCGTGCGGTTGTGCGCATCGCACTATTTTGCGCTGTTTATCACTCGCGCCGTTTTGCGCATCGCACGGTTTTGCGCAGTTTATCAGTCGCGCCGTTTTCCGCATCGCACTGTTTTGCGCAGTTTATCACTCGCGCCGTTTTGCGTATAGCATTGTTTTCGGCAGTTTACCACTCGCGCGGTTGTGCGCATCGCACTGTTTTGCGCAGTTTATCACTCGCGCCGTTTGTCACTCGCACCGTTTTGCGCAGTTTATCACTCCCACCGTTTCGCGCAGTTTATCACTCTCGCCGTTTTCCGCATCGCACGGTTTTTCGCAGTTTATCACTCGCGCCTTTTTGCGCATCGCACTGTTTTGCGCAGTTTATCACTCCCGCCGTTTTGCGCATCGCATTGTTTTGTGCAGTTTATCACTCACGCCGTTTGTTGCATCGCACGGTTTTGCACAGTTTATCACTCACGCCGTTTGTTGCATCGCACGGTTTTGCACAGTTTATCACTCGCGCCGTTTTGCGCATCGCACTATTTTGCGCAGTTTATCAGTCCCGCCGTTTTACGCATCGCACGATTTTGCACAGTTTATCAGTCCCGCCGTTTTGTGCATCGCACGGTTTTGCACAGTTCATCACTCGCGCCGTTTGGCGCATCGCACAGTTTTGTGCAGTTTATCACTCGCGCCGTTTGTTGCATCGCACAGTTTTGCGCAGTTTATCACTCGCGCCGTTTTGCGCATCGCACGGTTTTGCGCAGTTTATCACTCGCGCTGTTTTGCTTATCGCACTATTTTGCGAAGTTTATCACTCGCGCCGTTTTGCGTATCGTAGTGTTTTCGACAGTTTACCACTCACGCGGTTGTGCGCATCGCACTGTTTTGCGCAGTTTATCACTCGCGCCGTTGTGCGCATCGCACGGTTTTGCGCAGTTTATCACTCGCGCCGTTGTGCGCATCGCACTGTTTTGCACAGTATATCACTCGCGCCCTTTTGTACATCGCACTGTTTTCCGCAGTTTATCACTCACGCCGTTTTGCGCATCTCACGGTTTTGCGCAGTTTATCACTCGCGCCGTTTTGCAAATCGCACTGTTTTGCGAAGTTTATCACTCGCGCCGTTTTGCGTATCGCAGTGTTTTCGACAGTTTACCACTCGCGCGGTTGTGCGCATCGCACGGTTTTGCGTAGTTTATCACTCGCGCCGTTTTCCGTATCGCATTGTTTTCGGTAGTTTATCACTCGCGCGGTTGTGCGCATCGCACTGTTTTGCGCAGTTTATCACTCGCGCCGTTTTGCGAATCGCACGGTTTTGCGCAGTTTATGACTCGCGCCATTTTGCGCATCGCATTGTTTGGCGCAGTTTATGACTCGCGCCATTTTGCGCATCGCATTGTTTTGCGCAGTTTATCACTCGCGCCGTTTTGCGCATCGCATTGTTTTCGGCAGTTTATCACTCGCGCCGTTGTGCGCATCGCACGGTTTTGCGCAGTTTATCACTCGCGCCGTTTTGCACATCGCATTGTTTTCGACAGTTTATCACTCGTGCGGTTGTGCGCATCGCACTGTTTTGCGTAGTTTATCACTCGCGCCCTTTTGTACATCGCACTGTTTTCCGCAGTTTATCACTCCCGCCGTTTTGCAAATCGCACTGTTTTGCGTAGTTTATCACTCGCGCCGTTTTGCGTATCGCAGTGTCTTCGACAGTTTACCACTCGCGCGGTTGTGCGCATCGCACGGTTTTGCGCAGTTTATCACTCGCGCCGTTTTCCGTATCGCATTGTTTTCGGTAGTTTATCACTCGCGCGGTTGTGCTCATCGCACTGTTTTGCGCAGTTTATCACTCGCGCCGTTTTGCGACTCGCACGGTTTTGCGCAGTTTATGACTCGCGCCATTTTGCGTATCGCACTATTTTGCGCAGTTTATCACTCGCGCCGTTTTGCGCATCGCATTGTTTTCGGCAGTTTATCACTCGCGCCGTTGTGCGCATCGCACTGTTTTGCGCAGTTTATCACTCGCGCCGTTTTGCGCATCGCACTATTTTGCGCAGTTTATCACTCGCGCCGTTTTGCGCATCGCACTCTTGTCGGCAGTTTCTCACTCGCGCCGTTTTCCGCATCGCACGGTTTTGCACAGTTTATCACTCGCGCCGTTTTCCGCATCGCACGGTTCCACGAAGTTTATCACTCGCGCGGTTTTGAGCATCGCACTGTTTTGCGCAATTTATCACTCGTGCCGTTTTGCGCATCGCATTATTTTCGGCAGATTATCACTCGCTCCGTTTTGCGCGTCGCACGGTTTTGCGCAGTTTATCACTCGCGCCGTTTTGCGCTTGCCACGGTTTTGCGCAGTTTATCACTCGCGCCGTTTTGCGCATCGCACGATTTTACGCAGTTTATCACTCTCGCCGTTTTGCGCAGTTTATCACTCGCGCCGTTTTGCGTATCGCACCGCTTTGCGCAGTTTATCACTCCCACCGTTTCGCGCAGTTTATCACTCTCGCCGTTTTCTGCATCGCACGGTTTGCACAGTTTATCACTCGCGCCGTCTTGCGCATCGCATTGTTTTGCGCAGTTTATCACTCCCGCCGTTTTGCGCATCGCACTGTTTTGTGCAGTTTATCACTCGTGCCTTTTTGCGCATCGCACGATTTTGCGCAGTTTATTAGTCTCGCCGTTTTGCGCATCGCACGATTTTACGCAGTTTATCACTCGCGCCGTTTTGCGCATCGCACTGTTTTGCGCAGTTTCTCACTCGCGCCGTTTTGCGTATCGCATTGTTTTCGGCAGTTTACCACTCGCGCGGTTGTGCGCATTGCACTGTTTTGCGGAGTTTATCACGCGCGCCATTTTGCGCATCGCACTGTTTTGCGCAGTTTATCACCCGCGCCGTTTTGCGCATCGCACTGTTTTGCGCAGTTTATCACCCGCGCCGTTTTGCGCATCGCACTGTTTTGCGCAGTTTATCACTCGCGCCGTTTTGCGCATCGCACGATTTTGCGCAGTTTATCACTCGCGCCGTTTTGCGCGCCGCAGGGTTTTGTGAACTTTATCACTCGTGCCGTTTTGCGCATCGCATTGTTTTCGGCAGTTTATCACTCGTGCGGTTGTGCGCATCGCACTATTTTGCGCTGTTTATCACTCGCGCCGTTTTGCGCATCGCACGGTTTTGCGCAGTTTATCAGTCGCGCCGTTTTCCGCATCGCACTGTTTTGCGCAGTTTATCACTCGCGCCGTTTTGCGTATAGCATTGTTTTCGGCAGTTTACCACTCGCGCGGTTGTGCGCATCGCACTGTTTTGCGCAGTTTATCACTCGCGCCGTTTGTCACTCGCACCGTTTTGCGCAGTTTATCACTCCCACCGTTTCGCGCAGTTTATCACTCTCGCCGTTTTCCGCATCGCACGGTTTTTCGCAGTTTATCACTCGCGCCTTTTTGCGCATCGCACTGTTTTGCGCAGTTTATCACTCCCGCCGTTTTGCGCATCGCACTGTTTTGTGCAGTTTATCACTCACGCCGTTTGTTGCATCGCACGGTTTTGCACAGTTTATCACTCACGCCGTTTGTTGCATCGCACGGTTTTGCACAGTTTATCACTCGCGCCGTTTTGCGCATCGCACTATTTTGCGCAGTTTATCAGTCCCGCCGTTTTACGCATCGCACGATTTTGCGCAGTTTATCAGTCCCGCCGTTTTGTGCATCGCACGGTTTTGCACAGTTCATCACTCGCGCCGTTTGGCGCATCGCACAGTTTTGTGCAGTTTATCACTCGCGCCGTTTGTTGCATCGCACAGTTTTGCGCAGTTTATCACTCGCGCCGTTTTGCGCATCGCACGGTTTTGCGCAGTTTATCACTCGCGCTGTTTTGCTTATCGCACTGTTTTGCAAAGTTTATCACTCGCGCCGTTTTGCGTATCGTAGTGTTTTCGACAGTTTACCACTCACGCGGTTGTGCGCATCGCACTGTTTTGCGCAGTTTATCACTCGCGCCGTTGTGCGCATCGCACGGTTTTGCGCAGTTTATCACTCGCGCCGTTGTGCGCATCGCACTGTTTTGCACAGTTTATCACTCGCGCCCTTTTGTACATCGCACTGTTTTCCGCAGTTTATCACTCACGCCGTTTTGCGCATCTCACGGTTTTGCGCAGTTTATCACTCGCGCCGTTTTGCAAATCGCACTGTTTTGCGAAGTTTATCACTCGCGCCGTTTTGCGTATCGCAGTGTTTTCGACAGTTTACCACTCGCGCGGTTGTGCGCATCGCACGGTTTTACGTAGTTTATCACTCGCGCCGTTTTCCGTATCGCATTGTTTTCGGTAGTTTATCACTCGCGCGGTTGTGCGCATCGCACTGTTTTGCGCAGTTTATCACTCGCGCCGTTTTGCGAATCGCACGGTTTTGCGCAGTTTATGACTCGCGCCATTTTGCGCATCGCATTGTTTGGCGCAGTTTATGACTCGCGCCATTTTGCGCATCGCATTGTTTTGCGCAGTTTATCACTCGCGCCGTTTTGCGCATCGCATTGTTTTCGGCAGTTTATCACTCGCGCCGTTGTGCGCATCGCACGGTTTTGCGCAGTTTATCACTCGCGCCGTTTTGCACATCGCATTGTTTTCGACAGTTTATCACTCGTGCGGTTGTGCGCATCGCACTGTTTTGCGTAGTTTATCACTCGCGCCCTTTTGTACATCGCACTGTTTTCCGCAGTTTATCACTCCCGCCGTTTTGCAAATCGCACTGTTTTGCGTGGTTTATCACTCGCGCCGTTTTGCGTATCGCAGTGTCTTCGACAGTTTACCACTCGCGCGGTTGTGCGCATCGCATGGTTTTGCGCAGTTTATCACTCGCGCCGTTTTCCGTATCGCATTATTTTCGGTAGTTTATCACTCGCGCGGTTGTGCTCATCGCACTGTTTTGCGCAGTTTATCACTCGCGCCGTTTTGCGACTCGCACGGTTTTGCGCAGTTTATGACTCGCGCCATTTTGCGTATCGCACTATTTTGCGCAGTTTATCACTCGCGCCGTTTTGCGCATCGCATTGTTTTCGGCAGTTTATCACTCGCGCCGTTGTGCGCATCGCACTGTTTTGCGCAGTTTATCACTCGCGCCGTTTTGCGCATCGCACTATTTTGCGCAGTTTATCACTCGCGCCGTTTTGCGCATCGCACTCTTGTCGGCAGTTTCTCACTCGCGCCGTTTTCCGCATCGCACGGTTTTGCACAGTTTATCACTCGCGCCGTTTTCCGCATCGCACGGTTCCACGCAGTTTATCACTCGCGCGGTTTTGAGCATCGCACTGTTTTGCGCGGTTTATCACTCGTGCCGTTTTGCGCATCGCATTATTTTCGGCAGATTATCACTCGCTCCGTTTTGCGCGTCGCACGGTTTTGCGCAGTTTATCACTCGCGCCGTTTTGCGCTTGCCACGGTTTTGCGCAGTTTATCACTCACGCCGTTTTGCGCATCGCACGATTTTACGCAGTTTATCACTCTCGCCGTTTTGCGCAGTTTATCACTCGCGCCGTTTTGCGTATCGCACCGTTTTGCGCAGTTTATCACTCCCACCGTTTCGCGCAGTTTATCACTCTCGCCGTTTTCTGCATCGCACGGTTTGCACAGTTTATCACTCGCGCCGTCTTGCGCATCGCATTGTTTTGCGCAGTTTATCACTCCCGCCGTTTTGCGCATCGCACTGTTTTGTGCAGTTTATCACTCGTGCCTTTTTGCGCATCGCACGATTTTGCGCAGTTTATTAGTCTCGTCGTTTTGCGCATCGCACGATTTTACGCAGTTTATCACTCGCGCCGTTTTGCGCATCGCACTGTTTTGCGCAGTTTCTCACTCGCGCCGTTTTGCGTATCGCATTGTTTTCGGCAGTTTACCACTCGCGCGGTTGTGCGCATTGCACTGTTTTGCGGAGTTTATCACGCGCGCCATTTTGCGCATCGCACTGTTTTGCGCAGTTTATCACCCGCGCCGTTTTGCGCATCGCACTGTTTTGCGCAGTTTATCACCCGCGTCGTTTTGCGCATCGCACTGTTTTGCGCAGTTTATCACTCGCGCCGTTTTGCGCATCGCACGATTTTGCGCAGTTTATCACTCGCGCCGTTTTGCGCGCCGCAGGGTTTTGTGAAATTTATCACTCGTGCCGTTTTGCGCATCGCATTGTTTTCGGCAGTTTATCACTCGTGCGGTTGTGCGCATCGCACTATTTTGCGCTGTTTATCACTCGCGCCGTTTTGCGCATCGCACGGTTTTGCGCAGTTTATCAGTCGCGCCGTTTTCCGCATCGCACTGTTTTGCGCAGTTTATCACTCGCGCCGTTTTGCGTATAGCATTGTTTTCGGCAGTTTACCACTCGCGCGGTTGTGCGCATCGCACTGTTTTGCGCAGTTTATCACTCGCGCCGTTTGTCACTCGCACCGTTTTGCGCAGTTTATCACTCCCACCGTTTCGCGCAGTTTATCACTCTCGCCGTTTTCCGCATCGCACGGTTTTTCGCAGTTTATCACTCGCGCCTTTTTGCGCATCGCACTGTTTTGCGCAGTTTATCACTCCCGCCGTTTTGCGCATCGCACTGTTTTGTGCAGTTTATCACTCACGCCGTTTGTTGCATCGCACGGTTTTGCACAGTTTATCACTCACGCCGTTTGTTGCATCGCACGGTTTTGCACAGTTTATCACTCGCGCCGTTTTGCGCATCGCACTATTTTGCGCAGTTTATCAGTCCCGCCGTTTTACGCATCGCACGATTTTGCGCAGTTTATCAGTCCCGCCGTTTTGTGCATCGCACGGTTTTGCACAGTTCATCACTCGCGCCGTTTGGCGCATCGCACAGTTTTGTGCAGTTTATCACTCGCGCCGTTTGTTGCATCGCACAGTTTTGCGCAGTTTATCACTCGCGCCGTTTTGCGCATCGCACGGTTTTGCGCAGTTTATCACTCGCGCTGTTTTGCTTATCGCACTGTTTTGCGAAGTTTATCACTCGCGCCGTTTTGCGTATCGTAGTGTTTTCGACAGTTTACCACTCACGCGGTTGTGCGCATCGCACTGTTTTGCACAGTTTATCACTCGCGCCGTTGTGCGCATCGCACGGTTTTGCGCAGTTTATCACTCGCGCCGTTGTGCGCATCGCACTGTTTTGCGCAGTTTATCACTCGCGCCCTTTTGTACATCGCACTGTTTTTCGCAGTTTATCACTCACGCCGTTTTGCGCATCTCACGGTTTTGCGCAGTTTATCACTCGCGCCGTTTTGCAAATCGCACTGTTTTGCGAAGTTTATCACTCGCGCCGTTTTGCGTATCGCAGTGTTTTCGACAGTTTACCACTCGCGCGGTTGTGCGCATCGCACGGTTTTGCGTAGTTTATCACTCGCGCCGTTTTCCGTATCGCATTGTTTTCGGTAGTTTATCACTCGCGCGGTTGTGCGCATCGCACTGTTTTGCGCAGTTTATCACTCGCGCCGTTTTGCGAATCGCACGGTTTTGCGCAGTTTATGACTCGCGCCATTTTGCGCATCGCATTGTTTTGCGCAGTTTATCACTCGCGCCGTTTTGCGCATCGCATTGTTTTCGGCAGTTTATCACTCGCGCCGTTGTGCGCATCGCACGGTTTTGCGCAGTTTATCACTCGCGCCGTTTTGCACATCGCATTGTTTTCGACAGTTTATCACTCCTGCGGTTGTGCGCATCGCACTGTTTTGCGTAGTTTATCACTCGCGCCCTTTTGTACATCGCACTGTTTTCCGCAGTTTATCACTCCCGCCGTTTTGCAAATCGCACTGTTTTGCGAAGTTTATCACTCGCGCCGTTTTGCGTATCGCAGTGTTTTCGACAGTTTACCACTCGCGCGGTTGTGCGCATCGCACGGTTTTGCGCAGTTTATCACTCGCGCCGTTTTCCGTATCGCATTGTTTTCGGTAGTTTATCACTCGCGCGGTTGTGCGCATCGCACTGTTTTTTGCAGTTTATCACTCACGCCGTTTTGCGACTCGCACGGTTTTGCGCAGTTTATGACTCGCGCCATTTTGCGTATCGCACTATTTTGCGCAGTTTATCACTCGCGCCGTTTTGCGCATCGCATTGTTTTCGGCAGTTTATCACTCGCGCCGTTGTGCGCATCGCACTGTTTTGCGCAGTTTATCACTCGCGCCGTTTTGCGCATCGCACTTTTTGCGCAGTTTATCACTCGCGCCGTTTTGCGCATCGCACTCTTTTCGGCAGTTTCTCACTCGCGCCGTTTTCCGCATCACACGGTTTTGCACAGTTTATCACTCGCGCCGTTTTGCACATCGCACTCTTTTCGGCAGTTTCTCACTCGCACCGTTTTCCGCATCGCACGGTTTTGCACAGTTTATCACTCGCGCCGTTTTCCGCATCGCACGGTTCCACGCAGTTTATCACTCGCGCGGTTTTGCGCATCGCACTGTTTTGCGCGGTTTATCACTCGTGCCGTTTTGCGCATCGCATTATTTTCGGCAGATTACCACTCGCTCCGTTTTGCGCGTCGCACGGTTTTGCGCAGTTTATCACTCGCGCCGTTTTGCGCTTGCCACGGTTTTGCGCAGTTTATCACTCGCGCCTTTTTGCGCATCGCACGATTTTACGCAGTTTATCACTCTCGCCGTTTTGCACAGTTTATCACTCGCGCCGTTTTGCGCATCGCACCGTTTTGCGCAGTTTATCACTCCCACCGTTTCGCGCAGTTTATCACTCTCGCCGTTTTCTGCATCGCACGGCTTGCACAGTTTATCACTCGCGCCGTTTTGCGCATCGCACTGTTTTGCGCAGTTTATCACTCCCGCCGTTTTGCGCATCGCACTGTTTTGTGCAGTTTATCACTCGTGCCTTTTTGCGCATCGCACGATTTTGCGCAGTTTATTAGTCTCGTCGTTTTGCGCATCGCACGATTTTACGCAGTATATCACTCGCGCCGTTTTGCGCATCGCACTGTTTTGCGCAGTTTCTCACTCGCGCCGTTTTGCGTATCGCATTGTTTTCGGCAGTTTACCATTCGCGCAGTTGTGCGCATGGCACTGTTTTGCGGAGTTTATCACGCGCGCCATTTTGCGCATCGCACTGTTTTGCGCAGTTTATCACCCGCGCCGTTTTGCGCATCGCACTGTTTTGCGCAGTTTATCACCCGCGTCGTTTTGCGCATCGCACTGTTTTGCGCAGTTTATCACTCGCGCCGTTTTGCGCATCGCACGATTTTGCGCAGTTTATCACTCGCGCCGTTTTGCGCGTCGCAGGGTTTTGTGAAATTTATCACTCGTGCCGTTTTGCGCATCGCATTGTTTTCGGCAGTTTATCACTCGTGCGGTTGTGCGCATCGCACTATTTTGCGCTGTTTATCACTCGCGCCGTTTTGCGCATCGCACGGTTTTGCGCAGTTTATCAGTCGCGCCGTTTTCCGCATCGCACTGTTTTGCGCAGTTTATCACTCGCGCCGTTTTGCGTATAGCATTGTTTTCGGCAGTTTACCACTCGCGCGGTTGTGCGCATCGCACTGTTTTGCGCAGTTTATCACTCGCGCCGTTTGTCACTCGCACCGTTTTGCGCAGTTTATCACTCCCACCGTTTCGCGCAGTTTATCACTCTCGCCGTTTTCCGCATCGCACGGTTTTTCGCAGTTTATCACTCGCGCCTTTTTGCGCATCGCACTGTTTTGCGCAGTTTATCACTCCCGCCGTTTTGCGCATCGCACTGTTTTGTGCAGTTTATCACTCACGCCGTTTGTTGCATCGCACGGTTTTGCACAGTTTATCACTCACGCCGTTTGTTGCATCGCACGGTTTTGCACAGTTTATCACTCGCGCCGTTTTGCGCATCGCACGGTTTTGCACAGTTTATCACTCGCGCCGTTTTGCGCATCGCACTGTTTTGCGCAGTTTATCACTCGCGCCGTTTTGCGCATCGCACGGTTTTGCGCAGTTTATCACTCGCGCTGTTTTGCTTATCGCACTGTTTTGCGAAGTTTATCACTCGCGCCGTTTTGCGTATCGTAGTGTTTTCGACAGTTTACCACTCACGCGGTTGTGCGCATCGCACTGTTTTGCGCAGTTTATCACTCGCGTCGTTGTGCGCATCGCACGGTTTTGCGCAGTTTATCACTCGCGCCGTTGTGCGCATCGCACTGTTTTGCGCAGTTTATCACTCGCGCCCTTTTGTACATCGCACTGTTTTCCGCAGTTTATCACTCACGCCGTTTTGCGCATCTCACGGTTTTGCGCAGTTTATCACTCGCGCCGTTTTGCAAATCGCACTGTTTTGCGAAGTTTATCACTCGCGCCGTTTTGCGTATCGCAGTGTTTTCGACAGTTTACCACTCGCGCGGTTGTGCGCATCGCACGGTTTTGCGCAGTTTATCACTCGCGCCGTTTTCCGTATCGCATTGTTTTCGGTAGTTTATCACTCGCGCGGTTGTGCGCATCGCACTGTTTTGCGCAGTTTATCACTCGCGCCGTTTTGCGAATCGCACGGTTTTGCGCAGTTTATGACTCGTGCCATTTTGCGCATCGCATTGTTTTACGCAGTTTATCACTCGCGCCGTTTTGCGCATCGCATTGTTTTCGGCAGTTTATCACTCGCGCCGTTGTGCGCATCGCACGGTTTTGCGCAGTTTATCACTCGCGCCGTTTGGCACATCGCATTGTTTTCGACAGTTTATCACTCGTGCGGTTGTGCGCATCGCACTGTTTTGCGTAGTTTATCACTCGCGCCCTTTTGTACATCGCACTGTTTTCCGCAGTTTATCACTCCCGCCGTTTTGCAAATCGCACTATTTTGCGAAGTTTATCACTCGCGCCGTTTTGCGTATCGCAGTGTTTTCGACAGTTTACCACTCGCGCGGTTGTGCGCATCGCACGGTTTTGCGCAGTTTATCACTCGCGCCGTTTTCCGTATCGCATTGTTTTCGGTAGTTTATCACTCGCGCGGTTGTGCGCATCGCACTGTTTTGCGCAGTTTATCACTCGCGCCGTTTTGCGACTCGAACGGTTTTGTGCAGTTTATGACTCGCGCCATTTTGCGTATCGCACTATTTTGCGCAGTTTATCACTCGCGCCGTTTTGCGCATCGCATTGTTTTCGGCAGTTTATCACTCGCGCCGTTGTGCGAATCGCACTGTTTTGCGCAGTTTATCACTCGCGCCGTTTTGCGCATCGCACTATTTTGCGCAGTTTATCACTCGCGCCGTTTTGCGCATCGCACTCTTTTCGGCAGTTTCTCACTCGCGCCGTTTTCCGCATCACACGGTTTTGCACAGTTTATCACTCGCGCCGTTTTGCACATCGCACTCTTTTCGGCAGTTTCTCACTCGCACCGTTTTCCGCATCGCACGGTTTTGCACAGTTTATCACTCGCGCCGTTTTCCGCATCGCACGGTTCCACGCAGTTTATCACTCGCGCGGTTTTGCGCATCGCACTGTTTTGCGCGGTTTATCACTCGTGCCGTTTTGCGCATCGCATTATTTTCGGCAGATTACCACTCGCTCCGTTTTGCGCGTCGCACGGTTTTGCGCAGTTTATCACTCGCGCCGTTTTGCGCTTGCCACGGTTTTGCACAGTTTATCACTCGCGCCTTTTTACGCATCGCACGATTTTACGCAGTTTATCACTCTCGCCGTTTTGCACAGTTTATCACTCGCGCCGTTTTGCGTATCGCACCGTTTTGCGCAGTTTATCACTCCCACCGTTTCGCGCAGTTTATCACTCTCGCCGTTTTCTGCATCGCACGGCTTGCACAGTTTATCACTCGAGCCGTTTTGCGCATCGCACTGTTTTGCGCAGTTTATCACTCCCGCCGTTTTGCGCATCGCACTGTTTTGTGCAGTTTATCACTCGTGCCTTTTTGCGCATCGCACGATTTTGCGCAGTTTATTAGTCTCGTCGTTTTGCGCATCGCACGATTTTACGCAGTTTATCACTCGCGCCGTTTTGCGCATCGCACTGTTTTGCGCAGTTTCTCACTCGCGCCGTTTTGCGTATCGCATTGTTTTCGGCAGTTTACCACTCGCGCGGTTGTGCGCATGGCACTGTTTTGCGGAGTTTATCACTCGCGCCGTTTTGCGCGTCGCAGGGTTTTGTGAAATTTATCACTCGTGCCGTTTTGCGCATCGCATTGTTTTCGGCAGTTTATCACTCGTGCGGTTGTGCGCATCGCACTATTTTGCGCTGTTTATCACTCGCGCCGTTTTGCGCATCGCACGGTTTTGCGCAGTTTATCAGTCGCGCCGTTTTCCGCATCGCACTGTTTTGCGCAGTTTATCACTCGCGCCGTTTTGCGTATAGCATTGTTTTCGGCAGTTTACCACTCGCGCGGTTGTGCGCATCGCACTGTTTTGCGCAGTTTATCACTCGCGCCGTTTGTCACTCGCACCGTTTTGCGCAGTTTATCACTCCCACCGTTTCGCGCAGTTTATCACTCTCGCCGTTTTCCGCATCGCACGGTTTTTCGCAGTTTATCACTCGCGCCTTTTTGCGCATCGCACTGTTTTGCGCAGTTTATCACTCCCGCCGTTTTGCGCATCGCACTGTTTTGTGCAGTTTATCACTCACGCCGTTTGTTGCATCGCACGGTTTTGCACAGTTTATCACTCACGCTGTTTGTTGCATCGCACGGTTTTGCACAGTTTATCACTCGCGCCGTTTTGCGCATCGCACTATTTTGCGCATTTTATCAGTCCCGCCATTTTGCGCATCGCACGGTTTTGCACAGTTTATCACTCGCGCCGTTTTGCGCATCGCACTGTTTTGCGCAGTTTATCACTCGCGCCGTTTTGCGCATCGCACGGTTTTGCGCAGTTTATCACTCGCGCTGTTTTGCTTATCGCACTGTTTTGCGAAGTTTATCACTCGCGCCGTTTTGCGTATCGTAGTGTTTTCGACAGTTTACCACTCACGCGGTTGTGCGCATCGCACTGTTTTGCGCAGTTTATCACTCGCGTCGTTGTGCGCATCGCACGGTTTTGCGCAGTTTATCACTCGCGCCGTTGTGCGCATCGCACTGTTTTGCGCAGTTTATCACTCGCGCCCTTTTGTACATCGCACTGTTTTCCGCAGTTTATCACTCACGCCGTTTTGCGCATCTCACGGTTTTGCGCAGTTTATCACTCGCGCCGTTTTGCAAATCGCACTGTTTTGCGAAGTTTATCACTCGCGCCGTTTTGCGTATCGCAGTGTTTTCGACAGTTTACCACTCGCGCGGTTGTGCGCATCGCACGGTTTTGCGCAGTTTATCACTCGCGCCGTTTTCCGTATCGCATTGTTTTCGGTAGTTTATCACTCGCGCGGTTGTGCGCATCGCACTGTTTTGCGCAGTTTATCACTCGCGCCGTTTTGCGAATCGCACGGTTTTGCGCAGTTTATGACTCGTGCCATTTTGCGCATCGCATTGTTTTACGCAGTTTATCACTCGCGCCGTTTTGCGCATCGCATTGTTTTCGGCAGTTTATCACTCGCGCCGTTGTGCGCATCGCACGGTTTTGCGCAGTTTATCACTCGCGCCGTTTGGCACATCGCATTGTTTTCGACAGTTTATCACTCGTGCGGTTGTGCGCATCGCACTGTTTTGCGTAGTTTATCACTCGCGCCCTTTTGTACATCGCACTGTTTTCCGCAGTTTATCACTCCCGCCGTTTTGCAAATCGCACTATTTTGCGAAGTTTATCACTCGCGCCGTTTTGCGTATCGCAGTGTTTTCGACAGTTTACCACTCGCGCGGTTGTGCGCATCGCACGGTTTTGCGCAGTTTATCACTCGCGCCGTTTTCCGTATCGCATTGTTTTCGGTAGTTTATCACTCGCGCGGTTGTGCGCATCGCACTGTTTTGCGCAGTTTATCACTCGCGCCGTTTTGCGACTCGAACGGTTTTGTGCAGTTTATGACTCGCGCCATTTTGCGTATCGCACTATTTTGCGCAGTTTATCACTCGCGCCGTTTTGCGCATCGCATTGTTTTCGGCAGTTTATCACTCGCGCCGTTGTGCGAATCGCACTGTTTTGCGCAGTTTATCACTCGCGCCGTTTTGCGCATCGCACTATTTTGCGCAGTTTATCACTCGCGCCGTTTTGCGCATCGCACTCTTTTCGGCAGTTTCTCACTCGCGCCGTTTTCCGCATCACACGGTTTTGCACAGTTTATCACTCGCGCCGTTTTGCACATCGCACTCTTTTCGGCAGTTTCTCACTCGCACCGTTTTCCGCATCGCACGGTTTTGCACAGTTTATCACTCGCGCCGTTTTCCGCATCGCACGGTTCCACGCAGTTTATCACTCGCGCGGTTTTGCGCATCGCACTGTTTTGCGCGGTTTATCACTCGTGCCGTTTTGCGCATCGCATTATTTTCGGCAGATTACCACTCGCTCCGTTTTGCGCGTCGCACGGTTTTGCGCAGTTTATCACTCGCGCCGTTTTGCGCTTGCCACGGTTTTGCACAGTTTATCACTCGCGCCTTTTTACGCATCGCACGATTTTACGCAGTTTATCACTCTCGCCGTTTTGCACAGTTTATCACTCGCGCCGTTTTGCGTATCGCACCGTTTTGCGCAGTTTATCACTCCCACCGTTTCGCGCAGTTTATCACTCTCGCCGTTTTCTGCATCGCACGGCTTGCACAGTTTATCACTCGAGCCGTTTTGCGCATCGCACTGTTTTGCGCAGTTTATCACTCCCGCCGTTTTGCGCATCGCACTGTTTTGTGCAGTTTATCACTCGTGCCTTTTTGCGCATCGCACGATTTTGCGCAGTTTATTAGTCTCGTCGTTTTGCGCATCGCACGATTTTACGCAGTTTATCACTCGCGCCGTTTTGCGCATCGCACTGTTTTGCGCAGTTTCTCACTCGCGCCGTTTTGCGTATCGCATTGTTTTCGGCAGTTTACCACTCGCGCGGTTGTGCGCATGGCACTGTTTTGCGGAGTTTATCACTCGCGCCGTTTTGCGCGTCGCAGGGTTTTGTGAAATTTATCACTCGTGCCGTTTTGCGCATCGCATTGTTTTCGGCAGTTTATCACTCGTGCGGTTGTGCGCATCGCACTATTTTGCGCTGTTTATCACTCGCGCCGTTTTGCGCATCGCACGGTTTTGCGCAGTTTATCAGTCGCGCCGTTTTCCGCATCGCACTGTTTTGCGCAGTTTATCACTCGCGCCGTTTTGCGTATAGCATTGTTTTCGGCAGTTTACCACTCGCGCGGTTGTGCGCATCGCACTGTTTTGCGCAGTTTATCACTCGCGCCGTTTGTCACTCGCACCGTTTTGCGCAGTTTATCACTCCCACCGTTTCGCGCAGTTTATCACTCTCGCCGTTTTCCGCATCGCACGGTTTTTCGCAGTTTATCACTCGCGCCTTTTTGCGCATCGCACTGTTTTGCGCAGTTTATCACTCCCGCCGTTTTGCGCATCGCACTGTTTTGTGCAGTTTATCACTCACGCCGTTTGTTGCATCGCACGGTTTTGCACAGTTTATCACTCACGCCGTTTGTTGCATCGCACGGTTTTGCACAGTTTATCACTCGCGCCGTTTTGCGCATCGCACTATTTTGCGCATTTTATCAGTCCCGCCATTTTGCGCATCGCACGGTTTTGCACAGTTTATCACTCGCGCCGTTTTGCGCATCGCACTGTTTTGCGCAGTTTATCACTCGCGCCGTTTTGCGCATCGCACGGTTTTTGCGCAGTTTATCACTCGCGCTGTTTTGCTTATCGCACTGTTTTGCGAAGTTTATCACTCGCGCCGTTTTGCGTATCGTAGTGTTTTCGACAGTTTACCACTCACGCGGTTGTGCGCATCGCACTGTTTTGCGCAGTTTATCACTCGCGTCGTTGTGCGCATCGCACGGTTTTGCGCAGTTTATCACTCGCGCCGTTGTGCGCATCGCACTGTTTTGCGCAGTTTATCACTCGCGCCCTTTTGTACATCGCACTGTTTTCCGCAGTTTATCACTCACGCCGTTTTGCGCATCTCACGGTTTTGCGCAGTTTATCACTCGCGCCGTTTTGCAAATCGCACTGTTTTGCGAAGTTTATCACTCGCGCCATTTTGCGTATCGCAGTGTTTTCGACAGTTTACCACTCGCGCGGTTGTGCGCATCGCACGGTTTTGCGCAGTTTATCACTCGCGCCGTTTTCCGTATCGCATTGTTTTCGGTAGTTTATCACTCGCGCGGTTGTGCGCATCGCACTGTTTTGCGCAGTTTATCACTCGCGCCGTTTTGCGAATCGCACGGTTTTCCGCAGTTTATGACTCGTGCCATTTTGCGCATCGCATTGTTTTACGCAGTTTATCACTCGCGCCGTTTTGCGCATCGCATTGTTTTCGGCAGTTTATCACTCGCGCCGTTGTGCGCATCGCACGGTTTTGCGCAGTTTATCACTCGCGCCGTTTGGCACATCGCATTGTTTTCGACAGTTTATCACTCGTGCGGTTGTGCGCATCGCACTGTTTTGCGTAGTTTATCACTCGCGCCCTTTTGTACATCGCACTGTTTTCCGCAGTTTATCACTCCCGCCGTTTTGCAAATCGCACTATTTTGCGAAGTTTATCACTCGCGCCGTTTTGCGTATCGCAGTGTTTTCGACAGTTTACCACTCGCGCGGTTGTGCGCATCGCACGGTTTTGCGCAGTTTATCACTCGCGCCGTTTTCCGTATCGCATTGTTTTTCGGTAGTTTATCACTCGCGCGGTTGTGCGCATCGCACTGTTTTGCGCAGTTTATCACTCGCGCCGTTTTGCGACTCGAACGGTTTTGTGCAGTTTATGACTCGCGCCATTTTGCGTATCGCACTATTTTGCGCAGTTTATCACTCGCGCCGTTTTGCGCATCGCATTGTTTTCGGCAGTTTATCACTCGCGCCGTTGTGCGAATCGCACTGTTTTGCGCAGTTTATCACTCGCGCCGTTTTGCGCATCGCACTATTTTGCGCAGTTTATCACTCGCGCCGTTTTGCGCATCGCACTCTTTTCGGCAGTTTCTCACTCGCGCCGTTTTCCGCATCACACGGTTTTGCACAGTTTATCACTCGCGCCGTTTTGCACATCGCACTCTTTTCGGCAGTTTCTCACTCGCACCGTTTTCCGCATCGCACGGTTTTGCACAGTTTATCACTCGCGCCGTTTTCCGCATCGCACGGTTCCACGCAGTTTATCACTCGCGCGGTTTTGCGCATCGCACTGTTTTGCGCGGTTTATCACTCGTGCCGTTTTGCGCATCGCATTATTTTCGGCAGATTACCACTCGCTCCGTTTTGCGCGTCGCACGGTTTTGCACAGTTTATCACTCGCGCCGTTTTGCGCTTGCCACGGTTTTGCACAGTTTATCACTCGCGCCTTTTTACGCATCGCACGATTTTACGCAGTTTATCACTCTCGCCGTTTTGCACAGTTTATCACTCGCGCCGTTTTGCGTATCGCACCGTTTTGCGCAGTTTATCACTCCCACCGTTTCGCGCAGTTTAATCACTCTCGCCGTTTTCTGCATCGCACGGCTTGCACAGTTTATCACTCGAGCCGTTTTGCGCATCGCACTGTTTTGCGCAGTTTATCACTCCCGCCGTTTTGCGCATCGCACTGTTTTGTGCAGTTTATCACTCGTGCCTTTTTGCGCATCGCACGATTTTGCGCAGTTTATTAGTCTCGTCGTTTTGCGCATCGCACGATTTTACGCAGTTTATCACTCGCGCCGTTTTGCGCATCGCACTGTTTTGCGCAGTTTCTCACTCGCGCCGTTTTGCGTATCGCATTGTTTTCGGCAGTTTACCACTCGCGCGGTTGTGCGCATGGCACTGTTTTGCGGAGTTTATCACGCGCGCCATTTTGCGCATCGCACTGTTTTGCGGAGTTTATCACCCGCGCCGTTTTGCGCATCGCACTGTTTTGCGCAGTTTATCACCCGCGTCGTTTTGCGCATCGCACTGTTTTGCGCAGTTTATCACTCGCGCCGTTTTGCGCATCGTACGATTTTGCGCAGTTTATCACTCGCGCCGTTTTGCGCGTTGCAGGGTTTTGTGAAATTTATCACTCGTGCTGTTTTGCGTATAGCATTGTTTTCGGCAGTTTAACTCTCGCGCGGTTGTGCGCATCGCACTGTTTTGCGCAGTTTATCACTCGCGCCGTTTGTCACTCGCACCGTTTTGCGCAGTTTATCACTCCCACCGTTTCGCGCAGTTTATCACTCTCGCCGTTTTCCGCATCGCACGGTTTTTCGCAGTTTATCACTCGCGCCTTTTTGCGCATCGCACTGTTTTGTGCAGTTTATCACTCACGCCGTTTTGCGCATCGCACTGTTTTGTGCAGTTTATCACTCACGCCGTTTGTTGCATCGCACGGTTTTGCACAGTTTATCACTCACGCCGTTTGTTGCATCGCACGGTTTTGCACAGTTTATCACTCGCGCCGTTTTGCGCATCGCACTATTTTGCGCATTTTATCAGTCCCGCCATTTTGCGCATCGCACGGTTTTGCACAGTTTATCACTCGCGCCGTTTTGCGCATCGCACTGTTTTGCGCAGTTTATCACTCGCGCCGTTTTGCGCATCGCACGGTTTTGCGCAGTTTATCACTCGCGCTGTTTTGCTTATCGCACTGTTTTGCGAAGTTTATCACTCGTGCCGTTTTGCGTATCGTAGTGTTTTCGACAGTTTACCACTCACGCGGTTGTGCGCATCGCACTGTTTTGCGCAGTTTATCACTCGCGTCGTTGTGCGCATCGCACGGTTTTGCGCAGTTTATCACTCGCGCCGTTGTGCGCATCGCACTGTTTTGCGCAGTTTATCACTCGCGCCCTTTTGTACATCGCACTGTTTTCCGCAGTTTATCACTCACGCCGTTTTGCGCATCTCACGGTTTTGCGCAGTTTATCACTCGCGCCGTTTTGCAAATCGCACTGTTTTGCGAAGTTTATCACTCGCGCCGTTTTGCGTATCGCAGTGTTTTCGACAGTTTACCACTCGCGCGGTTGTGCGCATCGCACGGTTTTGCGCAGTTTATCACTCGCGCCGTTTTCCGTATCGCATTGTTTTCGGTAGTTTATCACTCGCGCGGTTGTGCGCATCGCACTGTTTTGCGCAGTTTATCACTCGCGCCGTTTTGCGAATCGCACGGTTTTGCGCAGTTTATGACTCGTGCCATTTTGCGCATCGCATTGTTTTACGCAGTTTATCACTCACGCCGTTTTGCGCATCGCATTGTTTTCGGCAGTTTATCACTCGCGCCGTTGTGCGCATCGCACGGTTTTGCGCAGTTTATCACTCGCGCCGTTTGGCACATCGCATTGTTTTCGACAGTTTATCACTCGTGCGGTTGTGCGCATCGCACTGTTTTGCGTAGTTTATCACTCGCGCCCTTTTGTACATCGCACTGTTTTCCGCAGTTTATCACTCCCGCCGTTTTGCAAATCGCACCGTTTTGCGAAGTTTATCACTCGCGCCGTTTTGCGTATCGCAGTGTTTTCGACAGTTTACCACTCGCGCGGTTGTGCGCATCGCACGGTTTTGTGCAGTTTATCACTCGCGCCGTTTTCCGTATCGCATTGTTTTCGGTAGTTTATCACTCGCGCAGTTGTGCGCATCGCACTGTTTTGCGCAGTTTATCACTCGCGGCGTTTTGCGACTCGAACGGTTTTGCGCAGTTTATGACTCGCGCCATTTTGCGTATCGCACTATTTTGCGCAGTTTATCACTCGCGCCGTTTTGCGCATCGCATTGTTTTCGGCAGTTTATCACTCGCGCCGTTGTGCGCATCGCACTGTTTTGCGCAGTTTATCACTCGCGCCGTTTTGCGCATCGCACTATTTTGCGCAGTTTATCACTCGCGCCGTTTTGCGCATCGCACTCTTTTCGGCAGTTTCTCACTCGCGCCGTTTTCCGCATCGCACGGTTTTGCACAGTTTATCACTCGCGCCGTTTTGCACATCGCACTCTTTTCGGCAGTTTCTCACTCGCGCCGTTTTCCACATCGCACGGTTTTGCACAGTTTATCACTCGCGCCGTTTTCCGCATCGCACGGTTCCACGCAGTTTATCACTCGCGCGGTTTTGCGCGTCGCACTGTTTTGCGCGGTTTATCACTCGTGCCGTTTTGCGCATCGCATTATTTTCGGCAGATTATCACTCGCTCCGTTTTGCGCGTCGCACGGTTTTGCGCAGATTATCACTCGCTCCGTTTTGCGCGTCGCACGGTTTTGCACAGTTTATCACTCGCGCCGTTTTGCGTATCGCACCGTTTTGCGCAGTTTATCACTCCCACCGTTTCGCGCAGTTTATCACTCTCGCCGTTTTCTGCATCGCACGGTTTGCACAGTTTATCACTCGCGCCGTTTTGCGCATCGCACTGTTTTGCGCAGTTTATCACTCCCGCCGTTTTGCGCATCGCACTGTTTTGTGCAGTTTATCACTCGTGCCTTTTTGCGCATCGCACGATTTTGCGCAGTTTATTAGTCTCGCCGTTTTGCGCATCGCACGATTTTACGCAGTTTATCACTCGCGCCGTTTTGCGCATCGCACTGTTTTGCGCAGTTTCTCACTCGCGCCGTTTTGCGTATCGCATTGTTTTCGGCAGTTTACCACTCGCGCGGTTGTGCGCATTGCACTGTTTTGCGGAGTTTATCACGCGCGCCATTTTGCGCATCGCACTGTTTTGCGCAGTTTATCACCCGCGCCGTTTTGCGCATCGCACTGTTTTGCGCAGTTTATCACCCGCGTCGTTTTGCGCATCGCACTGTTTTGCGCAGTTTATCACTCGCGCCGTTTTGCGCATCGCACGATTTTGCGCAGTTTATCACTCGCGCCGTTTTGCGCGTCGCAGGGTTTTGTGAAATTTATCACTCGTGCCGTTTTGCGCATCGCATTGTTTTCGGCAGTTTATGACTCGTGCAGTTGTGCGCATCGCACTATTTTGCGCTGTTTATCACTCGCGCTGTTTTGCGCATCGCACGGTTTTCCGCAGTTTATCAGTCGCGCCGTTTTCCACATCGCACTGTTTTGCGCAGTTTATCACTCGCGCCGTTTTGCGTATAGCATTGTTTTCGGCAGTTTACCACTCGCGCAGTTGTGCGCATCGCACTGTTTTGCGCAGTTTATCACTCGCGCCGTTTGTCACTCGCACCGTTTTGCGCAGTTTATCACTCCCACCGTTTCGCGCAGTTTATCACTCTCGCCGTTTTCCGCATCGCACGGTTTTTCGCAGTTTATCACTCCCGCCTTTTTGCGCATCGCACTGTTTTGCGCAGTTTATCACTCCCGCCGTTTTGCGCATCGCACTGTTTTGTGCAGTTTATCACTCACGCCGTTTGTTGCATCGCACGGTTTTGCACAGTTTATCACTCACGCCGTTTGTTGCATCGCACGGTTTTGCACAGTTTATCACTCGCGCCGTTTTGCGCATCGCACTATTTTGCGCAGTTTATCAGTCCCGCCGTTTTGCGCAACGCACGATTTTGCGCAGTTTATCAGTCCCGCCATTTTGCGCATCGCACGGTTTTGCACAGTTTATCACTCGCGCCGTTTTGCGCATCGCACTGTTTTGCGCAGTTTATCACTGACGCCGTTTGGCGCATCGCACAGTTTTTTGCAGTTTATCACTCGCGCCGTTTGTTGCATCGCACAGTTTTGCGCAGTTTATCACTCGCGCCGTTTTGCGCATCGCACGGTTTTGCGCAGTTTATCACTCGCGCTGTTTTGCTTATCGCACTGTTTTGCGAAGTTTATCACTCCCGCCGTTTTGCGTGTCGTAGTGTTTTCGACAGTTTACCACTCACGCGGTTGTGCGCGTCGCACTGTTTTGCGCAGTTTATCACTCGCGCCGTTGTGCGCATCGCACGGTTTTACGCAGTTTATCACTCGCGCCGTTGTGCGCATCGCACTGTTTTGCGCAGTTTATCACTCGCGCCCTTTTGTACATCGCACTGTTTTCCGCAGTTTATCACTCACGCCGTTTTGCGCATCTCACGGTTTTGCGCAGTTTATCACTCGCGCCGTTTTGCAAATCGCACTGTTTTGCGAAGTTTATCACTCGCGCCGTTTTGCGTATCGCAATGTTTTCGACAGTTTACCACTCGCGCGGTTGTGCGCATCGCACGGTTTTGCGCAGTTTATCACTCGCGCCGTTTTCCGTATCGCATTGTTTTCGGTAGTTTATCACTCGCGCGGTTGTGCGCATCGCACTGTTTTGCGCAGTTTATCACTCGCGCCGTTTTGCGAATCGCACGGTTTTGCGCAGTTTATGACTCGCGCCATTTTGCGCATCGCATTGTTTTGCGCAGTTTATGACTCGCGCCATTTTGCGCATCGTATTGTTTTGCGCAGTTTATCACTCGCGCCGTTTTGCGCATCGCATTGTTTTCGGCAGTTTATCACTCGCGCCGTTGTGCGCATCGCACGGTTTTGCGCAGTTTATCACTCGCGCCGTTTTGCACATCGCATTGTTTTCGACAGTTTATCACTCGTGCGGTTGTGCGCATCGCACTGTTTTGCATAGTTTATCACTCGCGCCCTTTTGTACATCGCACTGTTTTCCGCAGTTTATCACTCCAGCCGTTTTGCAAATCGCACTGTTTTGCGAAGTTTATCACTCGCGCCGTTTTGCGTATCGCAGTGTCTTCGACAGTTTACCACTCGCGCGGTTGTGCGCATCGCACGGTTTTGCGCAGTTTATCACTCGCGCCGTTTTCCGTATCGCATTGTTTTCGGTAGTTTATCACTCGCGCGGTTGTGCGCATCGCACTGTTTTGCGCAGTTTATCACTCGCGCCATTTTGCGACTCGCACGGTTTTGCGCAGTTTATGACTCGCGCCATTTTGCGTATCGCACTATTTTGCGCAGTTTATCACTGGCGCCGTTTTGCGCATCGCATT
>JAXFYN010000438.1:0-132560 GCA_036172215.1 Camellia granthamiana
CTCAGATTATTTTGATAATTTTTCTTATTGTAAACTTTGTTGCAAATTTAAGTAAATTTTACTAGTTGTATATGGAAGTAACATTTTCGTAAGTACACTTAAAAAAATTATACATAATCTTTTGATCATAATTTTTTTTAGTATATAAAAAGGCCCAATATTAGGAGTTCTTACGTTCTCAAAAATGTCAAGTGGCCTTGCTTTTCCCTATTATAATAATAAAAAGATTAATTTCCCAACTAAATGTATACAATTATATATCAAATAAGAATGGTTAGTAATTTTTCATTACTTGAGTTTTATTTGGTTTGTATTTCTATTAAGGGAAAATTATGCAAATAGTCTCTGTACTTTATATGATGTGTCAATTTGATCTCTGTAATTTAAATTTGCTCGATTTTGTCCCTTAATTTAACGGATTGTGTCATTTTAATCCAATAAATAACGGTTGTTAAGTTAATTTAACGGAAAGTCAAACAATGTATCAATTTGTTTCCTGTATTTTTCACAATGTGTCAATTTAGTCTCTGTCGAAATCGAGAAAATTGAAACTACAGGGACCAAATTAACATATCATGTAAAGTACAGGGACCAAATTGACATATTATTTGACCTTCCGTTAAATTAATTTAACAACTGTTATTTATTGGACTAAAATGACACAATCCATTAAATTAAAAGGCAAAATCGAGTAAATTGAAACCACATAAACTAAATTGACACACCGTATAAAGTACATTGACTATTTGCATAATTTACCCTTCTATTAATCACATATTGACAATCAAAAATTTCAATGTTCGCTTGTAAGTATAATTTGGCTTCTTTATTATTTATTTATTTATTATTAATGAACATGTATTACAAGTCATTTTTACTTCAAAACATATTGTGTTATTTGAGATAAGTTGTACGAAGATTGTATATTTATTATACAAAAATACCAACCAACCAACCAATCAAATCAAGCCTCAAGTCCTAATAAATAGGGTCAGTTACATGAATTCTTCTTCTTCACTCAATTTTATCAAAATGTCATTTGATTAGTCAAATTAAGGAGATTCATATCTCTATTTAATTCACTAGTCCACGTCTATATTCATATGTAATGTATGTTTTTTTATCAATAAAGTTTTCTTTTTTGTCAATCAAAAAAATAAAAAATAAAAACAAAACACTTCCATCTACCATCATTGTATCTGTATCGAATCTCTTCACTACTATCTCTGTTAGTATCCATTGCATATGACCAAACTATCTTAATCTGTTATCTCTCAACTTATTTTTATATTTATTATATAAAAATAAATAAATAAAATTGCGAGGATACCTTTTTATTGATGATGGGCACTAGGTTTTTTTTTTTTTTTTTTTTGAAAAAAAAAATGTTATAATGATTATATTTTGTTATCATGTTTTGTTTACGATTTCATATGTCAATACTGAGTAACAAGCATGAGTGGTGGAACACATCAAACTAATATAATTTTGACACATAAAGTAATAAATAAATTCTACTAGAAAAAAGATGATGATTATAACATTAATGCGTTTTACTTTTTTATTTGAAATGTTATTGAAATTTGAGTAATGTTTTACTTGTCATCTATTATCTTAGCTTATAATCTAATATGTAAATTTAGTTGTTAGCATTGAATTAGAAGTATACTTTAATAATGAAATTCGTTATACCAATATTATGCTAACGAATAAGATGAGATAAAAAAAATTAATGTTGCCAAAATTTTGTTAATACAACATAAATTGTGGGACTAGTGTCTTGATAAGTTTTACGCCCCGTTTGGGAGCTTACCTTTTTCGCTAAAAAGTCAAAAAGTTACTAAATTAGCCAAAAAACCAACAACCCATATCAAAAAGTCAAAGATTCTCTTTTCTCTCTACTTTTTGCACATCTTTTCGTAATTAGCCAAAAAGTCATCCCAAACATACAAGTTTTTTTTATTTACCTTTTTAGCCAAATAACCAAAAAAGTTACTAAATTAACATGTTCTCAAACGAGGCCTTAGTTCAAGTCTTCATAGGCTTTGACTTTTGATTGGAAGGGTCACTCCTTTAGAGTTCACAAACCAAATATCAAAAACACTAAATTTCCATATAAATTCAAAGCCTTGCAGGGTCATTGCCCCCCTCAGCCCCCTGGGCTCCGCCAGGAGTAATAATTATTAAATTTCAATTTATTTACATTTAAGAAAAATTATGTAAATTCAGCTTGATCTACTTGACTCTATTCTCATTCGCCACAACTATCAATATCTTGGCTCTGTCCTAACAATGTAATTTTGGTTTCGTCCTTGTCACTATGTGACTAATTTATTATGACAAATTTTGACAACTTTAACGGGATCAAATAGTTATTTTGGACCATCTTATCACTTTGGGAATTGATCATGCTTGACCCCTGTTGCTAGTCCTTTGCCTGTCTTTTCCGTTTTCATTTTTATGTACCAAGAATCTTTGTGGAGTTACAGTGGTGATTGGCACCCCCTCAAATCACTACCCCCACCATCTCCTTTGACACGTGGTGGGTGGTGATTGGAGGAAAAAGAAAAAAAAAAGAAAAGAAGAAAAAGATGACCAATCAAATCAAGAGGGGGTCCAAAGGGGGTCCTAAAAAGGGGGTCCTGCACATTATTCGTGGAGTTATTAGCTACTCCAGTAGTTTTCTTAGGGGTTGGATGTTTTCTGAATTTAATTTTAAATTTAAGAGAATTTGATGGGCTAGTGAACTATAACAGGTTTCATTTTAATATTTTGAATTGTTTATTTTGTAAGGATTTTAATAACGGAGCTGATACGTAGCTCGAAAGCTACGGGCTCGAAAAGGCTCGAAAAGCTTTTCGAAGGTGAAAATGGCGGTGGCGGAGGAGGAGGAAGGGAGGAGGAGGAGGAAGGGAGAAGGGGAGGAGGAGGGGAGGAGGAGGTGGAACTGGAGGGGGCCATCAAAATGGTGGTGGCGAGGCGAGGCGAGGCAGAGTGGCGAGCAGCGGCGGAGGCGAGGCAGAGCCGGCGATCGCTGGTGCTGCGACGATCGCCGGCAGCGAGGCAGCGATGTCCTCTCTTCTTCCTCTGTTCTCTCCCTCTTTCTCCCTCTCCCTCTTTCTCCTCTGCTTCTTCCTCCTTTCTTCTTCTTCTTCTTCTTTTCTCCTTTCTTCTTCTTCTTCTTGCCGAGCTGTGGAAGAAAAAGAAGCCAAAAAAAAAAAAAAAAGACGAAAAACGACGTCGTTTTTCGATTTGAGCCAATTCGAGCCCGGCTTTTTCGAGCTCTGAGGCATTTTCCTTTTAATAAATATTATTAATGAAAAAAATTAAGTTAATCTTATAATCGTAATTTTTTCATTTTGTCACATTTGTCTCTAAAAAAATAGATTATATATATATTTTTTAAAATAGACCATCTATTTTTTTAGATACAAACACGATAAAATGAAAAAGGTTATGTTAAGTTTTTGTCCTTGGTAATCCCATTTGACAAAACTCCATTTAAGTGAGGTTATGAGCTTTTAGATGCAAATTTAACCCAAATTGTATCTATGCAGAGGAGTTTGATCTTAATCCTATCATGTTTGTCACTTCACTGAGTGAAGATCGCGACCTTTCAGAAGTTTAACTCGCCTGCAAAAGTACCGAGAGTTGTATTTTTCCGCTTGAGTGTAGACCCTTATTCTAAAACACGTGTTTTAGTCAGTCCGCTCGAGAGGCCATTTTTGCGCTCAAGCAGAGATTGCGGATCTGTTTGTTATAAAAGGTGCGGTTTACTCATATTTTAGGGTTACGGCTTCCAGATCTTCTTCTTGGGTATTAAGGTTTTCTTCTGGAGCTTCTTTACTAGTTTCTTTTGATATCTATGAAAGTTTAATCATGAATTGAGTGAATTATATCAAAAGGTTTGTTTTATTTTGTTTTATTCATAAAAGAGAGAGTAGTTCTTCGGTGAATTCCGTAGAATTTAGGTTTGAAGTTTTGGTGGATTCTAGCGTGGTCATCGTCGTAGATTCGACATCGGCGTTGTGGATTCAATGTTGGACAAGACGATTCCGAGGTGAAGACGGTGGTGGAAGAGGCATATAAGGGTCGGTTCAATTCGGGCGTGGATTCGTTAGATAATTGAGAGAACACTTGTGTAATACCTTTTGTGTCTTCTTAGTGAATTGTTTTATGGCTTTTGTTCGTGGTTTTTTTATTACAATTGGAGGCGCTCCGATTATGATTTTTTCACGTTAAAATCGTTGTGTCGATTTGTCTTGATTGTTTGATTGTGATTGTTATTTTCTACTTAAAATTGATACATAATCACAAATCAATATCTCTAGAATTTTTAGATTTTTCAGATTATGATTATTGAATTGATTTAAAATTTTTAATGGATGATATACATAGAGGGTTTCACAAAATAATCCTTTTCAATCATCGAAAAAAGACTTAAAGCGAGACTTATATGCCCATAAGGTTCTCAAGTTTATATTTGTCCAATTCTTTTTGTAATTGCACCATCCTCAACACAAGAAGTTATTTGGTACATTTGACCTACCACATGACTGTGTCCACTTTATAGAAGGGGCCATCAAATGGCCCGCAAGCAAAAATTCGGTATTACCCAACCTGTCAAACCCATCTCATAACTCGTCCCAACCTGCTTGATTGCGCAACCCGTCTCATCCCATAGAAGATGATTTAGGACTTTGGACAAAGGTTTGAAACCCAAGCCCGCCCATGAACTCGACCTGTACAAGCCTGCATAGGTAAATCTAGAAAAGTAACACTGTCAAATTCAATTTTAATTCATTTAAACCAATACTGTCCCATTTAAATAATAATAATAATAATAATAATAATAATAATAATAATAATAATAATAAAAAAAAAAAAAAATTGACTGCCCATATTTTGCTTGTAAATTTTGTATTTAAAAAAATATATAAAATATAATTTGTTAAAATTGAATTTGACAGTTCCTTACTCTCAACTTTTTACCTATAATATTGTCATTGTCATAATTTGTTAATTTGGTGAATTCATACTTTAATTTGATTGTTTTAAAAGTATTAATTAATTTGATCATATGAATTATTAAAAAATAAAAAATAAATATAGAACTTAAAAATATAAGTCTAATAAAAAGATGTGTAACCTTATTTAATTTGATTTTGACGTGTAAAATTTGAACTTATGGAATGAAATGTGATTTTAAGTTTTTTTAAATAAACCAAACCTGTACCAACTCATTCACCGATCAAAATCTAAAAAATTTATTAATATATGAGATAGAAATACAATAATTAGAAGTAGGATAAGCTCGGTCCGTCCCATCAGGGATAGACCCACGTATAGACCTACAGGGGTTACGCCCCCGCTTAAATATATATTTTTTATTAATATATAATTAGCTTAACATCGTGCTATGCACAGAATAATTATAAATATTTATATTTATTTTAGTTTTTATATAAAAATGATTTAACAATCTTATCACTAACCCTAGTGTATGAGAAAAGTTAAAAAGGATACTGCAGTAACTATACACAGATTGTATCTATAAGTATTTGTATGAGGGGATTTTAAATGCTGATCAGGGAATTTTGACCAAATCAATAAATGTAGGCATGTGGAAAGACATGTGAATTGAAAAAAGTTAATAAATACTGATTAAGAGATTTTGACCAAATCAATAAATGCTGAGTTTTTTTTTTTTTAATAAAAAATTTAGAAAATTCATATTGAAATATTGAAGCTCCCACAGGCCTTGGGGTTAAAAATCCCCTTTTGCTTAATATATAGTATAGGGGTCATGCTTAAGTGTGCAACCCCCTTAAGGTTGCACACCATATGCAACCCAATTGTTAGCCGTTAGATTACAATAATTGATCAAGACCATTGAATTGTTTAATCGTGAAAAAGTTGAAACCGGGGCAGCCGGTTAATGCTTGTATTTGCATGATTACATCCCACTCACTCTCTGTATTTCGTCTCTATCTCTCTCTGTTCTCCTCTCTGTGTAAGGTTGAGTCAGTGTAACTGTTGATTTCCATTAACAGGGAGAAGCCCCTGTTGGGTTCGTTCCATTGACGAAGCTCTGTAGGGAACAGTATAACGGGCGATTTCCAACAACAACGTAACTACAAGGCTGTGTTGGTTCCATTGCTAAGTGAAGCCCTTCTCTGGAACTAGATATGAGGTATGGAGCTGTCTCCCTCTCTCTGTCTCCCTCTCTGTCTCTGTGGCCCGTTCACTTCAGCTATTTTCCCTCAACTAAACCCCCAGCCTAACTTCAACCGCTCTACGCTTCGGTCCAACGGGAACCCCTTCATTGGCAACTAACCTTTCTCTTTCTCTTTCTCAAGCGAGTGTTTGTGTTTGCACAAACAGCTAAACCGTGTGAAAATGTCATGTTTGTGTTTGTGTTAACAATTTTCGGTCATCAAGTAATTGTTTGTAGTAATGTCCTGTGCAGTATGGCCCCAGCGGAAGTTAAAAGGGAAGGTGATGATTATGACATTCGAAATGAAGCAGATGACATTCGTTTGATGAATGAAAGTCGAGCAGAACCTGATCATGGTTGCGAAGGTGGTCCGAGCAATGAAGAACCAACCAACATGAACGGTGAACATGGCAGAGCCGACGTGAAAAAAGAAATGGTTGACGATGCTCATCGCAATGACATGGTTGGTGATGTTGAACGTGCTATTCTGGAACAGAAATTTGATTCGGTCGAAGACGGAGAAGATTTCTACAATGCGTATGCTAAAGCGAAGGGATTTAGTATACGAAAATCCAGATTTAACACAAATAAAGAGGAAAAGGTCGTTAGTAGGCTGTGGTTGTGTTCAAGGGAGGGTCAGAGATTACCAAAATACTTGGACCGTGTTGCTGAGAAGAGTAGAGCTCCCAGGGCACTAACAAGAGTAGGTTGCAAGGCCCAATTTCGCATACGGTACGATGCGGATGCCGGTGAAGGGGGAAAGTATGTTGTGACTCACTTCGTCGCAGACCACAACCATGAATTGGCAGAACAACACTGTGTGATGTATCTGAGGTCACATCGCAGTTTAAACAGCGCTGACAAAGCTCAAGCAATGGCTATGCGCAATGTCGGTGTGAAGACTAGCCAAATCATGGACTATATGGTAAATCAATCTGGGTCTTATGAGAATGTTGGTTTCATCCGTACGGATCTACACAACCATATTCAAGCCGAACGTAGAGCAGAAGTTGAGGATGGTGATGCGCAGGGTGCGTTGGTTTACCTATGTGCAAAACTTGATGTTGATGCACATTTTTTTTACAAGTATGATGTGTGTAACGATAACAAGTTACAAAATCTGTTCTGGGCAGATTCGAAATCGCGGGCCGACTACGCAAAGTTGGGTGATGTGTTGATATTTGACTCAACTTACAGAACCAATGCATACAAGAAACCTTTTGTCATGTTGGCTGGTGTGACTAGCCACTTTAGGACCACGATATTTGCATGCGTTTTGCTAGCTAATGAGACAATTGAGACATACACATGGGTTTTGGAAACATTTATGGAGGCGATGGGCAATAAAGCACCTGTGTCCGTACTGACAGATGGGAATAAGGCGATGCGAGAGGCAATCAGAAGAGTATTTCCAGACGCAAGACATCGATTATGTAATTGGCATCTTGGGAAAAATGCTGTTTCAAATGTTCACATAAGTGGCTTTGCACATGCTTTCAAGCAGTGCATGGACATGGAAACGGATGAGACAAAGTTTGAGCATGGCTGGACGACAATGGTCGAAAGATTTGGACTTCAAACCAACAGTTGGGTGTTGGAGACATATGAGAAGCATCATATGTGGGCTGAGGCATATATGCGTGGACATTTCTTTGCTGGGATGAAGAGCACTCAGCGCTCGGAGTGTATGAATGCTTATTTCAATCCCTTCCTCCAACACAAATTGAAGCTATATGAATTTGTTAGGCACTATGATCGGGCTCTTGCAAGGATAAGGTATAACGAGGCTGGAGATGATGCTGAAACAAATAACACTTTTCCGGTATTGATTACTCCATTGCGAGATATAGAGAGACATGGAGCTGAGCTATTCACCCGAAATATATTTAGAATGTTCCGTGATGAAATCTTAGAAGAGGGGAAGTTGAATGTGAAGGACGTGTTCCCTTTGCCGGATGGTCAGAAATGCTACTATATTCATAAGTACAAAGTGAAGGACAGATCATGGATAGTAACACACAGTCCAGTGGATGCTGCAATGAGATGTTCTTGCATGAAGTTTGAGTCGTTGGGGCTACCTTGCTGCCACATGATATGTGTTATGAAAGCCGAAAATTTCACGCAAATTCCCCCAACTTGTGTGCTGCATAGATGGACAAGGGCTGCAAGCAAGGATGGCCAGCAATGGCCTCAACCCTCAATTGATAGCACTACAACACAGACGGCCCGGTATGGGATATTGAGTTCTTCCTACAACGAAATGTGTTTCTATGCCTCGCAATCAACGGAAGGTTTCAAAGAGGCTAGGGATGCATGTCTTCCGATGACGAGCCGGATGAAGGAGTTATATGAGAGGAATTTGAACGGTGGGAATGGAGACAGAGGGAAACATTCATTCTGTCGACAATTTGGAGTAGAAGATCCTGATGTTGTGAAGACAAAAGGGAACCCAGGACGGGCATCGTCCAACTGTCGAAGACCAAGAAAATGTGGGAATTGCAAATGCATTGGGCACACAAAGCGAACGTGTCCTAAGGTTCGGTTTAGACGAACATTGGGTACTAACTCAGATGCAGATACACCCCACATAACTGACCATGAGTACAATGCGGAGTCATCGCCCGTTCGCTGCAAAACTGGGTTGGTGGATCCAAGTACACCGCACATTAAGCAACGGCGACTATTTTTCGATGTTTCTCCTGATTCCAAGCAGCCTGTGGGGCAATACGGTAGTGTTGAAGCAGCAGTGTGGAAAAATGATTTGAACACAATTGATGAAGTGAATCAGGTAATTGTATAGTTTGGAGAAAGTAACCCAACGAACTTGTTACTTTATCTCCATGCCGATTGGTATATGAATTACGAGTTACGAACAGGAGTTGTGAAATTATTTCATGTTTACTATGGAAGTATGGGTTTATTGTTAGTAAAATTATGGTGGGCCTATATCGACAGCAACAAAGCAGTATTTTTAACTTGACAAGTTGAAGAAGAAAATCAAGCAATTGTGGTATTGGTTTGAATGCCTGAAAATGATGAAGACTTCTTTCGATGAACTGATGGTAACAAAGTAGAAAGTAGAAAGTAGAAAGTTGTTGTGTTGTTGTGTTGTGTGTAACAAAGTAGAAAGGAGAAGGGAAAAAACTACACAGAAGTTACAATGTAGAAAGTAAGTTGTGTTGTTGTTCATGTCCTCTCTCTCTGCAAACATTCTGCCCTTTATAGCTGTAAAATTCCCACGACCCCATGATCTGCCAATTCTGCAACTGCTTCTGTGCAACTTTTGTAACTGCACGGTCATTTCTGTGTATTGAAACCACATAAAAGCTTCACTTGTACCTGTCGAAGTGCATATAATTGAAGTTGCCACCTGTGCCTAGATCCTTTTAGCCTTTCCTCGACAGATACAGACTCCCAATTCGTTCATGTTTCCTCTTGGAGGGTGGCCACTAAATCCATGAGCACTGCCAGTAACTGCTCCAGCGTGTAAGTCAGGTGGCATGCAAGATTCAATGTTAGTTGAATGGAGCAGCTGTTGGGAGGATGTGGGAAAAATAGGTGCAAAGAGGAATTTTTAATCTAATATCCAATCATAATTTAGCTGAAAATATGAGCGATTTTTTTTTAAAAAAAAGTAGTTCCCATTTTTTTGATTATAAACCCGAGATATATATTTTGTTTTTGATATAAATAAGTTGTGTAATTTCGTTACGTAAAATGTAGGACAACAATTGTGTTTAAGTCATTACAATACAGAACATTGAACATATTTTTATTAAATTACAGGGGAATTTCAATATTTGGCAGAGTGTGATGATTCATAGTCAGGGGCAGTAACAGTGAGTGGCCTAGTGTTGTGGTTCAGTGGCCCAGTTTGCAAGGATTGTGGTTGTGTTTAGTGGACAATATTCTGTCGATTTTTGTCTCATAATGATGAGGGACATGGCCCACAATGGTGAAAAGGAAGGTCGACAGGGAAGCGTCAACATTTGGCAGAGTGGACTTGAAGATTCGAAGTCAGGGGGCAGTTACAGTCGCAGTTATGGTGTAGACGTGTGGGATCATGCAATGCTGGGCCACAAAAACAGTATACGGATAGCGAAACAAACGATCTCCGTTGTAGGCATTCCAAGTATACTAAACCTCCACTTATGTCTGTCGATCTCCCTTTTCTTGTGTTTATTTCATGGCCACCAACTGTTTGAAACTTCTGTCGACAGAGCAAGGCTGCTGCTTTGTCTCATGCTTCCTCCTGAAAGTATGCCCACTAACTCATAATGATGAGGGACATGCCCCACAATGGTGAAAAGGAAGGTCGACTGGGAACAGTCAATATTTGGCAGAGGGGACTTGAAGATTCGAAGTCAGGGGGTGGCAGTTATGGTGTAGACGTGTGGGATCATGCAATGATGGGCCAGAAAAACAGTATACGGATATCAATACTAAACCTCCACTTCTATCTGTGGAGCTCCCTTTTCTTGCGTTTATTTCATGGCCACCAACTGTTTTAAACTTCTGTCGACAGAGCAAGGCTCCTGCTTTGTCTCATGCTTCCTCCTGAAAGTGTGCCCACTAACTCCATGACTGGTGGTAAAAACTTCCCCTATCACTTCTAGGTGACCCACATGCAGAGAGCCCACTTTCAGGTGGTGGACATTCTTGGCCACATGCCCTCGATTAAGTGGACCATCTGTCGACAGAGACTGGCAAAACTTGGTGCAAACAATAGCCCCCATGTTCAAGTTAAATATTGCAGAAGTGATTGACACCCCCTCCAATCACCACCTGCACCACCACCAATTCCCCCCCCCATACACACACGTGGGGGCTGCTGATTGGAGAAGGGAAAAAAAAAAAAAGTGGCCAATCAGAGAGAGAGGGGGTCATGGGGGTCCCCCTTGTGGGGGTCCAAGTCATATGATATTTAACTTTAACGAGGGGGCCATTGTTTGGGGCCAATTTCAAATTTGTTAATACGGGCCGAAAACAAACATAAACTAGAGCCCAAATATACTGGCCCCATCATAAGCTATAAAAGACCCACCCTTTCAACTTCAAACCACTTCGTTTCCCTCTGATTCGAACTCCCCAGACTGTACTCCTCCTTCTCAACCATTGCCGTTCAAAACCAGAGCACCACAAAACCCTAAGCCATGGCACCGAAAAAATCTCAACCATCTCCATCTGAGGAGAACAATGAAGACCTACTCCGCTTCCCAGACCCTATCAGTGCACGTATCGCTCCTCTAAAATTTGGTGCAACCCTATTGCCCAGCACAAGCTCTGTTGCTAAGGCTACTCTAGGCCCTACCTTCGCGTCTTACTTCCCAGACGAGCTAGCTCCATACTATCCCCTTGGTAATGGTGAGAACCTTCTTCTCAACCAACCTGGACTGAAGTAGACTAACTGGAATGTCAGCAAAAACCCACTCAGAGGGTGGAGGTCACCAGACTCTGATTGGCGAAGCTGGGCCAGGAGAATTGAAGGTCACGACGCTGAAGTATGGAAGCACCAGGGCATTGGTGAAGCAATTAGACTGTCGACTAAAATTTATGACGCGGACAAAGGGCTGATTACTGCTGCTGCATGCTTTTGGTCGCAGTCTAGTAACTCCCTACTCCTCAATTTTGGTATGATTTCCCCTACCATCTTAGATGTAGCTCACTTGACTGGTCTCCCAATCTTGGGCAATCCAATTCATGCTCTCCTTGAGCCTCCAAAAGTGACATTTACTTTAAACACTGACATGCGCTATACAGATTTTGCCAAAAAATACCAAGGCAAGCCTGGTTCCCCTGTCGATGACAAAGAAAGAACTGCTTTTTACTTACTTTGGCTTTGTGAGTTTCTTTTTTGTGTCCCTGGGTACAAGATCACGAAAGAATACCTCCCCCTTGCCTTGTGTATGCAAGATGGCCAACTTATGGCTTTAGCCCCTTATCTTCTTGCCACCCTTTACAAGGCCCTATTTTCCTTTGTGGACAAGAAGATTTCTGGCAACTGTGGTGGCCCCTTCTGGCTCTTCCAGGCCTGGTTGTATGCCTATTTCCCTGAGGCACGACCCCCACCACCTAACACCTTGAAACCTGTTTGCTACTCCTATGCTGAGCAACTGCTCACTTATACCAGCCAACCCATCCTCACTTTCACAAATCATCTGACCATGTTTTACAACCTTCCTTCGCAGAGACCTTCCCACCTGTACATGCCATTTCAAAACTTTGAATTCTCCTCCAGTAGACTTCGCTTCCTCTTCACAGACCCATCTGATTTACACAATGACCAAGTCCAAGAACAAAATGAGAGTTGGAGACACATTCTCACCTCTAGACATGTCTTGGTTGGCTGTTCCGTATCCTCCGCCAAGCTATCCAGCTGCAGTTTTGAGACATACAGTCCGAATCAATGGTCCAGGCAATTTGGTCTTTCCCAGGCTATCCCTTATCCTTATTTCCACCCAACCATCCATGAGGAGATTGGGTCCAGAATCCACTTCAAAGATCCTACACAAGCTGAATCCATACTCACAGAGAACACCAAACTTTTCCAAGAATTTGGCCCCTTCTTCTTCAAACCTGCTTCGGACTGCTCGGCTGCTTTTCACCATTGGTGGGGACTTATGTCTGCCATTATTTTCTACAAGCCACTTGAAAGCTGCCTTAACGATACTTGTCATATTCAGGGCCCCATATCCTCGCCTTCCAAGCTTAAGGCTACAGGTATCCTTCCTTCATATACTTGAGATCCCTGACTGTGTCATGTAATTTGTTTTGTTTTTTTCTCTAAAACACTAACTTGTTTAACCTTTGACAGCCAAAATTGGGCCTGCTGCTGAACCATTGGTTAGGGACCAACATAAAGGCAAGGCTCCAATGGATGCAACTACTCAGACAAACACCCCTTCAGTTCCGAAATTAATGCCAGACTCTTTTGCAGCCGCGCAGACAGTAGCACAGAGAGGAACTACCACCCGTACCCCTGCCGAGACAGAGGTCACAGCGAAGAAGAGAGAAGAGCCTGCTCCTGCTCTAAGCACAGACCTAACTGAGTGGGATATCCCTCTCAGCCAAATGCTTGGCCAAACTACATCAAATCCTTCAGGGCAGCTCTACGAAGTAAGCCTTCACTTTACATTTTTACATCATCTGAATTTCCATTCACGCCCGACTGATCACTTACTTTTGTGCAGAGAAAAAGAAGGAGATTACTTCTTGCTGCTGCTGATGATGACGATGCTTCCACTTCTCCTCAACACATTCATCAAATTCCCAGTCCCATCAGCAATGTACCCACATAACCCATTGTACAACCAACTCCACCACCACCTGAAGCATCGCAACAGACTTCCTTACAACCTTCTTCACACTCTTCGCCACAGCAATCTACACAATCTGCATCAGAACATCGTTCCACTTCTCCTCAACACATTGTCCCTTCTGTCTCTAGCCCTCAACCATCACCATCCAACCCCTCCAATTCCCAAACTTCAAACAAAGAATCACAGAGGATTGAATTTGACATTTCAATCAACACCCAATCCTCTCCAACAGATGAGAACACAAAATCCCCTCAACCAGAAGTTCACCACAACGAAGGTAAATAGAATTACAAATGTTACTGTTTGTTTGGGGAAAAAAAACTTCTCTTTAAGTAACTGGTATTGTTCTCCAATTTACAGGGATGGACATAATACAGGACTCATCTCCACGACCAATGGGCGAGACAGAACTTGAAGGTCCTCATGACTATCCCCTGTCAGCAGTACGAGAGAAAGAGCCTGAAGGCGCTGATGCTGCCATTTCATCAGTACCAGAAACAACTCGTCCTGATGCCACAACCACAGCTGAACAAGGCCAACCGTCAGCACGCACGTTATCAGGACAGGTACTACCATTTCCAACCTCATCCTATTTACTCTTTATTACTTGCAAGCATATATTCTCACCAAACCATTAATGTTCAAAGGCCATCGGTCCATCGCAGGATATTTGGGCCGAAGTTTCTATTCTTCAACAAGATCTAGACGAAATATCCCCATTGCCTCAAAGGCTACATCTGTTTGATGCTGAAACTCAACAAACCTTAACCACCTTCATCAACCTCATTAACACCCCAGTTGAAGAAATCATTCTCCATAAACTTGATGAAACCTTGGCCTGTCTTTCTGCTGTTGTGAACCTCTCCCCTAATCCTTTCAACCCCATTCAACTAAAGCAATTGGCCAAGATCATCACGGAATGGCCAACCCTTTCAGAGATGGTTCAGACTTGCTCGAAGGATATTCAAACCAAAAAGGATTTCCTAAACGAAGCCCACACCATATCTACTTCACTCAAACTAAGCCAGCAAACCTTTGCAGGCATTCTTCAGCAACACTCAGCACTTGAACTTGAGGAAGCCAAACTCATGGCAGAACTTGCCTCTGTCCGGCAAAGAAAGGCTCATCTGCAGCAGCAACATGACCAGCTTAATGAAGAAGCAAGGATGATGCTCTCCCAAATTAGACATCGTTCTGCATCCATTCAGACAACTAAAGCTGAGCTGGACCAAGCCCAAGCCATGCTGGCAGATGCTCAATCAGAGTGGGGTGTTCTAGCTGTTCTGTTCCCCAAATCGTAGGCTAGTTTATGGGGTCAAGCATGCTCATTTCTGGTTGCTGCTCTGCTGTGCTTCAACTCTGCTCTGCTATATATGTACTCTGCTACTGCTATATGGGATCAACGAATAGCCTTAAGTCTGCTGCTGCATATTGGCCTTTTTCCAACTGTTTGAATGATGTTTTGGTGTGCTGTATTGGAAATCTGCTGCTGGATTGGGGAAAGTTATTGGAGGTCTGCTGCTGGCCTTGTTGTAATTGTTGGTCTGCTGCTGTAGTTATTTTCTTTTTTTTTGAGGTTGAGGATCAGGCTCAAGTCTGAATGGAGGTTGAAGGTTCACGCTCAAGTCTCAATGGCGGCTGTATGGTCTGAAGTTTGTTCATGCTACCTTGGAGTTTCATCTGGTTGCCCTGTTATGCAGTTTTCTGAGGATGGGCTTGGAGTTACATTCTTATTGTTTTCCTTCTGTTTTTGTTTCTCTTCATTGGTCTGTCACCAACTAGGAGGTTGGACCCTTTTTTAGCTCCAACCTACTCTTTCTTGATGTAGCATTGACACCTTGTATGTGCTTTTCATGAATACAGTTTTTTGTTTTGCCGAACAAAAAAAAAATTGAATATGAATACTCTGTGTTTTTAATGGTCTGTTGTATGGTTGTTTTTATTTTTTGTGCAATTTTTCACCGTTTGTGCATTATTATGAAGTCATCAATTCCCCTTCAAAGTGCATTATAGTCACCGCTATTTGTTTGTTCTGTGGCCTTTTTTTTTGCTTTGTTTTGGACAAAATCATGGCATTGACAAAAATCAAACAAACACAATTGATGTTGTAAAAGCGAGCAAACATTACTACTTTGAACTTGCATTGTTTGTTGGACAAATATGACATTGCGGTTGACAAGAATTACTATATTCATTTGGGCAAATATGACATTGCATTGTTTGTTCTGTACCCATAACATTGGAATTATGTGTATGACATTACGTACAGGCCACGATAAAAGCAAACAAACATTACTACACCTCCCCTCGTTTGTTCCAGTCCCAAACATTGGAATTATGTGTATAATCAATACATGTGGGAAATTAGTATTATCACAGCTGCGACCTAAAAAGTTGTCACGACAAGCTGATGCAGTAATCCAGTTGTGGTTCGGCATCGAAATTACTGTCGTACTGGCAGGCCATGATAAAATCGCTGCCGTATTTGTTGTAATTGCAATCAATCACATGCAGGAAGGATACTCGCCCATCTTTGTATTGTTCACATCCATAATGAAGTCAAGCAGCAACTTCCGGCGCACAGAAGGATGAAACTATGTACACAAAGCGAATAACACAAATCAGGTACAGTTACAGCGGTAGGAAATAAACGGATTTATTTCGCAATTGGAAATTAAGCGGTACAATGTACCTTGTGTGGACCGCTGGGTATATTAGGCTGCTGCATGTACTTTATCACAAACATCCCACAGTCGAAAGTGTTACAAATGAAATGTAACATTCAGTTTCTTGTAAAATATAAGCAGGTTTGTTAAATGAGTGATTCAGGAGTGAAGTCAACGTGACGCAGGGTTTGTGCATTACTCGTCCAGCTGTTGTAATGGCCTTTGTTCTAACATGCGGACGTCAAAGGTACGCACGTCTACAACATATTCATTTCCAAACTGTAGTTGCAGTAAGGCATGCATTGTTTGAACCTGTTGCAGAATGAGAGGGTTAGTTTTTGTGAAGGATGTGACAGTGTTGAAGTAGATTTGTGAAATCCAGCACGACATACCAACATATTTGCTGCGTTCAGCTTGTTGGTGTCCAGTGTGGCCGACGCCAATGAGTCAAATAGGTACGCCACACGGTCTACCATATCTATTTTTAGGCACAACCAATGTACTCCTCTATAATTGAAAGGCATGTAAATCTGCACATAAACACAAGTGAAGACATTATTTAGAGGGCATGCGAACATGTACGAGCTTTCATATTTACATTGACATTCATGTAAATGGGATCGACATTCATATTACCGACGTTCATATTAAATCTACTCGCTTCAATGGGATGGACATTCATATTACCTTCTGACATGCATCAAGCACCCCAGTATATCTGTCATGTCCAAAAAATGATTTGACGATATTATCATGGTTCAGAGGTTGAGTTTTTTGATTTAGTATCAAAGTCTGCATGTTTAGTGTGTAAAAGTTGAGTCAGCCAAAGTTTTCTGAAAATATGTCTTCTGCAATACACAACCGACCTAAAACACTTACTTACCGACACATATACTGGAAAGTACCACGCAGTATGCCTCCCGTCTTGGTGTACTTGCCGCTGTCCGTTAGTCAATTGAACCGCGACCAAGTTGATTGGCTGGAACATTGTAACAGACCAGGCAACTTGCGAAATAAGGTTTGCCATTTGTTTAAGCGTAATACGAAATAACAATGTCCCTACATGGATGTCCATCATGCGAATATAGTGGAAATAACATTGTCAGATGGCACGACTTACAGTGTCGGATAGCCATGCCCCTGGTTTGAGCGTGCGCATGTCACGTCGCGTAGCACATTCGCAAGGCATTTCATGCAGATTCATAGACACGACAATGTCCCTACATTAAACGTAGACATCAACCAGTAAGAAGCAACCTACAGCCTAGTAAAACTTAAACGTATCTGGCTTAACTGTACAACATAAGATTATTTTTTTCTGTTGTACAACTATGGCAGATATTCCTGATTCTACTAGTCTCCAATCCAATGAAGATTAGTTTTCAGTTTTAAAAGAACAAAATGAAAAGACAAAGTTTTACATATCACAACTTATGACATGTCCAATAGTATTTGCTAAAATAATATGTGAAAATTGAAATGCTCATTTACAGGTCAGCAAGTTAAAAAAAAAAAAGAAACACATGTTTTTTACAAACTGGAGCCAACAATATCCCAAAATAAATGGAAAATGTAAGCAGAGTAGAAGAAAATAGCTATGGAAATTTGCACTTGATTATAAGTTTTCAAAAAAATTTGCAATTCATGGGTAAACTTTATTAAGTTTCATATTTAAAATTATAAAGGTTTCCATGAATTTGTAAATATTTTTGTGAAAATATCAGTGGTTTGCAATTTTCCCAATAGGTAGATGTGTGCAGGATAAGACCAAAAGAAGAAAACTTCAGCGAGGAAATTTAGCCACTGATCTTTCCCTAGCCCACTGCATTAAATTCAAATAAAATCCTACATGCGACATCGATAAACCCATCATAAACCCATCAAATCATAGAGAATGAAAAATTAAAGAACTGATACGTACAAGAATCAAATAAACATAGCACGACACATGAAAATTGTGGAAATCAAACTTATTTCACAAATACTATGGAACAGGTTAATTGCGAGTACTAAACTCATCCGTACCTTTCATTTTTCCTGTCGTCAAGTACAGAGTCAACAACTTCGTTTTCGGCCGCTGATAAAACCTCTATGCTCTCCAGTGTCATCAAGTCCTATCAATATAAACAATCAAGTAACATCAACTCCTATTAATATAAACAATTAACTAACTCAGCACTATTCAGAAATTTAATTTGCAAAGTACATAACACATCCTTATGCATCTAAAATTGGTGCAGCGATGTCTAACTCGTGAACGGAACCGCTTGTCCAACCTGTGCAGTTTGGACAGGACTTTGTCCGAAATCTGCAACACAAGTGTACGACATTTGTTACTGCAAGCTTGCAGTAGAATCACAAATATTAAAATACAACAGAAATAATGGTTCAATTATGATCAGTAATACTGTCGGCATCAATTGGTAATGAAACATACGAAAGGTGAAGTGATGTGGCGACTTGGGAATTTTTCGGCAGTAAGTCGAGTACTCATTTTGCTATCGCTGCACGAATGCATATCCCCTACGTCTGTCGCTTCAACACCTCTTCCTCTTCCTCTTCCTCTTCCTCTTCCTCGTCCCTTTCGTGTGCCTGTTACAATTTGTCCCGCTCCCAATGTTTGGCCAACCTTACCAGCAGAAGGATGCACATTGTCTGCTTCTCCTCGCATTGGTGGCAAGGTTTGCAAATCATCAAACGAAGATAAACTCTGTTGTGCAACGTTCTTGATGGCCAGAATCTGAACCGAAAGAGATTTGCTATCTTCGCTTGCGTATGTTTCATCCAATGCAAGGCCACGGTTGTTGTGCATGTCCCCAACTTCTTGGACGGTACGCAACTGTCCATCGTGCATATCAGTTATCTCATTCGACAACATTGCATTCACATAATTGTCCTCCCAATCCACCCCCTGTAAATCTTGAACATTACCCTCATTTGGGCTACCATAATAATTTGGGAAGACCACGCCGCCATCATGCAACTCGACTCCCGCGGTAGGGTAAAAACCCTTTTCCTCTGCGCGAGGCAATTGTGCTGTTTCCAATAAACCTGCCAGCACTTGCTGCATCATTTGCTTCATTTCAGCAATATGTCTCTGTTCATTAAACGGTTGTTTGCCAGACAATATAGCTGCAACCACTTCGTTCAGCATTCCTTTCAGTTCAGCAATGCTGAAAGACATGTTAATGTTACAATTTCTTTCATTCGACTCCACCTAATCACACAAACACATACATTAAGTTACTACCATATTTCATCCCCAATTAACCTCAGTGAACTGTGCGAAGCATGTGTACTGATTGCTTTTGCTTACCTTTGCATTGTCAACAGCTTCCTTCCCTCGGAAATTGAGCAACATGTCCCTTATTTCCGCATTGCTCTGAAGCACTTGCTTCATGGTTTCCTTGAGTTCACCAATGTCGGTCTCAACCTTGCTCAAACGAACATCATCAATCCGTGGTTTCTGTTTGTTATTGACATGGTGTGTGTCAATTGCGTCATCAATGTCGTTGGTTTCTGCTTTTGTTGGAGGAAACTCCACCTGACATAGTTGTCAAATCTGGATTGAAATCATAAATGAAAATGCTAATGCACTGAATCGTTAATCGATCTCAACTGTGAATCGTAAAGTTTCGGTCTGCTTTCTTAAGTTGCACACAACGTATGTGTACACACTTGACATATTAAATATATCTAATAAAAATTAATTCCTCCATTCATCTGAAATGAGGAAAAAATTTTGTTGTAAATGATGCTCATCTGGTGTGGATAAAAACTTCTGTCGATCCCATGTTTACCACTTTACCTTTTCCCAATTACATAAACAAAGATAAATTTTCAATTACGAATTAACAATAACTGAACGACAATGTTTTGACCTTTTTATAAGGTTAAAAAACCAAAATCTTCAAGCTTTTCCAAAACTCTAACTTCAGGGCTTCACCAAAATTCATTTCCTAACGGAAGTAGTACATAAAATTGAATTTGTAAGGCTACAACATCGTGCACATGGGAACTTAATGTTTTCGCCCCAAAAGTTCGAGTATTTCAGAGTAAATAGGGAGGGACAAACTGAAAATATGACATACGCTAAGGAAAGGGTCACTGTTTGTCACTGCTTGTCACCTAGTCATAGGAACACAAATTCTGTCTGTCACCGTTATCCATAACACAGGTAGGGCAATGCTGTAAAATGTGCAGAACGAATGGGTTGATTACCTCATGTTGCTGCAACATTTGCTTCCTTCCCATACGTCGTCTCGTCTCCCGTATTTCGGCATCACCCCAATCATTTAGCCGAGGGATGGAGCATGTAGTAGCCGACGTACTCTTACAGGGAGGGGCAAAACGATCCAAGTAAAATAGCTGCATTATAAGGGGGAAAACATATTTACTATATACTTCCGAGCAAAATAATCCGTATTCGTTAACAATGCATACAAGTTACAACACAATCATATGTATGTGTTTATGTGTCTCGATGGCAGAATCCCCATGCAGCTTTCCGGTTAAAAAGATAAGCTTTTCGTGGTTTAAACAAAATGTGGCCCGTACAGGTATATTTGTCATGATGTTCAATAACAGGTAAGTTTGTAGTTCGCAACGACTGCCATTTTATTGACCCATATGCACAGCAATGGATGAAATATGTAATCGGCATGGTACAAACAAACAACGGTCGATTACGTTACCATGAGAAGGAAAACACATCCAGTTGCCTCGCGCTGAACTTTCATCTTATACTTCCGAACACCTTTGACAAGGTATTGCAGTGTCAGCTTTGCCCAATTACATGCCCCCATACTGGTCACGTCCTTCACGGCATGAACGAACGACAGGCTCAAGTCGGTCATTGTGGTAGGACACAACATGGCCCCCAACACGTACAGCGCAAACTTCCGCCGAAACTCGTCCTCCGCACCATCACTCTGAGTCAGATAAACTCTCAACTGGTTCAAAGGAATGATTCCCTTAACAGCTCCAACCTCTTCGTAGATATTGGGATATGCATCTATTGAACCAGTGAACTGCACGTCATTGCCTTCTGACCGTATACCCAATAAGACATGCACTTCCTCACAGGTGAGCCTCAGGTGACGGCCATGAACAGTCAACGAACACGTGTCGGGATCGAAGTTCTGTACCAACCATTGGCACATGTTGTGATCTATACGGGTACACTTTAACCCGAGGAGGCCACCGAACCCAATATCAATGACTGCCTGCTTTTGTGCTTCGTTACAGCGGTTCACGATATCAACAATTGACTTCAATGATATGCGGACTTGCATTTTACTCTGCAATGTTATTAACGTGAACATTAATACAAAAAATTAACCAACATTGTGTCAATAGCAGGTCCTCCCCAAATGCAGTTACGAAAACACTAAATGCAGTTACGAAAACACAAAGCACCTAAGTACCTTTGCAGATTTCTTTGCAACTTCTTCGCCCAGTTCCTTGGCACTTGCCTTAGCCATGTCCTGAAACCTCTTCTTCTCATCACAGGGGAGTTCCTTCCACCTTTCCCCAATATCCTTTCGGCTCTGTAAGTGTTACACGAACGTGACGCACATACAGGACAAATAGGAGCTGTAAGTCCAAAATAATTGTCACCAAAAGTTGTATCACTCGCAATGTGTGCACATTTTCTGGTATTTACATATGTTTGCACATACAAATTACTATTTCGCACACAGTTGAAATAAGAACGGACATGGAATTTTACACATAATCGGAGTTTATAAGAACATGCAATATGGCGTCTATGACTGCTGGAAATCACTGAATGCGACACGATAGAAGCACATGACTGGTGTGCGCATGGAATAGAAGTCCATACTTTGCTATCACAGCAGTCACGTGTTTCCATCACGGTACTCTACTTACTACATGTCTGCACACTAACCATATTCGGTCCGGGCTTGTCTGCTTCTCGTCTTTCCTTGAATTGTTGCTGGCTGCAACCATTGTCAATTTCGGCGTCAGTATATGTTAGATATGGATGGATATCTATACATATATGTACACAAATCGCAAACATTGACATTAGGGACCAATTTTTGACACAAACAAATTTTGTCCCAACTACATAATAATGCATCCGTAATGTCCAATTTTGGTTGCTAAAAATATAAGAGTAATATTAGAGATCATGACAATAATATCATGAAATGTATCATGAAAATGTTTTTATCATTTGATTAGCATTGATTAGTGTATGGTGTTTTATTGTGTGTATAATCCAAACGTGGACAATCTTTCATGATCATATTCATGATATTATTTTCATGATTCCTAGCATTACTCTATATATAATAACCACATCATTTCTGCAACAACAATTATAAATGGTCCAAATTATTTTGGCCCTTACTTTTGGTCTCTAAAATCTTAATTTCTTGTGAGTACAAACAGAAATGTGCACAGGCGCAAGCTATGAGTTGAAAATATGTAATGCAGAATTGTGCAAAAGTACTGTCACACGTTTCTGACGAGAGGGATTCATACTGTGAGCCGCTTTGAAGGACACTGATCGAACCTGTAAAAAATAAATGGTCCAAGTGGCCGCTTTCAACGAGGGGGCTCGGTAATGTCAACCCTTTCGATTCGTGAACCTTTGCCACTTGCCTTCAATGTGTTCCTTTGCCTGTAACAAATATCAGCGTAAATGAAATTTTGTTGAAGGCCAAATTACATCGGTGGTATGTACGTTTTGTGCATTCTATCATGTTCGTCGGTTAACTTTAAAGTTAGTCAATCTTGCCTTGCCATTTAAAAAGTTGTGCTATTTTCGTGAAAATGGTAACATCGTTTTCCATTGTCACCGAAAATTATGAACTGAAGTGGTTTAGTATAACTCACTGAATTATGGATTTCACAAATTCTCTCCGCAGAATACGCAACATGTGGCCTATGTGCACATATTCTGGTAACAAATCGACACAGTTTTAATCCATTACACGCAATTCATGGTGCAATTTGAGGCTATCGCAAGTGTGTCAAACTCAAATCGCACAACCTCGTGATGGCAGTACATAACGGCACAACATGCCATACACGAACAGACCGTGGTATTTACTACGTACAGGAAACATAACCTTGCAAACCTAACAGTATGAAATACTGAACGACATAAACTCACAGTTGCTTCGCATTGTCTGACATGTCGCCCATATCCAATTACGATATTTCCTGCAAAGAATTTAATGCAATATTCATAAGGATGCAGAAAGAACATTACTCCGAAATTGTAACAAAACGAATTTGACTGTCAACAACTTACAATCAACGGACCTTTGAGTCGTATGTACATTGTACGAGTGGTACTTTTTCGTGTATTTTCAAGTAGGATATGTTGTGGTTAATTTATGCAGATATGGCATGCCACTGTTTTACAAAAATTAATTGCCCATATGTTGTACTCGTTTTATAGTATTTACGACTTGAAGCCAGAATCAACAACCAATGCGCACACTTGGAACAGGGCCACATCGGACATTCAACCCAACATCACCTATACGCAACTTACCTTCATGCAGAGAAATAAAAAACCGACTGCACTGCTGAACGAAGACCGTTTGTCACTATGGAACTCGTCAATGGCAATATCAGTTTGTCCCCCGTGTAGTTTGTATACCTAATCGTACGTCTGTTTGAATGACCTAAGGAGGAACAGTTTATTAGTTGAGAAATGGTAATGTCGTGCGCGTGGAACACAGTAGGTCATAATAATAATGTGCTCCGAAAAAACAAATAGACAGACTCACACATGCCCGAGAAAATGGTGACTCTTACCGTCGGCGACCGGGTGCAGTCGAAATGGAGAGACAGAGAGAGAGTGTGTTACTGGAGGTGGACAGCAAAACCGAAATGGAGAGAGAAGGAGGGACACCACAGTTGCCGAAATTTGTATGTGGGAAATGGAAATGAGTTGGTGAGATTAGAAAGGCTACGGCATGTGGGTCATCATGAAAAGTACTGCATCTGTGGGAAGCGCTGTCTGGCGACTTTGGTTTTTGTTCCAAATTTGGGAGGGAAACCGAAACGTACGTGACACTACATAAGGCGAAGTTGGCAAGTTGGGAAAAAAAACCAACAAGTCAAACAGTTATTACTATTCGGAAAAAGTCAAAAATTACGGCAACACAATTCCGAATTGAGAAAAGTTAGGGATCATGAAAAAACTTTCATAAAAATGATCATGAAAGATTTATGATTCTTGGATTACCTTGATTAGTGTGTAGTGCTTTATTTTAAGTGTAATCCAAAGGTCATAAATATTTCATGATCATTTTCATGAAAGTTTTTTCATGATACCTAACATTGCTCTTCCGAATTATAATTTTTCCTTGAGAAAAGTTAGGGATCATTAAATTTTTTTCATGAAAATGATTATGAAAGATTTATGATCTTTGGATTACCTTGATTAATGTGTGGTGCGTTGTTATAAAGATTTTTCATGATACCTAGCATTGTTGTTTTTCCTTACACATTAATTTATACAATTCTGTAATACACATTTTTCCATAAAAGTCAAAAAGTTAACCCAAACATCCAATTTTTTTTCGTCATTGTTTTCGTCCACAAAGACATAAATTGCATTTTTTTAGTCCAATTTTTTTCCCTCACTTTTTAAATAAAAATAATTGTTCTTTTTAACTTTTTGTGAAATATGGGTTCCGTTTGCGTTCGGGGTTGAAATGATGTGTGTGAGAGATGATGTGACTTAGAATAATGTGATTGAAGTCAAATTACTAAGTTTTTGACTTTTCGCTTTTTGTAAACATGCCACACCAGCCGTACAAGGTGGTTACGAAGTTGCTATTTTTATGTTATTTGCGTATTTTCTTAAAAGTCCTTCAGGGTAATAGATTTTGTTGTACTTGGATATGATGTTTGTGATTGGAAATTTGCACTGATTATATGTTTGACGTGCCAATTTATGTTACTATTAATTTTTTTTGCTGATTTTTTTAGTTTTTATTTGTTTTTCAGAAATGAGGCGTAGCGTAAGGTAGGGGAATGCGAAGTTAAATTTTCGGCGTAGAAATTAAAATTAAAATAGTACTACAGGCTGATGAATAAAATTTCGTCAACGGTAAAATTTCGAACCGACTGGGCAACGGACAATGTATCGCGCGACTAACAGTCGCGCGGATGACAATCCCCGTTTATGCAGGGCGCACAAACAGGGCAAACTGTGTCAATGATGATACAAAGGATGGCGTAACGCCCTCAAAATAATACATAAATCCCATTATATTAGACATGCAATGGTATAAAAAAATCAACAGCTTTTCATTCATCAGAGTAATTCTTACAACAATATTACATGTTAACAACAAAAGCAAGTAGCCTATAGGCTTACAGCTTTCCAAGTTCACACTTGGTTTCACAGAAGAAGAGTGCTAACTGTATACAAAATAAGCCCGTGGGTTGATGTACATGTAATACAACAAAATAATCAAAAACTATGAGTCTTCAACTCCCACATCCATCAAAGCTATGTCCCTGGAGGTGCCACTTGTACCTGAAAATGGTGTCCCATATAGGGTGAGCCAACGCCCAGTACGGATATGCTAAACACAATATGAGCAATAACTGAGACATCAGCAGTTCATAAATGTTCGATTACCATAAACCAATCCGTGACACATTTCCGTTACATGACCACAATATTCATATCTCATTTCATTTTTCGTTTCTAATCATTTTCTAAATTTCACATCGACTGCTCCGAACCTGGCCAACCACTTATAACGGACAGTGACTCATGTTAGACGCTTCCCGTTTTACAATAGATGAACATAGTAGTTGTATCAACATTTGAACAGATAAGCATACAAGTTGTTTCCGCATTTCAACAGATAAGCATATTACCTATATCAACACTTCCAAAATCTGGGCAACTACACTTGGTTCCTAAGCTCAACCAACCAGTTCCAAATTTAGGATAACAGGGAAGTACAGTAAGTACATTACACAGGATCAAAGGGGCGAAACCAACAAATCTATAGCCCTGTTTGGTGCAGCTTAAAAGCTGCTTATTTCAGCTTTCAGCTTAATTTAAGCTATTTTGATGTGTTTGGTTTAGCTTATAGCTTATAACTTATAGCTTTTTGGAAGTCAAAAATCAGCTTATTCTTTGACTGGGGCAGGAGATGCTTAATTTATAAGTCAGAAATCAAGTTATGTTCATAGTTATAAGCTATAAGCTGTTTAGGCTTAAGCTATAAGTACTTTCTCATAGCTCTACCAAACAGCTCAAGTCTATAACAAATCGAGGGAATCATAATCCCAATGTATTATGAATACACAAATATTGTGCATTGCATTGGATAGTGTTGTTCGGCCCGTGGGGGCAATCAGGGGACCCGTTTTGAAGTTATCATCAGTAAATGTGTACAGTTCGTCGCGTACTACATACCTATGGAAAATCACGTTGACCGAATATCGACAGCTATCTAATCGGAGTAGTTTTCTTTCAACTGTTAACTATAACACCATCCCATACTTTCTGATATCCGATCAGATTGATTTTTTACAGGTATGATATACTGAATAAATCATAAAATATGAACGGTTCAGATTATCAAGATTGGGCCTAAAAGTAGGCCCAATCTCTTTGCCAGGACGGCCGCAAGGAGGGGCTTGCAAGGAGAGGATCCTCGTACGGGGAAAGGGGGTCCCAATCTTTATTCATACAGTATTTTGTTAGTGATTTTTTGGGTTACGGACTAAAAATGAAAATAAACATTGTTTGGTTTGTTTTGGGGAGAGTTGTTTTTTATAAAAATTTTGGGGAGAGAGTTTAGAAATTTCTTTGGTTTGTTTGCTTGTGTATTTTGGGAGAGTTGTTTTTTTGGGAGTTTGGGATGATTTGATATTTTGGGAGAATTTGAGTAGATGTGTGTGACACAAAAAGTGATTGGGAAGGAGAGAGGAGAGAGAAAAAATTGATTAATTGATGAGTAAGAGAGAGAAAGTGATTTAGAAATGTTTTTCAGAAAAACTCAAACCAAACAATTTTTTAGGAATTTTTTTCTTCAAAACTCGTCTCCCAAATGCAAACCAAACAAAAATTTTCGTTTTCCCGCTCTGCTATACAGGTTATACAGAGTATACACCTCAATCTAATTCTGCTTCGCGAGCCATAGCTCGACCGCGACCACCATCGGCTGTAGAGAAGGAATTTGTTGACGATAACGTGGGCTTTCAGGCCATAGATGAACCAGGTTCGTCCTCCAACCGCTGAAATCAAGAAGTTATGGTTGTGATTCACAAAATAGATTTGAAATCTGGAAATTAGGGCTTCCAAAATTACTCATTGAAAAATAGGGCTTCGAAAATTACGGCTTCCAAAATTAGGGCTTTGAAAATTACTGTTATGCAGATAGATTAATGGTATGCTTGAAAAATGTGGCACATATTGTGACGAACATTTATGCATGTTAAAGTATACATTTTCCAGAACGTAGTATGAATACGCAGAAACTGATCCAACATAAAATGAAAGGATCACATCTTTGCAGAACATAGTATGATTATGCAGATTGATAATTAGTTGAATGAATGCATATAGTTGCGTAATTTTCAATGTCTGACTGATAATGTGATTTTGCTGAATTTGTTGTGAATCACGCATGAATTGTTGTAATGAACTGCTATCAACTAATGTGTTAGCTGCGTGACTTGAATTAACTATTATCAACGTTGATAACTAGTACGAAACTGAACTTAAATGTTCATAACTATTACTGAGTTGTTGATAAGTATTTCAGTGTGGTTTGTTCAAAATCACATGTGTCATTTGTTCATAACTATTTCAGTTTGATAACTACTGAATCACAGTCTCCAACAAACTGCCCATAATCTTTCCATGTCAGTATGATTTGTTGATAATAGTTGCTTAACATGTGTGATTGATAATTTACTTCACATTGAACTGATATATTTGTAAAACTGCCATGTTTGTTCAGATTGAAAATGCTATGTGTGTAACATGTGTGTAGTTAATCACAGATGCTATGTTTGAAACTGCTGTATTTGTTCAGTTTCAAAATGCTATGTGTGTAGATTGAGCTGCGATGTTTGTTCAAATGCTATTACCAGTTTAGTCTGTGTAACCTCTGTGCAAATGCTATTAAACCTGGCAGTTTGAACAAATAGATGTTTTTAGTAAAGACACACTCTCTCCCTCAAATTAAACTAGACCTGCTATTAACCCCATCAAACAGAAGCATAGCAGAGCACTACAACTTTGTCATGTATGCAGATTTAAAACATGGCTTCTTCTTCTAACATTAGCAACATAAGAATACAAACGAGGCTATGCAATTGGGGAAGAACCGCTGCCATACGTATTGTCAGAACAATGAGAATGGAAATGAAGGGCGTTTGTTCTTTGTTTGCCCATCAAAATATGTAAGTATGTATTGAAAATTTTACTCCTTCAGTAGTGACAGTAATATTTGTCGTATTCAACTAACTGATTGTCATGCATTGTAGAGTACCACTCCCACTCCCCATTGCAATTACTTCAAGTTCGTGGCTGAAGATGATGAAGACGTTACGTCCAGAATCCCTTCCAACACTAGACCTGGTGATGCTTTAACAGTAGAACACTTCAACGATGTAAGGACGAGGCTTCATGACTTTGGAAATGACCATGGTCGAAGGCTTGAAAGGATAGAACATATTATCAAAGCGATGGTGTATTTCATTGTATTTTCTATCATTTTGTACTTGATCATGTAACTTTTGTACTTCTTTGTATTTTGGGAACTGTAATGGAAGTTTGTACCAGTTTTTGTTGTATTGTACTTCATGATGTAAGTAAGGTTTATGGAATGAATTTTATTATGATGTAACTTATGTAACTTACTTAATAGCTTTGTGGAATGAATTTTATTATGGAATGAATGTACGGAAAGAATTTTATAAGTTATTATGATGTAACTTATAATGTTATTCTGCAATGAATTTTGGGAAACGTTGGTGTCATTGTAAGAGCTTTGTGGATGCTATTTGGCAGATCTGCGGACGAATTTTGTGGATGGTATGTGGATTCATTTCTGTGGATGCTATGTGGATGAATTTTGTGGATGCTTTGTGGATGACTGAATTTTGTGGGTGCATTGTCACTTATCTGTGGCCTGTTATCTGTTGCAGGTTCTCTTATCTGGGTGCATGAATTTTGGTTCTAATGAACAACTTCTGTTATCTGTTGCAGGTTTGTTTGTAATTAACAGATTTGGCAAATCTGTTATCTGTCAACTAGTATCTGTTTGTGACTTTTCTGTGGGCTGAACTATTATCTGTTAGCAAGTTGAAAGCAGATATATAGAATGCGTCGTACATTTCTTCACCATCGTGCTGACTTCTTCATTAGTGAATATCAATACTCTGGTTCTGCATGGTCTATTGTATAATTTTTTGTTTGAAGGGTAGCTGATTAGTTCATAACAATGCACAATGGGAGACAAATTGCTAATGCACAGGTTGACCCCATGGGGTATGCTTCCACACAACGGTTGTGTTTGAAAAAACAAAACTTTATGTGGCCATATTGATGTTAGAGTGTATGACACCGTTTGCCGGTTGTGCACAATTTTTGTCTGCAATTACAGGTTGTGATTCCAGTCAATGATTCTGACACTTAAACCTTATTGTCCATATTGAACGGTTCACAAACATGAAGTAATCAACAAAACATAGGTTACACCATAGTTTCTGATATCGGTCATTGACATTACAAAAAAATTACCTTCTCATCGTACCAACAAAAATCATAAGACAGGTTTTAGTCGAGGACGGTGACCCAAAAAAATACCTTCAACAAAGTGGACATGATGAAGACATTAACGCATGCACCGTTGCAATGGTTAGCAGAGTATGACGGTCTGTTAGTTTGTAAGTCGTTTATTTTCGCTCGACGATGGCAGCTTACAAGACTACGCTTACTATGTCATACACATGTCCAAGTCTGCTAATCCTCGCTCAAATCAATAACCTCGGAGTCTGAGTAATCTGAAAGGTCAGGGTCCGACACCAGTGCAGGATCCTCCATTATAGCCTTGATCGCAGCTGCCGGGTTCGATCCATGTATCTTCGACTCTGCCTTTGCGTCCTCTATCCGTGAGTTCCTAATGAGTCGACGAGTCATCTGACCAACCTCACTTTGCAAACGATGCCTAACTTGGGAGTCGCTGACATGAGGGAATTGCCGCTGCATTTCAACCGACCGGGCTTTTGTGACCTTCAGAAAAGCACAGCGACAGTGGTGTTCACACTGAACTCGTTTGGCAAACAGTGAAACTGGAATTCCAAAATACTTCCCCAGGCAAGCATCTTGTATTGGGGTGCAGTTGTAATCCCGTAGAGGTTCAAAACTCCACAGTGGGAACCCTATTTCAAAAAAACGTCGATCACCGAAGGAATCGATATACCCACCTGCATAATCCAATTCTGGTGACTTCGGTCGGGAGCTGTCAGCCGTTGCAAGTGATTGTCCACGACCGCGTTTACCGTGGTGTGCATCCATAGGTGTGAAGGTTCTTGATTGAGTCAAACTTTGTTTTCGCAGGTTCACGAAGAATATATGCACGCAAAAACAAACCCAAATGCAAAGGAAACAACACTGGTTCCAAACTTTTTTGTGGTTGGTTGTAAATGTTAATTTACCTTAAACCCGTAGTCATTAATACGTTGGTGGTAGGTTTAAAGATGTGAACACACTTATTGTTGTTTGGTGGCAACACCTACCCCAAACTGCGTAAAAGCAACTTACTGACTGCGGGTATTTCATTTAATAGGTTGGGTGCAGTTGGAAAGGCATATGTATCTGATAAGAGCAATTTTGCTAACCTTTATGGATGAGTAGACATGTAATTGGGTTGGGGCACAAATACAAATGAGGAATGTGAATGTATGATGAACTGTGGGTGTGGAAATCAATGACAGTGGGATAGTACTGATGGAAGGTGCAATGCATGTGTGTTGGAAATGCCAAATAATGGACGATCAGGGGTACTGAACGGATGACTTGGTGCATGCAAGAAGGAACGAATTTTTGCAAGATGAATTCGGCCAGTTTGAGAAATTAATACAATGTATGTCACAATGCATGAGGTCTTCTGCAAACATACAAGTCATGTACCATATATTACAAATACATACAGCATAGTGTTGTGTAATATTATGAATCTGTACATTCCTCTAAAAAAGTAGTCAGTCAAATAAACCATACACATATTCCTACAAAATGTCTGATTCGAACAAGATTGAAGCTATTGTTCAAGCTCATCTTGCTCCTGTATTCCAGCAGTTGCAAGCTATCTACGAAAGGCTGAATGAAGTGGACAGACGGTTGTCAAGTTTGGAGCGGCAAGTCGGCGCTATCAAGCAGAACGTTGATTGGCTGACCGATGAGAACTTGGCGGCGGACGAAGCGAAGTCTGATAAGACAATGGATGAGGACAGTCAATCAGATAGTACGGACAACTCTTCAGAAGACGCTGCTGATGATGCAGCAGATATGTAGATTTGATTTTTTTTTTTTTAACCTTCCCTGTAAGCCATGAAAGTTTTGTTCTGGCTGGAGTCATATGTGCTAATGGGCTGATATATAACCTACCTACGAAGAGTATTGAGTTTTCATTCATAATGTGGTTTTTTTCATTTTTGAAATTTAATTTTCCCTTTTTCGTAATTAAATTATAAAAACACTTCGGCAGCAAAAGCAGCCGTAAATTATATACAGTTACAGTCACATTCATCCCAACAAGAAACATGCGTAAAGAAAATAGTACTAAGTCAGCAGCCACATCGCCATGTTTGATCCATGTTTACATTTGACTTCCACTTTGCAGTTAGTCCATATTTACATCGTCCAGCAAAAACAATACTGGGGAGCCATAAATAACATCCATATTGAAATCAAACAATAAAAAATTAGTTAAGTCCTATTGCCACCCAAATTACTGGCGTACTGGCAGCCCAATCCCATCACTGGCCTAGCTTGTGGCATTGCTCATATGAAGGCACTCCCGGTACTCTGTGATCTTTGCATTATTGACATCCATAACGATGTCAACCAACAACTTATGACGCACACAGGGAGCAAACTTTGTACAGAAAGATCATAAGACAAATCAGTTAAAATTGCAGGACATACAAGGAAGGATTTGATTGACAAATGAAAATTAAGCGGTAGAATGTACCTTGTGTGGACCGGGGCTTAAATCAGGTTGCTGCATGAATTTGATGACGAACATCCCACAGTCAAACGTGCTACAAAAATAATTTGACATTAAAGTTGTCGTCAATACTTAATAGGTTCGTTAAGTCAGTCATGCAGCATAGACATTAATGTGAGGGAGGGATTGTGGATTACTCGTCCAGTTGTTGTACTGGCCTCTCATCTAACATGCAGAGGGGAAAGCTACGCACGTCTGTAACATAATCATTTCCAAAGTGTAGTTGCAGCAAGTCGTGCATAGTTTGAACCTGTTCCACAAGGTTGGAGTTGGTTTACGTAAAGGATGTTCAAGTTTTTTGTATTGTTCAGAAATGCACGAGAAGGACATACCAACATTTTAGCCGCATTCAGCTTCCTTTTGTTCGGTCAGTTGGATGGGACCGAGTCGAATAGGTAGGCTACACGGTCCACCATATCAATTTTAACGCACAACCAATGCACTCTTCTGTAATTGAAAGGCATGTAAATCTACACGTAAACACAACGGCAGACCTTGTTTAGAGGCCATGTAAACATGTAATGCGATTCATATTTTCATTTTAATATAACGGGATGAACATTGATATTACCCTCTGGCATGCATCAATCGCAGCAGTGTATCTGTCATGTCCGAAAAAGGATGTGACGATATGTTCATGGTGCAGAGGTTGCATATCTTTATTTAGAATCAAAGTCTGCATGTGTAATGCATAAAGGTCATTGACGGAAACATTTGTCAAAATATGTCATACACAATACACAACGTAGCTTTAAACACTTACTTACCGACACATATACGGGAAAGAACCAATCAGTGTGCCTCCCGTCATTGTGTAAATCCCTCTGTCGATTAGTCAATTGCACCACCACCAAGTTGATTGGCTGGAACATTGTATGCAAGACACAAGGCAAGTTGATTAGAAAGGTTTCTGAGTTCAGGGGTACTGAAAAACGCAGATTCATATTTGTGCAGCCAACACTTACAGTGTCGGATAGCCAGGACCCTGGTTTGAGCGTGCGCATGTCACGCCGGGTGGCAACTTCACATGGCCGTCCATGAAGATTCATGGAAACAACAATGTCCCTACAAGCAAAAAAACGATCCTTAGAACGATAGTTATTTCACAGTGGACTGTCATTTAAAATTTGCAAGTAGTAAATGAAACAATACATTTCATTTTTGCTATCGTCAAATACATAGTTAAGAAGTTTTTGTTCCTCCGCCGATAACAACCCTTCGCTATCCAACGTCGTGAACGAGTCCTACAAAAATAAACAGCCAACTAACAGTACACATTTCACAAAAAAATTGAAGCTTACATTACAAGGTCGGTAGTCAAGAAAAACAACGTGAAATGATGTAAAAACTGTGAGCCTCAGAGTTTTTCCAACTTGTGATGTTTGGTGCGGAGTTTGTTAGAAATGTGTACTAACATATGGCAGCAGTCATAACTGCAAACATGCAATTCTTTGACAACTAGTACAATACAACACAGATGATTGTAAAATTAGCAAAACATTATTGATGTGGGCATGAATTGGGTATTCAGAACTTGTGGGCCATGAAAGGCAGTATTTGTACCTTGTTCATATTGTCCACACCATCAACATCCACAGGTGAACTGATGTCGTCAACTCCACTAGTTGTTTTGCTATCGATGCACAATTGCATATCCCCCACCTCAGTGGCTTGAACTCCACTTCGGCGCTTTTTTCTTTTTCCTTTTCCTTTTCGTCTTCCCTTTGCACTTCCCGTAACGATTGCAGTTGCTCCCAATGGTTTGCCAAGCTTAGTAGGAGAAGTATGCACATCGCACGCCATGTTCTTCACGCCCACTGACTGAAGGTCATGAGTGTATTTATCTTCAGTTTCATATGTTTCCCCTGACCGAAGGCCTCCCTTCTTGTTGTTGTCCCCACCTTCTTCAATGTTCAGCTTCTGCCCATCATGCAAATGACTTTTGTCCCTTGCCAAGGTTCCCTTCAAAATCTGTTGTTGGTGATCCACCCCTTGTACATCTGAAATATTACACTCCATTAGGTTAACTTCGTCAGATGGTTTGGCCACGCCATCATCATGCGCCTTGACTCCAACAGCAGGGTCCACACCCTGTTGGGCCACGCCTGCCGGTTGCGGTGTAGAGAATATACCTTCGATGAGGTGGTGTAGCATTTGCTTCAGTTCACGTAAATTGGTTTGTTCAGTGAACGGTTCGTTGCAGCCCAAACTGAAATGTTGATGCAGTTGCTTCAGCATTTCCTTCAGTTGAGCAACATTGGAGGAGAGGTTAATGATACACACATCATTGCCTTCCACCTAATCATACATACACATTCGTGAACTTAGTCAGCTCCAACCATCTTTAAATGATGTGGCTCAACTGTGTGAAAATTAAATATTTGCTTGGATGGATTACCTTGTCATTGCCAACAACTTGCTTGGCTTCGAAATGTCACAACATCTCCATTAAATCTGTTTGGTTGTCGAGAACTTGCTTCATCATTTCCTTCACTTCGCGAATGTCGGACTCCAAATTGCTCATACGGACTTCATTGTACTGTCCTTTTTGTTGGTTCTCGACATGGCATGCATCCATGTCAGCATCATCCGCGTTACTGGAATCAAACTCCACCTAATCATAGAAACGCATCAATGAAGTCTGACATTGTATGTTAAAGAGAAGTGGGTCGATGGTGTGAACTGTGCACAGTGGTAGGAGTGCTTACCGCAATTGTTGGGAATTTGTGCTTCCTTCGCATACGTCGCAGCGTCTCCCGTATTTGGGTATCACCCCAATCATGAAGCCGAGGTGTGGACCGCGTCGTAGTCGAGGTCAGACAAACACAGTCAAGGTACAACAGCTGTGGACATTGAGGGGCACACCATAATTAAGTTGTTCTTCCCAGAAAAATTAACTATATTCAGTAACAATGACATTCATTATTCTGAATTTTGCAGCGGAATGTACATAGAATACCGATTTTGTTGAGGATGCTGTCAACTTTATAGGCACATATAATGCAATGTTTTTTGGGGAAAAAAATGTGCAGCACACCAACGACTTTATTGATGAAACCAAGGAAAAAAAGGTTATGTTCAGGTTCCCCTCTTCGCAACCTAGTTTTAATTGGTTCCTCCATTGAGGTTCGGCATACTTTTTGCCCTGTACTCGTTGTTCTTAAATTCATGACGGTACTCGCAGAAAATATATTCGTGCGAGTACCATACTTGGGTGAGGAAGAGTGTTGTTCGTCGTACTCACAAAGCAAGTACCATTGTATGTCCCAATGAAGGCCAATTTGTTGAACCATGACAGATCAATACATCAAACACATGAAGGGGGGAATGGAAAAAAATCAAGTTATTGGCATACCATTAGCAGGAAAACACATCCAGTTGCACTGCAATGACCTTTATACTTGCGAACACCGTTGTGAAGGCATTGCAGTGTCAACTTTGCCCAATTACAAGCTCGCATACGATTCACGTCCTTCACGGCATGAATGAACAATGGATTCAAGCCGGTCATTGTGGTAGGACACAACATGGCCCCCAACACGTACAGCGCAAATTTCCGCCGAAACTCGTCCTCCGCACCATCAGTCTCGGTCAGATAAAGTCTCAACTTGTTCAAAGGAATGACTCCGTTAACAACTCCAACCTCATCGTAGATATTGGGATATGCTTCTAATGACCCAGCCAACTGCACGTCATCGCCTTCACACCGTATTCCCAATAAAACATTAACTGCCTTACACGTGAGCCTGACTTGACAACCATGAACATTCAATGAACTACTGTCAGGATCAAAGTTCTGTACTAACCATGCGCACAAGTCGTGATCTATACGTGTACACTTCATCCCCAGGAGGCCAGCAAACCCAATGTCAATGACTGCCTGCTTTTGTGCTTCGTTGAACCGGTTAACTAGCTCAACAATTGACTTCAATGATATGCGGAGTTGGCTTTTACCCTGCACATTTTTTACCCTTAAATTAATACAAAAATACAACCAACAATGTCAGGAAAGCAGGACCTAGCCAAATGCATTTACGAAAACATGAAGTACGTAATGACCTTTTCAGACTTCGGTGCAGATGGTACAACTTTGGCATGTTCCTCAGCGCTCGCCTTAGCCATTTCCGCAAACCTGTTTTTCTCATCAGAGGGGAGTGCCTTCCACCTTTCCCCAATCTCCTTTCTAGTCTTTAACGAAGTAAATGACAGGCGTACAAGACAAGTAACAACTATGAGTCCAAAATTACTTTAAGTAGAACTTTATGCCAAACGCAATCCGCGTGCATTGTTGGTAATTAAATAAGATTGCAAATACAAATAACAGTTGCAGCAAAAAGTCAGCGACAAAACGTAGCTGGACTTTTACAAGGAATTGAAATTTACAAAAACAATAGGAAGGTGACCTTATTACATGCTACAATCCTACAAACGTGAAACAATCACAAGGCCACTACGACCATTCAATACAAGGTGTGGATAGCAACCCAGCGATGTGTTTCCATCATAGTGTATTATAGAGAATACAGATTTCGACACTCACCATTTTTTGTCCAGTGTAGTCTGGCCCTTGCATTTCCTTGAATTGTTGCTGGTTGCATGCAAGCATCGTGAAGCTTATCATCACTAAATCTTAAATATGAATACATATATATGCAAGTTTTTATGTGAAGCTGGCCCCGAAATCGGCATAATACAGCTTTCGTACATCCGGGACTGAATCGACACGAATTTATACATTTTCAGACATGCGGAACAAAAGCAATTTCAAACATCACAAACTGAACTTTGACGAGCCGCGTAATTTCAGTACAAAAAATGTAATTCCATATTGTCAAAATAAACAACTAGTACCTGTAACAAATGAATGGTGCAACTGGCCGCTTCCGACAAGAGCCAGCGATAGTGTGGGACATTTGGATTTGTTGTTCGGCAATTGTCTTCAATCTTTTCCTTCCCCTTTATGAAAGAGCAAATCATACAAATTAGATTGAAGGGGAAATTACAGGGGTGGTGTACGCATTTTGTCCGTTGTCTAATTTGGATCGATGCACTTTAAACTACCTAAATTCTGATAGTCCGTTTCAAAATTTGTGGACATTTTCGGTCTAATTGCTAATGCCATTTGTGATTTATAAAACAAAGATTGTAATGTCAATTGATTGCGATTATGTAAGTTCAGTAAAGTTATAAGTTCACTACAACAAAAAGTACAGTCGGCACGTATATGCATATTTTCTGGTACAAAACAGTGAAGAGTTGTAATCAAATGGACGTAATTGAAACAAAAGTTCTAAATTGATGCTGCAAAGCGAGGCCATTCAAAATTTGTGGAAAACAAATAACACAAACACAAAAGTACACGGGCTGCTGTAAGAATTGATCCGGGAAAAAAATCAGCATATTCCTTGGTGATCGATTGCGTTTGTTTACAAACATATGTACGAAACCAAGTGGTAGGAAGTCTTTAAGGAGAAAACTAACATTGTTGGTGTGAGGTGACCAATATCCATCAGATGCAATGACGACAACTCCTGCAAAGTATTCGAATCAATATTTACAAGAACACAAACAAACGGCTGCAACATGTGGCTGTTAACCTCAAAATCTTGCGTAAACACAGACAACAACACGCAGAATTTCCCAACACATATACAGATTTTGAAACAGACAAAAGAAAGGACAGACATCCAAATTTTGCATTTAGTTCACACAGCTTACAATTAAAATAATTATGTGTACAAGCGATAAATGCATAATGTCGCAAATATTGCACATGAAGGACTACATTTTGTTTTCCATTTACGGTTGCAGGACTACACGCACATACTTTTATGAAGGCCCGACTACAAAGGACACAGAAGCAACTGAACTATTTCATGACGGGGTTAAACAATCTGGACACGATTCCGCTGTCAGAGAAATTGGTACTCATCACATCCACAAAAACCAGATGAAACCCCATCCAGTTGAGGGCTTCAATTTCCTACTGAGCAACCTGGTTGCAGCGAATCGAGGTGGCTGCATCCTGGCCCATGCTCCATTACCTTCGGGTGGTCAGACAGTGGGCAGATCAGAGAAGAATGCTTTTCCGGGCGTACAAGCAAGTCTCATCGATTGTATGTGACAATGAAACAAGCAAGGAAATTGAAGCCCTGAACTTCATGCCTTGCCTACCCAAGTCTCGTCAATGCCCTCTGTTTCTGTGGTTGACGTGTCTGTAGGTGAACCGTTTATGAGGGATCTGAACTGTGCGTGCACATACAGTGTGCTGCCATCCCAGGTGATGCTCAACTTCTTAACGAAGTTGTTCAGTTCTTCAAGTTCACGAACTGTCGTAAGGGGGAGGTGAAGAAATTCAGAAAACTCAAGGAGGCCAGGCAATTCACGAAGAAAATCTCCTTCATAGAAATGGAGAACCTTGCCTATCATTGCGCGCAACTTTTGAATGACGGCTACCTTTGTCTTGAAGTTATCATCTTCCATATATATATAGCAGTTACATTTGAAGAGGAAGGTAGCTGTCATTCATGAGTTGCGGGCTGTCTGCACTTTATTGAGCGAGTTCACGAAATGCGTACTCTCATTTGTCTTTTTTATGACATTCGTGCAGAATGAGAATGGATGGGTACGTTAGTAATATTCGTTGGCAGGCAGTGGCAGTCTTGCATGTTTCATTGTCACATACAATTGATGAAACTTGCTTGTACGCCCGGAAAAGTTACCTGTCTCTGATCTGGCCACTGTCTGCGCACCCGAAGGTAATGGAGAATGGGCTAGGATGCAGCCACCTCGATTCTGTGCAACCCAGTTGCTCAGTAGGAAATTGAAGCCCTCAACTTGATGGCTGGCCTTTCCAACAACTTAAGCAGCCGGAGACGATGGCTGAAAACCAATACCTTCTCCCCATCTGAGTCGGACAAGCCTAACAGATTAAGGAAGAAGTTTGCCTTCAGTCCTTCTCTAATATCCAACTTTTCTAAGATGTGGTCCATCCGGGCATCGTCAATGCCCTCTGTTTCTGTGGTTGACGTGTCTGTAGGTGAACTGTTTAGGAGGGATCTGAACTGTGCGTGCACATACAGTGTGCTGCAATCCCAGGTGATGCTCAACTTCTTAACGAAGTTGTTCAGTTCTTCAAGTTCACGAACTGTCGTAAGGGGGAGGTGAAGAAATTCAGAAAACTCAAGGAGGCCAGGCAATTCACGAAGAAAATCTCCTTCGTAGAAATGGAGAACCTTGCCTGTCATTGCACGCAACTTTTGAAGGACGGCTACCTTTGTCTTGAAGTTATCATCTTGCATATATATATAGCAGTTACATTTGAAGAGGAAGGTAGCTGTCATTCATGAGTTGCGGGCTGTCTGCACTTTATTGAGCGAGTTCACGAAATGCGTACTCTCATTTGTCTTTTTTATGACATTCGTGCAGAATGAGAATGGATGGGTACGTTAGTAATATTTGTTGGCAGGCAGTGGCAGTCTTGCTTGTTTCATTGTCACATACAATTGATGAAACTTGCTTGTACGCTTGGAAACAGTTACCTTTCTCTGATCTACCCACTGTCTGAGCACTCGAAGGTAATGGAGGATGGGCCAGGATGCAACCACCTCGATTCTGTGCAACGAAGTTGCTCAGTAGGAAATCGAAGCCCTCAACTTGATGGCTGGCCTTTCCAACAACTTATGCGACTGGAGACGATGGCTGAAAACCAATACCTTCTCCCCACCTGACTCGGACAAGCCTAACAGATTAAGAAAGAAGTTTGCGTTCAGTCCTTCTCTAATATCAAACTTTCTAAGATGTGGTCCATCCGGGCATCGTCAATGCCCTCTGTTTCTGTGGTTGACGTGTCTGTAGGTGAACTCTTTAGGAGGGATCTGAACTGTGCGTGCACATACAGTGTGCTCCCATCCCAGGTGATGCTCAACTTCTTAACGAAGTTGTTCAGTTCTTCAAGTTCACGAACTGTCGTAAGAGGGAGGTGAAGAAATTCAGAGAAGTCAGGAAGGCCAGGCAAGTCACAAAGAAAATCTGATTCGTAGAAATGGACAACCTTGCCTGTCATTGCACGCAACTTTTGAATGACCGTTACCTTTCTCTTCAAGTTATCAACTTGCATATATATATAGCAGTTACATTTGAAGAGGAAGGTAGCTGTCATTCATGACTTGCGGGCTATCTGGACTTTATTGAGCGATCTCATGAAATGCGTACATTCAAGTGTAAGTCTTTTCTGACCTTCGTGCAGAATGAGAATGGATGGGTACGTTAGTAATAAGCCCTGTTTCGTGCAGCTTAAAAGCTGCTTATTTCAGCTTTCAGCTTAATTTAAGCTATTTTGATGTGTTTGGTTTAACTTATAGCTTATAGTTTATAGCTTTTTGGAAGTCAGAAATCAACTTATTCTTTGAGTGGGGCAGGAGATGCTTAATTTATAAGTCAGAAATCAGCTTCTGTTCATAGTTATAAACTATAAGCTGTTTAGGCATAAGCTATAAGTACTTTCCCACAGCTCTACCAAACAGGACCATAATTGTTGGCTTCCAGTGCCATTCTACTGAGCAACTTCGTTGCACAGAATCGAGGTGGCTGCATCCTGGCCCATGCTCCATTACCTTCCGGTGCCCAGACAGTGGCAAGATCAGAGAACAGAACTTTTTCCGGGCGTACAAGCAAGTTTCATCAATTGTATGTGACAATGAAACATGCAAGACTGCCACTGCCTGCCAACAAATATTACTAACGTACCCATCCATTCTCATTCTGCACGAATGTCATAAAAAAGACAAATGAGAGTACGCATTTCGTGAACTCGCTCAATAAAGTGCAGACAGCCCGTAACTCATGAATGACAGCTACCTTCCTCTTCACATGTAACTGCTATATATATATGCAAGATGATAACTTCAAGACAAAGGTAGCCGTCATTCAAAAGTTGCGTGCAATGACAGGCAAGGTTCTCCATTTCTACGAAGGAGATTTTCTTCGTGAATTGCCTGGCCTCCTTGAGTTTTCTGAATTTCTTCACCTCCCCCTTACGACAGTTCGTGAACTTGAAGAACTGAACAACTTCGTTAAGAAGTTGAGCATCACCTGGGATGGGAGCACACTGTATGTGCACGCACAGTTCAGATCCCTCCTAAACAGTTCACCTACAAACACGTCAACCACAGAAATAGAGGGCATTGACGATGCCCGGATGGACCACATCTTAGAAAAGTTGGATATTAGAGAAGGACTGAAGGCAAACTTCTTCCTTAATCTGTTAGGCTTGTCCGACTCAGATGGGGAGAAGGTATTGGTTTTCAGCCATCGTCTCCGGCTGCTTAAGTTGTTGGAAAGGCCAGCCATCAAGTTGAGGGCTTCAATTTCCTACTGAGCAACTTGGTTGCACAGAATCGAGGTGGCTGCATCGTCGCCCATGCTCCATTACCTTCGGGTGCGCAGACAGTGGCCAGATCAGAGACAGGTAACTTTTCCGGGCGTACAAGCAAGTTTCATCAATTGTATGTGACATGAAACATGTAATACTGCCACTGCCTGCCAACAAATATTACTAACGTACCCATCCATTCTCATTCTGCACGAATGTCATAAAAAAGACAAATGAGAGTACGCATTTCGTGAACTCGCTCAATAAAGTGCAGACAGCCCGCAACTCATGAATGACACCTACCTTCCTCTTCACATGTAACTGCTATATATATATTCAAGATGATAACTTCAAGACAAAGGTAGCCGTCATTCAAAAGTTGCGTGCAATGACAGGCAAGGTTCTCCATTTCTATGAAGGAGATTTTCTTCGTGAATTGCCTGGCCTCCTTGAGTTTTCTGAATTTCTTCACCTCCCCCTTACGACAGTTCGTGAACTTGAAGAACTGAACAACTTCGTTAAGAAGTTGAGCATCACCTGGGATGGGAGCACACTGTATGTGCACGCACAGTTCAGATCCCTCCTAAACAGTTCACCTACAGACACGTCAACCACAGAAACAGAGGGCATTGACGATGCCCGGATGGACCACATCTTAGAAAAGTTGGATATTAGAGAAGGACTGAAGGCAAACTTCTTCCTTAATCTGTTAGGCTTGTCCGACTCAGATGGGAAGAAGGTATTGGTTTTCAGCCATCGTCTCCGGCTGCTTAAGTTGTTGGAAAGGCCAGCCATCAAGTTGAGGGCTTCAATTTCCTACTGAGCAACTTGGTTGCACAGAATCGAGGTGGCTGCATCGTCGCCCATGCTCCATTACCTTCGGGTGCGCAGACAGTGGCCAGATCAGAGACAGGTAACTTTTCCGGGCGTACAAGCAAGTTTCATCAATTGTATGTGACAATGAAACATGCAAGACTGCCACTGCCTGCCAACAAATATTACTAACGTACCCATCCATTCTCATTCTGCACGAATGTCATAAAAAAGACAAATGAGAGTACGCATTTCGTGAACTAGCTCAATAAAGTGCAGACAGCCCGCAACTCATGAATGACAGCTACCTTCCTCTTCACATGTAACTGCTATATATATGCAAGATGATAACTTCAAGACAAAGGTAGCCGTCATTCAAAAGTTGCGTGCAATGACAGGCAAGGTTCTCCATTTCTACGAAGGAGATTTTCTTCGTGAATTGCCTGGCCTTCTTGACTTTTCTGAATTTCTTCACCGCCCCCTTACGACAGTTCGTGAACTTGAAGAACTGAACAACTTAGTTAAGAAGTTGAGCATCACCTGCGATGGGAGCACACTGTATGTGCACGCACAGTTCAGATCCCTCCTAAAGAGTTCACCTACAGACACGTCAACCACAGAAACAGAGGGCATTGACGATGCCCGGATGGACCACATCTTAGAAAAGTTGGATATTAGAGAGGGACTGAAGGAAAACTTCTTCCTTAATCTGTTAGGCTTGTCCGAGTCAGGTGGGGAGAAGGTATTGGTTTTCAGCCATCGTCTCCGGCCGCTTAAGTTGTTGGAAAGGCCAGCCATCAAGTTGAGGGCTTCAATTTCCTACTGAGCAACTGGGTTGCACAGAATCGAGGTGGCTGCATCCTAGCCCATGCTCCATTACCTTCGGGTGCGCAGACAGTGGCCAGATCAGAGACAGGTAACTTTTCCGGGCGTACAAGCAAGTTTCATCAATTGTATGTGACAATGAAACATGCAAGACTGCCACTGCCTGCCAACAACTATTACTAACGTACCCATCCATTCTCATTCTGCACGAATGTCATAAAAAAGACAAATGAGAGTACGCATTTCATGAACTCACTCAATAAAGTGCAGACAGCCCGCAACTCATGAATGACAACTACCTTCCTCTTCAAATGTAACTGCTATATATATATGCAAGATGATAACTTCAAGACAAAGGTAGCCGTCATTCAAAAGTTGCGTGCAATGACAGGCAAGGTTATCCATTTCTACGAAGGAGATTTTCTTCGTGAATTGCCTGGCCTCCTTGACTTTTCTGAATTTCTGAACCTCACCGTTACACCAGTTCGTGAAGTTGAAGAACTGAACAACTTCGTTACGCAGTTGAACATCACTTGGGATGTGAGTACACTGTATGTGCACACACAGTTCAGATACCTCCTAAAGAGTTCACCTACAGACACGTCAACCACAGAAACAGAGGGCATTGACGAGGCCCGAATGGACCACATCTTAGAGAAGTTGGATATTAGAGAAGGACTAAAGGCAAACTTCTTCCTTAATCTGTTACGGTTGTCCGACTCAGGTGGGGAGAAGGTATTGGTTTTCCGCCATCGTCTCTGGCCGCCTAAGTTGTTGGAAAGGCTAGCCATGAAAGTGAACGCTTCAAGTCTTGATTCAGAACTGGGTGTGGAAACGAATAGCTCTCTACAAAATTTGGAAAGCGTCATCCTCATTTCAACTCTTTCAGTTCGCTTTCCTATGTTTTAAGTTGAATACCGTCAACTATGCATGAAATTCAGCACTGAAAGAAAGAGTTGTTTACTGTGTTAAACGGACTCGAGTACGGGTGCCGGGTGCGGTATGTATGTACAGGTCAGACTAATTAAATCTTAACCCTACATTCAATGGTACGCGGTGTGGGGAAAAATATCATATTTTTAGTCTAATATGTGACATAAAATGGTACTACATGTAACTCACAGTGTCGAAATCACATTTATAGTAATTTCACAATAATTTGCACATATAATAATTGTTTTATATACAATTATATAAGAAGTGTCGGTTGAAAAGTATCCGACACATATCCCATACCCTTGTCGGACTCTCATGTGTCCGACACAGGTATTTTATCTATTTTCAAGAGTCCGTGTAACACAGATTGTTTCTAAACATAAGTTCCAGCAATATAAAATCAGCGAGTAGTACAAAATTGAAAGCATAATTCAACCGAGTGTGCTACCCGTTGCGGAAACAAGATTAGTCAAGCAAGTTTATCGAGTTTCTTATTTTTCCTTTTTTGGCTACTCGAAAAAAAAAAATTTCGTTTTTCCCGTCCCAACATTACACAAATTTTTTTTCAAGTCTTCTTTCGTTATATATAACCCAACGTAACAAGTTCGCCATGTAAATGGAGAACACCTTTTATGCTTGTTGCTAACTACTATGATACCTATGTTCAACTTGCAGCACTGATAGCAGAGGGAAGACTTCCTATTCGAAAGGGAGAAAATACAAAAATCGAGTACAGAACAGTTCCTATTGGGTCCATTTCGGTTAGCAGAGGGAAGAGTTCGTATTCGAATAGCACAAAAGTGATTCGTCCCCCGAATGGGGGGCCCCCGAATCCCCCGAAATTGCCAAATCAAGTAAAAAAAAAAGAAAAAAAAAGAAAAGGAAAACAGTCTCCAAAAAAGGAAATTAGGGGGATTAGGGGGATTGTTTTTAGGGGGACAAATCATTTTTGTCGAAAATGGAGTACAGAACAGTTCTGATGGTGTCGATTTCGGGTTGGGTGTGAAGGTATATGCGAATGATAGAAGACAAACAAGGAGACAGATAATGTACCAGCACGAAATAAAGGAAATACCAACCGGATCAGACGAACCGACGGTGGTGCTCGCTTAACCCTTGCGGTTGTGCTCCACGGACAAAAATCAACTTAAAAAAAGTATTTATGCATCCACTTCCATGGCTAGCCTTCCCAACAACTTAAGCTCGACCCTCAAATATTTTTCTCTGTAAAACCCTACGGCTACGGGGAAATGGAACAACGGAGAGATGGGCAGAGAGAAAGACAAACAAAGAGAGAGGTCCGAGATGGAAGAGAGACGGAGGGGCCGACGGAACTTACACCTCTTCTGAACACTTCGGCATTTTTTATACTTGTTCTGACAACTTACACGTTTTAATGAAAACTGACATCATTTATAAATTATTTTTCTTCATAAAAGTTACACCTTGGAACTTATATCTTTAAATTAATTTTCTTAATAAAAGTTACACCTTGGAACTTTCTTTTCTAAAAATGAAGTATTCACCTTTATTGGGATTGGTCTACTTTGGGAACTTATATCTTTCGTAAAAATGAAACATTCTGCTTCGATAATTGGTCTTCTTTGGGAACATATAGCTTTTCCAAAAACTCACAAAGTTTACAACCATTAAATCAATTTTATAGCTTTCCTTAAAATTTACACCCTCTCTCGGAAATATTTACAACTTCTTGAAAAATTACACATTTTGTGGAAATACCTTTTTCATAAAATTTACACTTCTTATTTCAAGTTACACCTTTAGTGAAAAACAAAACTTACATCTTTTCTATGGAAATTTACACCTTCTTCGGACAAACATCCACCATATTTGAAAAGGTTATACCTTTTCTCAAATAATTTCTTTCTTTTAACAAACTTTATGAAAAGGTTATTTTCCATAAAATGTCTAAGTTCCGTTTTTCCCCCCCGAAAACCTGTAAGTTCGTAAAATCCAATCACACTGTTTTTGTCTTGTGGCAATGTGAGAGAGAAGGGCGTTTCGGAGGGCTTGGCCTTTCTCCCAGTACAACTCCGTTTCAGAGAAGACGAGTCTGGGAGGGCTTGGAATAGCGACTCCGAGTCCAAATCCAACCAAGTATGTCAATGTAAAAGAGAACCGTTTTTAATATAGAGCAACGGACAGACAGAGAGAGAGAGAGAGAGATAGACTGAGATCAACGGACATAGAGACCTGGATGGACAATGATCGACAGAAGGACCGAAATCGACAGAGATCGACAGAGAAGAACCCACATAGACACGGACAGACCAAGATCGCTGGAGACAGAGCGAGATAAACAGGGATCGACAGAGACAGACCGACATCGACGGAGAATAGGCCGACATCGACACAGAGAGACCAAGATCGATACCCAATCTTTCAAAAAACCTTTCATTTGCGGCGGCGGTGCCGTGGAGGTGCCGATCTCAGAAGCCTGCGAGCACCGGAGCCCACCGACGCTTGGGTGGTCAGCGGGGGTCACGATCCCTTTGATTTGTTCACTGGTTGTCTCAATTTGTTTATGAACACTTCGAAATGTTACTCCTTTTGTGTTTACTACTTAGAAATTAACATATGTTACTCCTTCTGTGTTTACCAACATTTTGAAATGAACCCTTTGTTACTACTTTTGTGGTTAGGAACACTTGGAAATGTTTCTCCTTTTGTGTAAGAATTTTTGGCATAAGATTTACACTTTTTCATCGAACTTACACCATTTGTGAAGGCCCAACTTAAAGCTATTTCGGAAGTCACTTATACCTATTCTGAAAAATAAATTTCATTCGTTTACACCTTCAGCTTAAGCTTACACCTTTTCATGAAAATACTTACACCATTTTTGAAAAGTTACTCCTTTTATGTAAGAATTTTTGGCATAACATTTATACTATTGTGCTTATATACTCTTTCACAAAAGGTGTAAGTTTGAAGAAAAAGTATAAATCTTATGACAAAAGTTATTACACAAAAGGAGTAACTTTTCAAAAAAAATATAGGCACTTCCAGGAAAAGGTATAAGCTTCACCAAAAGGTGTAAATTTTATGAATTTATTTTTCCACAAAAGGTATAAGTTAGTTCCAAAAAACCTTTAACTTGAGCTTCTACAAAAGGTGTAAGTTCAAAGAAAAGGTATAAATCTTATGCCAAAAATTCGTACAGAAAAGGAGTAACTTTTCAAAAAAATATAAGCATTTCCACGAAAAGGTATAAACTTAAGCAAAAGGTGTACATTTGATGAAATTATTTTTTCACAAAAGATATAAGTGACTTCCGAAAAAGCTTTAACTTCAGCTTCCACAAAAGGTGTAAGTTCGAAGAAAAGCTATAAATGTTATGCCAAAAATTCTTACACAAAAGGAGTAACTTTTCAAACAAAATATAGGCACTTCCACGAAATGGTATAAGCTTCACCAAAAGGTGTAAATTTGATGAATTTATTTTTCCACAAAAGGTATAAGTTACTTCCGAAAAAGCTTTAACTTCAGCTTCCACAAAAGGTGTAAGTTCGAGGAAAAGGTATAAATCTTATGCCAAAAATTCGTACAGAAAAGGAGTAACTTTTCAAAAAAGATATAAGCAGTTCCACGAAAAGGTATAAGCTTAAGCAAAAGGTGTACATTTGATGAAATTATTTTTTCACAAAAAGGTATAAGTCACTTCCGACAACGCTTTAAGTTGGGCTTCCACAAAAGGTGTAAGTTCGAAAATAAGCTATAAATGTTATGCCATAAATTCCTACACAAAAGGGGTAACTTTTCAGAGATAGTATAAGCATTTCCACGAAAAGGTGTAACCTTAAGCAAATTATGTTAATTTGATGAATTTTTTTTCCCACAACAGGTAAAACTGACTTTTGAAAAACCTTTAAAGTTGGCCTTTCAGAAACGGCGTAAGTTCGAAGAAAAAGTAGAAATCTTATGCGACAAACAGATGTAAGTAACTTCGCAAAACGTCCAAGTTCCGTTTTTTCCCCGGAAAACCTGTGAGTTCCTAAAATCCAATCACACTGTTTTTGTCTTGTGGCAATGTGAGAGAGAAGGGCGTTTCGGAGGGCTTGGCCTTTCTCCTAGTACAACTCCGTTTCAGAGAAGACGATTCTGGGAGGGCTTGGAATAGCGACTCCGAGTCCAAATCCAACCAAGTATGTCAATGTAAAAGAGAACCGTTTTTAATGTAGAGCAACGGACAGACAGACAGAGACAGAGAGAGAGATAGACTGAGATCAACGGACATAGAGACCTAGATGATCAATGATCGACAGAAGGACCGAAATCGACAGATATCGACAGAGAAGAACCCACATGGACTCAGACAGACCAAGATCGCTAGAGACAGAGTGAGATAAACAGGGATCGACAGAGAGAGACTGACATCGACGGAGAATAGGCCGACATCGACACAGAGAGACCAAGATCGATAGCCAATCTTTCAAAAAACCATTCATTTGCGGCGGCGGTGCCGTGGAGCTGCCGATCTCAGAAGCCTGCGAGCACGGGAGGCCACCGACGCTTGGGTGGTCAACCGGGGTCACGAACGCTTTGATTTGTTCAGTGGTTGTCTCAATTTGTTTATGAACACTTCGAAATGTTACTCCTTTTGTGTTTGTACTACTTAGAAATGAACATATGTTACTCCTTCTGTGTTTACAAACATTTTGAAATGAACCCTTTGTTACTCCTTTTGTGGTTATGAACACTTTGAAATGTTACTCCTTCATACTTTTCGTCAAAATATTTACATGATTTTTGAAAAGTTACTCCTTTTCTGCAAGAATTTTTGGCATAAGATTTACAATTTTTCCTCGAACTTACACCATTTGTGAAGGCCCAACTTAAAGCTATTTCGAAGTCACTTATACCTTTTGTGAAAAATAAATTTCATCGTTTACACCTTCAGCTTAAGCTTACACCATTTTTCAAAAGTTACTCCTTTTATGTAAGAATTTTTGGCATAACATTTGTACTATTGTGCTTATATGCTCTTTCACAAAAGTTGTAAGTTTGAAGAAAAAGTATAAATCTTATGACAAAAATTATTACACAAAAGGAGTAACTTTTCAAAAAAAATATAGGCACTTCCAGGAAAAGGTATAAGCTTCACCAAAAGGTGTAAATTTGATAAATTTATTTTTCCACAAAAGGTATAAGTTACTTCCGAAAAAGCTTTAACTTGAGCTTCCACAAAAGGTGTAAGTTCGAAGAAAAGGTATAAATCTTATGCCAAAAATTCGTACAGAAAAGGAGTAACTTTTCAAAAAAATATAAGCAGTTCCACGAAAAGGTATAAGCTTAAGCAAAATGTGTACATTTTATGAAATTATTTTTTCACAAAAGGTATAACTGACTTCCGAAAAAGCTTTAACTTCAGCTTCCACGAAAGGTGTAAGTTCGAAGAAAAGCTATAAATGTTATGCCAAAAATTCTTACACAAAAGGAGTAACTTTTCAAACAAAATATAGGCACTTCCACGAAATGGTATAAGCTTCACCAAAAGGTGTAAATTTGATGAATTTGTTTTTCCACAAAAGGTATAAGTTACTTCCGAAAAAGCTTTAAGTTGGGTTTCCACAAAAGGTGTAAGTTCGAAGAAAAGGCATAAATCTTATGCCAAAAAATCGTACAGAAAAGGAGTAACTTTTCAAAAAAGATATAAGCAGTTCCACGAAAAGGTATAAGGTTAAGCAAAAGGTGTACATTTGATGAAATTATTTTTTCACAAAAGGTATAAGTCACTTCCAAAAAAGCTTTAAGTTTGGCTTCCGCAAAAGGTGTAAGTTCGAAAATAAGCTATAAGTGTTATGCCATAAATTCCTACACAAAAATGAGTAACCTTTCAGAAATAGTATAAGCATTTCCACGAAAAGGTGTAACCTTAAGCAAATTGTGTTAATTTGAAGAAATTTTTTTTTCCACAAAAGGTATAACTGACTTCCGAAAAACCTTTAAAGTTGGGCTTTCACAAACGGCGTAAGTTCGAAGAAAAAGTATAAATCTTATGCGACAAACAGATGTAAGTAACTTCGCAAAACGTCTAAGTTCCGTTTTTTCCCCGAAAAACCTGTAAGTTCCTAAAATCCAATCACACTGTTTTTGTCTTGTGGCAATGTGAGAGAGAAGGGCATTTCGGAGGGCTTGGCCTTTCTCCCAGTACAACTCCGTTTCAGAGAAGACGAGTCTGGGAGGGCTTGGAATAGCGACTGCGAGTCCAAATCCAACCAAGTATGTCAATGTAAAAGAGAACCGTTTTTAATATAGAGCAACGGACAGAGAGAGAGAGAGAGAGAGAGAGAGAGAGAGATAGACTGAGATCAACGGACATAGAGACCTAGATGGACAATGATCGACAGAAGGACCGAAATCGACAGAGAAGAACCCACATGGACACAGACAGACAAAGTTCACTGGAGACACAGCGAGATAAACAGGGATCGACAGAGACAGACCGACATCAACGGAGAATAGGCCGACATCGACACAGAGAGACCAAGATCGATACCCAATCTTTCAAAAAAACCTTTCATTTGCGGCGGCGGTGCCGTGGAGGTGCCGATCTCAGAAGCCTGCGAGCACCGGAGCCCACCGACGCTTGGGTGGTCAGCGGGGGTCACGAACCCTTTCATTTGTTCAGTGATTGTCTCAATTTGTTTATGAACACTTCGAAATGTTACTCCTTTTGTGTTTGTACTACTTAGAAATGAACATATGTTACTCCTTCTGTGTTTACGAACATTTTGAAATGAACCCTTTGTTACTCCTTTTGTGGTTATGAACACTTTGAAATGTTACTCCTTCATACTTTTCGTCAAAATATTTACACCATTTTTGAAAATTTACTCCTTTTCTGCAAGAATTTTTGGCATAAGATTTACACTTTTTCCTCGAACTTACACCATTTGTGAAGGCCCAACTTAAAGCTATTTCGAAGTCACTTATACCTTTTGTGAAAAATAAATTTCATCGTTTACACCTTCAGCTTAAGCTTACACCTTTTCATCAAAATACTTACACCATTTTTGAAAAGTTACTCCTTTTATGTAAGAATTTTTGGCATAACATTTATACTATTGTGCTTATATACTCTTTCACAAAAGGTGTATGTTTGAAGAAAAAGTATAAATCTTATGACAAAAATTATTACACAAAAGGAGTAACTTTTCAAAAAAAATATAGGCACTTCGACGAAAAGGTATAAGCTTCACCAAAAGGTGTAAATTTGATGAATTTATTTTTCCACAAAAGGTATAAGTGACTTCCGAAAAAGCTTTAAGTTGGGTTTCCACAAAAGGTGTAAGTTCGAAGAAAATGTATAAATCTTATGCCAAAAATTCGTACAGAAAAGGAGTAACTTTTCAGAAAAATATAAGCAGTTCCACGAAAAGGTATAAGCTTAACCAAAAGGTGTACATTTGATGAAATTATTTTTCCACAAAAGGTATAAGTCACTTCCGAAAAAGCTTTAACTTCCGCTTCCACAAAAGGTGTAAGTTTGAAGAAAAGCTATAAATGTAATGCCAAAAATTCTTACACAAAAGGAGTAACTTTTCGAAAAAAATATAACCACTTCCACGAAATGGTATAAGCTTAAGCAAAAGGTGTAAATTTGATGAATTTATTTTTCCACAAAAGGTATAAGTTACTTCCAAAAAAGCTATAACTTGCGCTTCCACAAAAGGTGTAAGTTCGAGGAAAAGGTATAAATCTTATGCCAAAAATTCGTACAGAAAAGGAGTAACTTTTCAAAAAAGATATAAGCAGTTCCACGAAAAGGTATAAGCTTAAGCAAAAGGTGTACATTTGATGAAATTATTTTTTCACAAAAGGTATAAGTCACTTCCAAAATAGCTTTAAGTTCGGCTTCTGCAAAAGGTGTAAGTTCGAAAATAAGCTATAAATGTTATGCCATAAATTCCTACACAAAAATGAGTAACCTTTCAGAAATAGTATAAGCATTTCCACGAAAAGGTGTAACCTTAAGCAAATTGTGTTAATTTGAAGAAATTTTTTTTTTCACAAAAGGTATTACTGACTTCCAAAAAACCTTTAAAGTTGGGCTTTCACAAACGGTGTAAGTTCGAAGAAAAAGTATAAATCTAATGCGACAAGCAGATGTAAGTAACTTCGCAAAACGTCTAAGTTCCATTTTTTCCCCGAAAAACCTGTAAGTTCCTAAAATCCAATCACACTATTTTTGTCTTGTGGCAATGTCAGAGAGAAGGGCGTTTCGTAGGGCTTGGCCTTTCTCCCAGTACAACTCCGTTTCAGAGAAGACGAGTCTGGGAGGGCTTGGAATAGCGACTGCGAGTCCAAATCCAACCAAGTATGTCAATGTAAAAGAGAACCGTTTTTAATATACAGCAACGGAGAGAGAGAGAGAGATAGACTGAGATCAACGGACATAGAGACCTAGATGGACAATCATCGACAGAAGGACCGAAATCGACAGAGATCGACAGAGAAGAACCCACATGGACACAGACAGACAAAGTTCGCTGGAGACACAGCGAGATAAACAGGGATCGACAGAGACAGACCGACATCAACGGAGAATAGGCCGACATCGACACAGAGAGACCAAGATCGATAGCCAATCTTTCAAAAAACCTTTCATTTGCGGCGGCGGTGCCGTGGAGGTGCCGATCTCAGAAGCCTGCGAGCACCGGAGCCCACCGACGCTTGGGTGGTCAGCGGGGGTCACGAACCCTTTCATTTGTTCAGTGGTTGTCTCAATTTGTTTATGAACACTTCGAAATGTTACTCCTTTTGTGTTTACTACTTAGAAATGAACATATGTTACTCCTTCTGTGTTTACGAACATTTTGAAATGAACCCTTTGTTACTCCTTTTGTGGTTATGAACACTTTGAAATGTTACTCCTTCATACTTTTCTTTAAAATATTTACACCATTTTTGAAAAGTTACTCCTTTTGTGTAAGAATTTTTGGCATCAGATTTACACTTTTTCCTCGAACTTACACCATTTGTGAAGGCCCAACTTAAAGCTATTTCGGAAGTCACTTATACCTTTTGTGATAAATATATTTCATCGTTTACACCTTCACCTTAAGCTTACACCTTTTCATTAACATACTTACACCATTTTTGAAAAGTTACTCCTTTTTTGTAAGAATTTTTGGCATAACATTTATACTATTGTGCTTATATACTCTTTCAGAAAAGGTGTAAGTTTGAAGCAAAAGTATAAATCTTATGACAAAAATTATTTCACAAAAGGAGTAACTTTTCAAAAAAAATTTAAGCACTTCGACGAAAAGGTATAAGCTTAAGCAAAAGGTGTAAATTTGATGAATTCATTTTTTCACAAAGTGTATAAGTGACTTCCGAAAAAGCTTTAAGTTGGGTTTCCACAAAAGGTGTAAGTTCGAAGAAAAGGTATAAATTTTATGCCAAAAATTCTTACACAAAAGGAATAACTTTTCAAAAAAAATATAGGCACTTCCACGAAAAAGTATAAGCTTAAGCAGAAGGTGTAAATTTGATGAATTTATTTTTCCACAAAAGGTATAAGTCACTTCCGAAAAAGCTTTAAGTTGGCTTCCAGAAAAGGTGTAAGTTCGAAGAAAAGGTATAAATGTTATGCCAAAAATGCTTACACACAAGGAGTAACTTTTCAAAAAAAATATAAGCACTTCCACAAAGAGGTATAAGCTTAAGCAAAAGGTATAAATTTGATGAAATTATTTCTTCACAAAAGGTATAAGTGACTTCCGAAAAAGCTTTAAGTTGGGCTTCCACAAAAGGTGTAAGTTCGAACATAAGCTATAAATGTTATGGCAAAAATTCCTACACAAAAGTAGTAACTTTTCAGAAATAGTATAAGCACTTCCACGAAAAGGTGTAAGCTTAAGCAAATTTTGTAAATTTGATGAATTTTTTTTTTCACAAAAGGTATAACTGACTTCCGAAGAGTTAAATTAGATGGACAATGATCGACAGAAGGACCCAAATCGACAAAGATCCACTGACAAGAACCCACATGGACAGAGACAGACCAAGATCGCTAGAGACAGACCGACAGAAACAGGGATCGACAGAGAGAGACCGACATCGACGGAGAATAGGCCGACATCGACACAGAGAGACCAAGATCGATAGCCAATCTTTCAAAAAAACCTTTCATTTGCGGTGGCGGTTCCGTCGAGGTGCCGATCTCTGAAGCCTGTGAGCACCGGAGCCCACCGACGCTTGGGTGGTCAGCGGGGGTCACGAACACTTTGATTTGTTCAGTGCTTGTCCCAATTTGTTTATGAACACTTCCAAATGTTACTCCTTTTGTGTTTACTACTTAGAAATGAACATATGTTACTCTTGTGTTTACGAACATTTTGGAATGACGCCTTGTTACTCCTTTTGTGGTTATGAACACCTTGAAATGTTTCTCCTTCATACTTTGCGTCAAAATATTTACACTATTTTTCAAAAGTTACTCCTTTTGTGTAACAATTTTTGGCATAAGATTTACACTTTTTCCTCGAATTTACACCATCTGTGAAGGCCCAACTTAAAGCTATTTCGGAAGTCACTTATACCTTTTGTGAAAAAAAAAATTCATCCAATTTACACATTTTGGTTAGGCTTACACCTTCTCGTGAAAATACTTACACCATTTTTGAAAAAGTTACTCCTTCTGTGTAACAATTTTGGGCATAACATTTGTACGTTGTACTTTTGTGCTTATATACTCTTTCACAAAAGGTGTTAGTTTGAAGAAAAAGTATAAATCTTATGACAAAAATTATTTCACAAAAGGGGTAACTTTCCAAAAAAATATAAGCACTTCCACGAAAAGGTATAAGCTTAAGCAGAAGGTGTAAATTTGATGAATTTATTTTTTCACAAAGGTATAACTGACTTCCGAAAAAGCTTTAAGTTGGGCTTCCACAAAAGGTGTAAGTTCGAAAATAAGCTATAAATGTTATACCAAAAATTCCTACACAAAAGGAGTAACTTTTCAGAAATAGTATAAGCACTTCCACGAAAAGATGTAACCTTAGGCAAAGTTTGTAAATTTGATGAATTTTTTTTTTCACAAAAGGTATAACTCCCTTCCGAAAAGTTAAATTAGATGGACAATGATCGACAGAAGGACCGAAATCGACAGAGATCGACAGAGAAGAACCCACGTGGACACGGACAGACCAAGATCGCTGGAGACAGACTGAGATATACAGGGATCGACAGAGAGGGACCAACATCGACGGAGAATAGGCCGACATCGACACAGAGAGCCCAAGATCGATAGCCAATCTTTCAAAAAAACCTTTCATTTGCGGCGGCAGTGCCGTGGAGGTGCCGATCTCAGAAGCCTGTGAGCATCGGAGCCCACCCACGCTTGGGTGGTCAGTGGGGGTCACGAACCCTTTGATTTGTTCAGTGGTTGTCTCAATTTGTTTACGAACACTTCGAAATGTTACTCCTTTTGTGTTTACTACTTTGAAATGAACATATGTTACTCCTTCTGTGTTTACGAACATTTTGAAATGAACCCTTTGTTACTCCTTTTGTGGTTATGAACACTTTCACATGTTACTCCTTCATACTTTCCGTCAAAATATTTACACCATTTTTGAAAAGTTACTCCTTTTGTGTAAGAATTTTTGGCATAAGATTTACACTTTCCCCTCGAACTTACACCATTTGTGAAGGCCCAACTTAAAGCTATTTCGGAAGTCACTTATACCTTTTGTGAAAAAAAAAATTCATCCAATTTACACCTTTTGTTTAGGCTTACACCTTCTCGTGAAAATATTTACACCATTTTTTATAAGTTACTCCTTTTCTGTAACAATTTTGGCATAACATTCTTTATACTGTTGTGCTTATACTCTTTCACAAAAGGTGTAAGTTTGAAGAAAAAGTATAAATGTTATGCCAAAAATTCTTACACAAAATGAGTAACTTTTCAAAAAAAATATAGGCATTTCCACGAAAAGGTATAACCTTAAGCAAAAGGTGTAAATTTGATGAATTTATTTTTGCACAAAAGGTATAAGTCACTTCGGAAAAAGCTCTAAAGGGGGCTTCCAGAAAAGGTGTAAGTTCTCAGCAAAAGTATAAATGTTATGCCAAAAATTCTTACACAAAAAGAGTAACTTTTCAAATAAAATACAAGCACTTCCACGAAAAGGTATAAGCTTAAGCAAAAGGTGTAACTTTTCGTTTGTTTACACCTTTGATAAGTCAACTCAGAAAAGGAGTAAGTGTTCATAAAAGGTGTAAATTATTTCACAGAAGGCGTAAGTACTCATAAAAAGGTGTAAGTTTTTACAAAAGCCATAAGTTTTCAGAAATCCGTTACGCCTTTTTCTGAAATTTCTTACGCCTTTCTTGAAAATATACGGCTTTTGTGAAAACTTATACATTTTTTTTTATTTTATTAATTAACCTGGAAAGTGTAATATATTATTCCTATATTATTTTATTAATTTACCTGGAAAGTGACCCGCCTAGCAGGTCACCAATGTGTAAATTTTCAAATATTTTCATATAACCCAATACATACAAATGTGTAAATGCAACATACAAGGGTGTAAGTGCCTTGCATACCATATGCAAGGCACACTTAAGAAAAGTCCATAGTATAGATATAGATAGATGTGTTGGACTTTTCAAGAAATTTTTTTTATGCTTGTTCTTAATGCATTAAAGTGTTATTATGAGGAATAATAATCATATGTGTTGGGACTTTTCAAGGAATTCATATGTGTTAGATTTCAAAAAAAAAATTATACTTGTTTTTAATGTATTAAAGTGTTATTATGAGGGTAAGACTTGGGAGTTGGGTGAAGTTAATAAATGCTAAGATTTTTATTTTTTTTTAAATCAAAAAATCAGAAAATTTAGATTGAGAGATTGGAGCTCCCGCAAGGCTTGGGGTTAAAAATCTCCTTTTGCTTAATATATAGTGTAAATTTAATATTTTGATAATAATCATATGTGTTGGACTTTTCAATGAATTAAATATCTTTTTTTTATTATATTATATTAAAGTTTAATATTTTGATAATAATCATATGTGTTGAATTTTTCAAGAATTTTTTTTTATACTTGTTCTTAATGCATTAAAGTGTTATTATGAGGGATAATAATCATATGTGTTGGGATTTTTCAAGGAATTCATATGTGTTGGATTTCAAAGAATTTTTTTTATGCTTGTTCTTAATGCATTAAAGTGTTATTATGATGGTAAGACTTGGGAGTTGAGAGAAGTTAATAAATGCTAAATTTTTTTTTTAAATCAAAAAATCAGGAAATTTAGATTGGGAGATTGGAGCTCCCGCAAGGCTTGGGGTTAAAAACCCTCTTTTACTTAATATATAGTATAAATATAAATTAAAGTTTAATATTTTGATAATAATCATATGTGTTGGATTTTTCAAGAAATTTTTTTTATGCTTGTTCTTAATACATTAAAGTGCTATTATGATAGATAATAATCATATGTGTTAGGACTTTTTAAGGAATTCATATCTGTTAGATTTCAAAGAATTTTTTTTATGCTTGTTCTTAATGCATTAAAGTGTTATCATAATGGTAAGACTTGGGAGTTAGGAGAAGTTAATAAATGCTAAGATTTATTTTTTTTTTAAATAAAAAAATCAAGAAATTTAGATTGAGAGATTGGAGCTCCCACAATGTTTCAGGTTAAAAACCGCCCTTTTGCTTAATTTTTTTTTTACTAGCCTATCACATGTGCTATGCACGGGATAATTATAGATATTTATATTTGTTTTAGATTTTTTTTAATATATAAATTATGTTTTTAAAGATTTTTTATAAAAATAATTTAACAATCTTATCACTAACCATAGTGTATGGGAGAAGTTGAAATGGGTACTGCAGTAATTATACACGGATTGTATCTATAATTATTTCTATGAGGAGATTTTAAATGCTGATCAGGAAATTTTGACCAAATCAATAAATGCATGCATGTGGAAAGAAATGTGGATTGAATAAAGTAAATAAATGCTAATCAGTGAATAGATATTTATATTTGTTTTAGATTTTTTTTAATATATAAATTATGTTTTTTAAGATTTTTTATGAAAATAATTTAACAATTTTATTACTAACCATAGTGTATGGGAGAAATTGAAAAGGGTACTGCAGTAACTATACACGGATTGTATCTATAATTATTTGTATGAGGGGATTTTAAATACTGATCAATGGATTTTAACCAAATCAATAAATGCAGGCATGTGGAAAGACATGTGGATTGAAAAAAATTAATAAATGCTGATCAGGAGATTTTGACCAAATCAATAAATGCTGAGTTTTTTTTTTTTAAATAAAAAAATTTAGAAAATTCAGATTGAGATATTGAAGCTCCTACAGGCCTTGGGGGTTAAAAACTCTATTTTGCTTAATATATCGTATAGATAGATAGATGGGATAATTATAAATATTTATTTTTGTTTTAGATTTTTTTAATATATAAATTATGTTTTTTTTAAGATTTTTTATAAAAATAATTTAACAATTTTATCACTAACCATAGTGTATGAGATAAGTTAAAAAGGGTACTACAATAACTATGCACAAGTTGTATCTATAATTATTTGTATGGGGGGATTTTAAATGCTGATAAGGAGATTTTAACCAAATCAATAAATGTAAGCATGTGGAAAGATATGTGGATTGAAATAAATTAATAAATGCTGATCAGGGGATTTTGACCAAATCAAGAAATGCTTAGTTTTTTTTTAAATAAAAAATTTAGAAAATTCAGATTGGGATATTGGAGCTCCCACAAACCTTGAGATTAAAAACCCCCTTTTACTTAATATATAGTATAGATATAAATAGATAAATAGATAGATGTTTTTTAAGATTTTTTATAAAATAATTTAACAATCTTATCACTAACTATAGTATATAGGAGAAGTTACAAAGGGTACTGCAGTAACTATGCACGGATTGTATCTATAATTATTTGTATAAGGGGATTTTAAATGCTGATAAGGGGATGTTGACCAAATCAATAATGGTAAGCATGTAAAAAGACATGTAGATTGGAAAAAAAGTTAATAAATGTTGATTAGGAAATTTTGACCAAATCAATAAATGCTGAGGATTTTTTTTTTAAATAAAAAAATTAAGAAATTAGGATTGAGAGATTGGAGCTCTCACAAAGCTTGGGGGTTAAAAATCCCATTTTGCTTAATATCTAGTATAGATGCTTATTCTTAATGCATTAAAGTGTTATTATGAGGGATAATAATCATATGTGTTGGGACTTTTCAAGGAATTCATATGTGTTAGATTTCAAAGAATTTTTTTTATACTTGTTCTTAATGCATTAAAATGTTATTATGATGGTAAGACTTGAGAGTTAGGAGAAATTAATAAATGCTAAGATTTATTTATTTTTTAAATCAAAAAATTAAAAAATTTAGATTAAAAAATTGAAACTCCCACAAAATTTTGGGTTAAAAATTTCATTTTACTTAATATATTGTATAGATTGCTTACGACCCTGCTTTTGCTTTTGTCATTCTCACGTAGTATGGCTTCGCCTATGCATTACATGGCCCAAGTCTCTTCTTTATACCAAATAATAATAATAATAATAAATAAATAAATAAATAATAATAAAATAAAATTACAATAAACAATAAAATATAATTAGAAGTTTCTTTCTTTTTCTACTAGAACTACGAAGCGATCATTTTTAGTCATGAAAATCATTAAAAACTAGATTTCGCGACAAAATAAAAGATGGATCTCTTACTAACTCTTTGCTTGTATACATTGAAAAGAAAATTGTTGAAAATTTTACCACAGAGTCAATCATTAAAAACTTTCGAGATATGAAAGAACGTCGAGTTCTACTTTGATAGATAATTGAGTTGATTTGTATAAATAGTTATTTAATACATGACTTTTATTTTTATTCATATATTAAATTCACTAAATATATGGTTATTTTATTTTTTTACTAATTTAATATCAAATTTTAGTTTATTTTTTGAATTCAAAAAAATAATAGTTTATATCAATTTATATAATTTTTTTTTATTCATGGCAAATGAATTTCCGATTCCGTCCCTGCATTCCATTGATGATCCCTACTTTATAAAAAGAGAACACATAATCACTTTGTCTAAAGTATGTGAGAAAAAATAGGAAAAACTAATTTGGTGGCTCTCTATAATTGTAAGGATACACCATGTAATATATAGATCGAAACTACTAAATAATTTCTACCTAAAACAGGCATCATTAATTGCTGAAAAATTAGTTGCTACACATCAATTAAAAAGTGTGTATAAGATTTGTAATTTAATTGTGAATCATGTTGATTAATTATAAGATTTGTAATTTTAGTTGTGAATCATTTTGAGACTCGCCCCTTTCACTCTTGTCCAATTACTCAACAAAAATTGTCATGTGGTCATCACATCAGACATTTTTGAGAAAAAATTTGTAAGTTCATTTTATTTTCAATTTATGTTATATTTTTCTACAATATTTTTATTTTGTGCTATATTTTCTAAACCTATTTGGGAACGGCTTGCGGGTGGTGAGTTTCGAAAATATGGTACAGACAAAAAATAATGTAGAAAAATATAGAATAAGTAGAAAAGGTAAGAAAATTACAATTTTGCCATAAAATATAGGGTAAACTATAAATAGGTCCTAATAGTTTGATTTAATTCTTATCAAGTCAAAAATAAGTCGCAGTAAGATCATCGCTAAAAATAATTTTTTGTGACTGTTTTTTGCATGTCGCTAAAAATTTATAATTAGTGATTTTTTTTTTCACGATTTTTATAAATTATCACTAAAACTTACAATTAGTGATATTTTTCTGTGACGGAATTTTCAAACTATCGCTAAAAGTTGAAAATTAATGACTTTTTTTGTGACAATTTTTTAAACTGTTGTTAAAACTTATAATTAGTGACATTTTTTGTGACACAATTTTCAAACTATTGCTGAAAATTAAGAATTAACGACTTTTAATAGTCATTGATGAAAAATGTCATTAATTATCGTAGAACCTATTAGACAATAAGTCTACTTATTAAGATCTATACATAAATCACCCTAAAAAATACCTTATGTGAGTGTCACTTGACTAACTGAAAGATCGTATTATAATTTGATTGAAAGTAAAATTAGTTAATTATTATTATAGTTGAAAAATGAGACTAAAGTGAAATTTAATATAAAATGTAAAAATGTAAAGTGTAATTTATCTTATTTTTTAACTCTTGACCTAAACTTGTGATATATTTTGGGAAAATTACAAAAAATAAAAATAAAAAAAAAACTACAATTTGACCCTTATAACAAAATAAATCTTGAGTTTTTAATTTTATTAATTTAAATTTAAATTTTTTTATTTGTTTTTAATTTAAATAATTTGCCTATTTTTGTTAACTAAAATCGACAAAAAAAAAAAAGAAGAAGTGTTTTAGTCATTAAACTCAATAACAAAAAAAAAAAAAAAAAACTTAATGTAAATATACAAAAAATGTCTAAAATATTCATTTTCTTTGAGTTTAACAACTAAAATATCTATTTTTTTTGTTTATTTTACTTAATAAATAGATAAATTACTAAGATCGAAAACCAATCAAATATTTAAAATTTAAAGTAATAAAATTAAAAATTCATTTTATTACAAGAGTCAAATTCTAAAGTTTTTTTTTAATGATTTCTCCTAGGTTTTTCCTAAAAGTAAGGACAAATGTCCCGTGTGTCCGGCAAAGCAATTAACGTGATTTTTTTGGTGTTGTGGTAAAAGTTACAAATAACAAATCTGTAATGTATACTAGTTAAAGTTATGAATTATTATGATTATGTTATAAACAGAATAATATAGTGTAGATATTATATCTTAAATAATTGTGAATTAAATCCAAATGGAATTTAGAGTTGCTCCAAAGATTCCAAGAGAGTGGTCCATTTCTCTCTGCCTCTCTCTCTCTCTCTCTCCCTCTCTCTCTCTCTATATATATATTTTGTGTGATTGTGGTCCATTTCGTATACTTTTAGGACATGTTTGGTTGGGTGGATTAGAGCATGGGATTGGGATTATTAATCCGTAGGCCCAATTATTCTATGTTTGTTTTAACATTTTGGTTTAGATTATTAATCCAATGGATATGAATCCAACAAATTTGTAGGATTATTAGTAATGGGGTAGGGGTGGGATTATTAATCCAATGGATATTAATTCAATTAGATAGTGAATACTACACTAATTTAATAGGATTATTAATACTTCACTATTAGTCTTGTGAATCAAACATGACCTTAGTTGACGTACAAAAATAAATAAATAAATAAATAATTCTTACACTCTGTTGAGCATTTTTTTTCTCCATAATGACGTGGCAGTCCGTGTTTATAGACTTGACTCCCAACTATAAAAGCACATCACTGCCATTAACTTCCTCATCCAAGATTGATAACTATACGAGCACGAAATAATTCTTCTCGTATGATCCTATTGATCAAGTTTATATTTTTCCCAACAATGTTACTTTGCCACCTGAAAATACAAACGTGAGTTAACCGGCGGGTGTGTACCGAAAACCCCCCCGATGCCTAAGTCAGCAACTAGACAATAGACAATAAGTATTCTAGAGTAAGAATTGTGATTGTGATACCTGTACATAGGTCTGGTCATGAGTTTTTATAGATTTTGCCTGGCCCAATCCTAGTAGGATTCCAACTCTCCTAATAAGAGTCCTTCTAAGAATCACACACCTTGCTCACTACCAATCAAGTGAGATGATTTGCACAATCCTAATAGGACTCTACTCTTCTTAGCAGAGTCCTCCTAGGAGTCACATTCCTACTCACTACCAACCAAGTGAGATGGTTTATACAATCCCAGTAGGACTCTAACTCTCCTTAGCAGAGTCCTACTAGGAGTCTCATCACTGCAAGCCAAGTGAGATGGCTGAACCCTTTACCTCGGTTATACATTCCTGACCGAACTGCCTTATCTCGATCCCTTGCCATTCGGACCGTGTGATCGAAAGCCGATCTATCGAATGCACCCTGCCGAGCTATATACAGCTCGGCCCTCGCCATTGATGTTACCTTGGTTTTGTCTGTTTAGACTAAGCTAACTGCAGCAGTCTCTGACCGAACTAACAAGGACGAGGTCCAACTTGCGAAGCCCAAACACCTCGGCCCATAGTTCGGCCCAAATCTGAAATATGAGATGTCTTCTTAGCCTAAGACTGAGCTATACCAGCCCTTATCTCGGCCCATTACGCGGTCCAACTCCCAAAGAAGACTCTTCCTAGCTCGGCCCAATTTGTTTACAAATTACCCTCTCAATTGTCCCTTAATTCCATCTGCGTAGCATGATTGGGATTATTTTTCCTCCAGCCGAGCTAAGAACGCCCCATTCTGCCGGGCTAAAAAGTTTGTTTGGTTTCACAGCTTGTTCGGCCCCAATAAGCCTTGTCAGTTGCTCAACATGTCTTTCCACTAATCTAGTACGACGTCATTCCCAAGATACATGGCGTGCCCCCATTATCCTCGTTCTTCTGTTACCACCGTCATATACCTCCAAAATTTTGAACAACCCTTGCTTTTTTGCCTTCAACGTATATATCCTTCGAGTTTGTGATCGTACGACGAGTCTCTTTTTCTGTGTCTCGCCGAGCAGACTAACTTGGTTTATACTAACCCTGCCAACCTGCTTTAGCCGAGATAACCATCTCGGTTTAGGAATTCAAAAATTTATTGGTCAAACCTACCAACCTGTTTTTGGGCCGAGGTAACCATCATCCCAGCCAAAGAGTTCAAAAATTTGTTGGTCAAACCTGCCAACCTTCTTCAGCCTAGATCCTGATCTCGGCTGAAGAGAACGAAGTGTTGGTTATTTCGGCCAACCCTCTCCAGTCTAGATCCTGATCTCGGTTGAAGAGAGCTCAAAGTTGGTTATTCCTGCCAACTTTGAGCGAAGTGTTTGGTTATTCCTGCCAAACGTCCTGCAGCCTCGATCCTTATCTTGGCTTAGGAGAAGTGTGTTGGTTTTTTCAGCCAACCACTTCAGCCCAGATCCTAATCCTAGCTGAAGAGAGCTCAAGGTTGGTTATTCCTGCCAACCTAAAGTGAAGTGTTTGGTTATTCCTGCCAAACGTCCTGCAACCTCGATCCTTATCTCGGCTTAGGAGAGCTAAATGTTGGTTATTCCTGCCAACCTTCTTCAACGCGGATCCTTATCTCGGCTGAAGAAGAGCTAAATGCTGGCCAATCCTGCCAAGCTTCTTGATTGCCCCCCAGTCGGGCAAAGACTTGTTAGAAAGAGTTGGCCAATCCTGCCAACCTTCCCAATTGCCCCCCAGTCGGGCAAAGACTTTTGCGCGGTCAATCCTACTTGTCAATCGTGTTAACTCTGGTCAAAAAACTTTTTGTCTGGTATCACTGTTGCGCCGGACTCTGCTTTGGTGCGCGCCCCATCTTTCTCTACTCGGATGTGTTGATGCACTCTCTCCATCAGGGCTTTCATAGTAAGAGGTGGCATCATTGTCATTGAATCCTTCAACTTATTGCCAGCCAGCAAACCTCGTTTGTACTGTGCGATGGCTAGGTTTGTAGGGCAATTTCCAATCTGATTAAAAGTCTCCCACTACCGATTATTGTAAGACCTCAATGTTTCTTTCTCACCCATGTCTATGGAGAGAAGCTGGTCAATCTCCAATGGTGTCTTGGTGTTCGTTCTGAATCTGGTCACAAATGCCTCCGCTAGTTGCGCCCATGAAGCTATGCTACCTTCTGGCAACCTTTCAAACCACGTTAAACCCAGGTCACCAAGGCTGGAAGGAAACATGATACACATTAGAGGCTCGTTTCGCTGATACACGACCATAACCTGGTAAAAGTGGCTCAAGTGTATGTAGGGGTCTGACTTCCCCTCATAAGTAGTGAATTTGGGCTGGTGGAAGCCTGAGGGTAATGGTGTGTTCTCTATTGTCGGAATGAACGGTGAGCTCTGCAACCTTGCTAATGCTTTGTCTACTGGTTCATAGGCAAGGCGTGGCTCTGGAATTCTAACCTCAACGCTCCCATGTGTTCTAGGAGCCAATCGTTATAGTGCGGCGACTCTGCGGGGGTCACGAACCTGAGTGTCTTCTCTCCTTCGAGCCCTTTCAGTCCTCATTCTTTCAGGCCTGGAGTAGCGTGTCTTGGACGTCTTTGATTGTGTATCGCCTGACCTGAGGTTTCTACTTTCAGTTTGTGATGGTGTGACTTGTCTGTCACGATCTTCTGAGTGGCAAGAGTGTGTGTTGCCTTTGCGTCCTCTTTCGCTGCCATCCCTTTGCCTTTTATCTGGCTCTTCATAAACTCTATGTCAGCCGCCATTCTTCTTATTACTTCGTCTTGCTCCCTTACGCGATGTTCGAGAACCTAAGGATCCATCTTCCGTCTCTGTCTATCAGGACTTTGAGAGCGGTGTGGACTTGAGCCCTGTCTTTCTCTTGCTTTTCTCTGCGGATTCCTTCGCTGGGGATCTAATTCCGCCATGGGTGGGATAGAAGGTAAACCTTCGCGCCTCCCATCCCCTTTCGGTGTTTGCCCATCTATAGCAGATTGCGGCAAGTCTTCAATGTGCGCCATTGCTTCCAACTAGAGAGGAAAACTCGATCAAGAGGTTTTGTTCTTTCTGGAATTCCACAGACGGCGCCAATTGTACCAGCACGAAATAATTCTTCTCGTATGATCCTGTTGATCAAGTTTACACTCCTCCAAACAACGTTGCTTTGTCACCTGAAAACACAAACGTGAGCTAACCGGCGGGTGTGTGCCGGAAACCCCTCCGATGCCTAAGTTAGCAACTAGACAATAGACAATAAGCTCTGTGCATTTTAGAGTAAGAATTGTGATTGTGATACCTGTACATAGGTCTGGTCATGAGCTTTTATAGATTCTGCCCGGCCCAATCCTAGTAGGATTCCAACTCTCCTTATAAGAGTCCTTCTAGGAATCACACACCCTGCTCACTACCAACCAAGTGAGATGGTTTGCACAATCCTAGTAGGACTCTACTCTCCTTAGCAGAGTCCTCCTAGGAGTCACACTCCTACTCACTACCAACCAAATGAGATGGTTTATACAATCCCAGTAGGACTCTAACTCTCCTCAGCAGAGTCCTACTAGGAGTCTCATCACTGCAAGTCAAGTGAGATGCTGAACCCTTTACCTCGGTTATACATTCCTGACCAAACTGCCTTATCTCGATCCCCTGCTATTCGGACCGTGTGATCGAAAGCCGATCTATCGAATGCCACCCTGCCGAGCTATATACAGCTCGGTCCTCGCCATTGATGTTACCTCGATTTTGTCTGTTTAGACTGAGCTAACTGCAGCAGTCTCCGACCGAACTAACAAGGACGAGGTCCAACTTGCGAAGCCCAAACACCTCGGCCCATAGTTCGCTCCAAAATCCGAAATATGAGATGTCTTCTTAGCCTAAGACCGAGCTATACCAGCCCTTATCTCGGCCCATTACGCGGTCCAACTCCCAAAGAAGACTCTTCCTAGCTCGGCCCAATTTGTTTATAAATTACCCTCTCAGTAACCAATTTTGATCATGGGTTCATCTTTGTATCTTTATAGTCTCTTGCTCTTGTGTTGTTTTTTTCATCTTATTATATTGAGTAATTCTTCCTCTTCTCTACCACCACTATGCCATGAAGATGAGAGCTCAGCCTTGTTAGGGAAAATATGTGATTCCCCACTAGTAAATCAATCAATGGAAATAAAAACTAATGCGGAAAAATTAAATCAAAAGCAACACAAGAATTTTGCGTGGTTCCCTCAATGTGAGATACGTCCACGGGATCGAAATCCGATTCCACTATCAACTATAAAGTTTCCAAACGATTACAAACGAGACACGAATGGTCTCACACAACCACCCTTAGGTGAATTCTAAATAATCATAAATAAACAAGAGGAAAGACCTCACCAAATAGATGAACCAAAGTCTTCGAATCCAAAATTGTAAAAGACCCAAAATCTAAATCAAACTAGCATCAAATCAAAGATGCTATGGTTCAAAAACAAACCCTTGAAAATTGAATCCACACAACAACCATTCTCTCACTAAAAAAAGGTTACACCCAAAGCACTGTCTTCCATAAAGCCAATTTGCTGCCGCTATGCCCTCTGATTTTCCAAGGACTAAAACAATATATATATTATTGAATCTTGAGTTTTGTAATCAAACCCTAATTGTTACCAAACTGAATTAGGTCTCTAAAAATTAGATATAATATATATAAAATATATTATACCCAAACCAAACCAAACCAAACTAGAATTCTTTTAACAAATCAATTGGGTCCTACACTCCAATAAGGAGGTATATCCCAGCAATTCTCCCCCTACCGACTTAGGTGGAGACATCAACCATACCTGCCAAATTTCGACACTTTAAATGTTTGTCCCTCGACAAAGTCTTAGTCAACATATCCGAAATATTTTCATCTGTGTGAACCTTTTCGAGTTGTAACAATTTCGAATCTAACATATCACGAATCCAGTGGTATCTCACATCAATGTGTTTCGATCTCGAATGAAAAGTAGAATTTTTACTTAAATGAATAGCACTTTGACTATCACAATAAAGCACATACCTTTCTTGCTTCAAACCCAATTCTTGCAAAAAAAATTTCAACCATAACTTTTCTTTGCAAGCTTCCGTAATAGCAATAAATTCAGCTTTGGTAGTTGAGAGAGCAACACATTTTTGTAATTTAGATTGCCATGCCACAGCTCTCCCTGCAAAAGTCATCAAATACCCCGAAGTAGATTTTCTAGAATCAACATCACCAGCCATGTCAGAATCCGTGAACCGATCAAGCATCGGCTTACCATCCCCAAAACAACAAACACACCTTCGAAATCCCTCGAAGATACCTTAGAATCCATTTTACCGCTGCCCAATGTTCTTTACCCGGATTAGAGAGAAACCGACTCACTACACCAACAGCGTGAGCAATATCTGGCATTGTACAAACCATGGCGTACATCAAAGAACCAACTGCTGAAGCATAAGGAATTTTCAACATCTCTTCCTTGTCTTTCTCACTTGTAGGACATTGATTCGAACTAAGCTTGAAGTGACCCGCAAGTGGACAACCAGCCGGCTTTGCTTGATCCATGTTGAACCTCTTAAGAACTTTGTCAATGTAGCTTTCTTGAGATAACCAAATCAGCCCCTCTTTGTGATCACGAACAATTTTCATACCAAGTATTTGCTTTGCCGGTCTTAAATCTTTCATAGCAAAAGATTTACTCAACTCTAACTTCAACTTGTTAATCATGGTAGAATCTTGACCCACAATTAACATGTCATCAACATAAAGCAAAAGAATAATAAATTTACCACTCGGGAAATTTTTCACAAACACACAATGGTCCGAAGTGGTTTTAGAAAAACCCTTATTCATCATAAAATAGTCAAATTTTTTGTACCATTGCCGCGGGCTTGCTTGAGACCATATAAACTTTTCTTCAATTTGCAAACAAATTTATCTTTCCCTTTTTCCACAAAACCTTCTGGTTGCTCCATGTAAATTTCTTCTTCAAGATCACCATGAAGAAATGCGGTCTTCACATCAAGTTGTTCAACTTCAAGGTTCATACTTGCAGCCATGCCAAGTACAACCCGAATAGAAGACATCTTCACAACCGACGAGAAAATCCCATTAAAGTCAATACCTTTCTTTTGCCCAAAGCCTTTCACAACAAGACGTGCCTTGTACCTCAGATTCTTGCTATCATTCTTCAATTTGAAGATCCACTTATTTTTCAAAATTTTCCTCCCCTTATGAAATTTCACTAAATCATAGGTGTGATTTTCAAGTAAAGAATTCATCTCCTCTTCCATGGCCTTTTTGCAATCACCTTTCTTTGTATGCTCAATTGCTTTTTGGTAGCTCTCAAGCTCCCCTTGATCGGAAATCAACACAAATTCATTAGGAGGATACTTTCTTGAAAATTGTTGGTCCCTTGTAGATTTTCTTAACTCAAGTTGTGGTGGCGGTTCTTGAGTTGGATGCTCTTCCTCAATTTCTGGCTCAACTTTATTAGGATTAGCATCATCCTCTACATCTTCAATAGGTGACTGCATATCTCCCCCATTTTCATCATCAACTGAAGATGAAGGAGATGGATCCATGTCAATGAAATCACTAGTTTTTGGCTCCGATTGATTACCTTTGCCAAAGTCCTCAATTGTTTGGTCTTCAAGAAATACAACATCACGGCTTCGAATAACTTTCTTGTCGACCGGATCCCACAATCTATAACCAAACTCGTCGCGCCTATAGCCAAGAAAAATGCATTGTCTTGACTTGTTATCAAGCTTGGACCTCTCATCTTTTGGAATGTGAACAAAAGCTCGGCAACTAAACACTCTCAAGTGCTCATAAGACACATTTTTACCGGTCCAAACTCTTTCAGGAACATCACCATTCAAAGGATATGAAGGAGACAAATTGATCACATCAACTGCTGTCTTCATTGCCTCACCCCAAAAGGATCTTGGCAATTTAGCTTGTGAAAGCAAACACCTTGTTTTCTCCACAATGGTGTGGTTCATCCTCTCGGCAACTCCATTTTGTTGAGGAGTCTTCTTAACTGTCTTTTGATGCCGAATACCTTGGCTGCGACAATACTCATCAAATGGCCCAATGTATTCACCACCATTGTCTGATCGGATGCATTTCAATTTCTGCCATGTTTCTCTTTCAACCATGGCCTGAAAATGCTTAAATACTTCTAAAACTTGATCTTTAGTTTTTAATAGAAAAGCCCAAACTTTCCTTGAATAATCATCAATGAAAGTAACAAAATAAAGTGCACCACTATGTGTTCTAACTTTTAAAGGACCACAAACATCCGAATGAATCAACTCCAAAACATTTTCTTTTTTAGAAGCAACATTTTTCTGAAAATAAACTCTATGTTGTTTACCCGCCAAACAATGAACACAAGTTTTAAGATGTGTACCTTTCAAACTGGGTAGAAGCTCTTTCTTGAACAAAACTTGTAGCCCTTTTTCACTTATATGGCTAAGCCGCTTGTGCCACAATTCGGTAGAAGTATCATCTTCAAGTGCATTGACAACACCTTTACAAATTTTTCCTTGCATCGAATAAAGTGTATGAGTCTTCTTGCACTTAGCCACTACCAAAGAACCCTTTGTGAGCTTCCATATTCCATCACCAAATTTGTTGTTGAAGCCTTCATCATCTAGCTTCCCAGTAGAGATCAAATTGAGGCGAATGTCAGGAACATACCTCACATCTTTAAGCAACAACTTGCAGCCTAAATTTGTTTCCAAGCAAACATCACCCATACCAATAATCTTGGACAAACCTCCATTACCTATTCGAATAGAACCATAATCTCCTTCGGTGTAGGTAGTGAAGAAATCAACTCGAGAAGTCACATGAAAAGAAACACCGGAATCAATCACCCAATTGCTCTCTTGGTCCACAAAATTGATACAATCATCTTCACAAACGACCATGAGATCATCGGTAGTAACTGCCGTTGTGTCTTCTTACTTCTTATCCACACTTTTGTCACGCCTTTTCTTTTTGTTCTTGAGCTTTCGGCATTCTCGCTTCATGTGCCCTTTCTCATGGCAATAATAGCACTCAATGTCTTTCTTTGAAAAAGAACCATTTTTTGATTTGTCACGGTTTTGATCACGACCATGAGGAGTCTTACTCCTCCCCCTTGTTTTGCTTCGGCCTCTCACAACAAATGCTTCCGAATGAGAGAAACCCACTGATTTTCTTCTAGTTTCTTCATTCAACAAGCTACTAGTGACTTGGCCCATTGTGACAACTCCATCAGGTGCCGAATTACTAACCGTCACAACCAAAGTCTCCCAACTTTCGGGCAAAGAACTAAGTAACATCAAAGCCTGCAACTCAACATCAAAAATAATTTTCATAGAAGCAAGTTGGTTAACAATACTCTTTATTTCATTCAAATGTTCCGGAATAGGGCTGGCCTCTTTATATTTTAAATTAACTAACTTACGAAACAGAAAAGCTTTATTTGTGGCTGATTTCCTATCATAAAGGCCTTCTAATTTTTTTTCCATAAATCATGTGCTGAAATTTCAGTAGTAACATGATAAAACACACTGTCATCAATCCATTGACGGATAACACCAACGGCTTTTCGATTAAGCCTATTCCATTCATCATCTTTTATATCATCAGGTTTGCCACTATCACCCTCAATAGGCCCATACAAATCTTTACAAAATAATAGGTCCTCCATTTTAGTTTTTCAAATTACCCAATTGCTTCCATTGAAGCTAGACATGCGATCCACATTCCCCTCCATTGATTTACACAAATAAATAAATCCAAATAAACAGTAAGCTCTGATACCAGTTGTTAGGGAAAATATGTGGTTCCCCACAAGTAAATCAATCAATGGAAATAAAAACTAATGCGGAAAAATTAAATCAAAAGCAACACAAGAATTTTACGTGGTTCCCTCAATGTGAGGTACGTCCACGGGATCGAAATCCGATTCCACTATCAACCATAAAGTTTCCAAACGATTACAAACGAGACACGAATGTTCTCACACAACCACCCTTAGGTGAATTCTAAATAATTATAAATAAACAAGAGGAAAGACCTCACCAAATAGATGAACCAAAGTCTTCAAATCCAGAATTGTAAAAGACCCAAAATCTAAATCAAACTAGCATCAAATCAAAGATGCTATGGTTAAAAAACAAACCCTTGAAAATTGAATCCACACAGCAACCATTCTCTCACTAAAAAAAGGTTACACCCGAAGCACTGTCTTCCACAAAACCAATTTGCTGCCGCTACGCCCTCTGATTTTCCAAGGACTAAAACAATATATATTTATATATTATTGAATCTTGGATTTTGTAATCAAACCCTAATGGTTACCAAACTGAATTAGGTCTCTAAAAATTAAATATAATATATATAAAATATATTATATCTAAGCCAAACCAAGTTAGAATTCTTTTAACAAATCAATTGGGTCCCACACTCCAATAAGGAGGTATATCCCAATAAGCCTTACTACAGTTCAAACATAGCTTTTTCATTAACAAGTCCGCTTCGCGTGATCCTTCGGCTTATCCAAAAGTCGAATCATGGAGGCTTGAAGGAAAAAGCAGTATGTAAGATGAGCTAATTTGAGCCCATTAAATTAATTAGGCCCAATAGTCCAAGGTTGGTGGGCCCGAATTTATCGCAAGTTCAAGATTGGTGGGCCCGGATTTATCGCCATCAAATGGACTGAATGGCTCTAAGCCTCGAAAAGGTTCGGATCCACGAACTTAGAGACTTACTCGGGCCCTGGCTCGAAAAGGTATTGAGCAAGCCTAAAGATCCGAGACACTGGGACTCGAAAGGGTTCGGATCCACGAACTTAGAGACTTACTCGGGCCCGGACTCGAAAAGGCATTGAGCAAGCCTAGAGATTCGAGGCACTCGGACTCGAAAGGGTTCGGATCCATGAACCTAGAGGTCCGAAGCACTTGGCTTCGAACGGATTCAGACGCAATCTAGAAGTCGCTTCGATAATGAGTCCCAAAACACTTGCGGGCTCGGAGCTTTCCGGGATTTACGTACCAGAACCATGGGCGTAATGGAGTCCGAACAAAGGACCCGATCCCGAGGACGGTGAGTGGAGATAAATTCACTCTTCGGTTAAATTAGCCTATACTCGGGTCGAGGTGGCACGACCCCGAGAGGTCCCTGAGACTCGGCAATATTTCGCGGCAGGATGTCCTCTGGGACTACCCCTGACCCTTTGGGATGATTGGGGATCATTGGTTAGGTGTGGCTAAGAAGAAGGGTTTGCCGAGGGGTTGATCTCCTCTTCGAGGTTTTTCTCTTCCTCGGAGAGGTCACCTCCTCGGAAAGGTCACCTCCTCGAACAAGGTGGTTAGAGAGAATATTCCCCATGTGCCTTGCACATGGGCTCCATCCTACATCATGAGGTACCTATAAATAGCACCCACCCATAGCTTTACAAGTGATGGATTTTGGAGAGATGACTCTTGGGAAAGAACTAATTTTCCATCTCCATTATCAACCTTGAAAGTGAAAGTGGGAGATCCATGGGAGAGCCTTACCATTATTCTCTCTCTAGCCATTTTGCCTTCTTCTTCACCCAATCTCTTATCTCCATCATCTCCTTTACTCTTGTGTTCTTAAGTTGAGACTATTGAAGAATCTAAGCCTCTCATCATTTTCTAGAGAATTAAAAGTTGTTCTTCAAGGATCTTCGAAGATCTTCGAATTTTCCAACGACGTTCTTGAACCCTCTCATATATTTGGCGACTTCACTGGGGAGGTGGATTGGTTAATTGTTTCAACGAGATCTAGAACTCATACAACACCGGCAAAAATGGCAGATAATGAGACTCATCAACAAGGCTCTTCCAATGGTGGTGATGAAAGGACTCAAGTTCAAGACTCACCTCTCATCCTTGAAGCCATTCAAGAACTCCAACATACTCAACAAGAGATTCTCATGACCCTTCAAAATCTCACCCACACCATGTTGGTGATGAGTTCGAATTTTGCACCACCAGCAACAAATGGAGGTCAAGTCGGCACCGACAAGCATCAACAACTTCATGGCAATGTTGGAAATGGTCAAAACCATCAAGATCCACCCTAAATTCTCCCTGAAGTTGTAGAAAATGGTGTGCAGAATCAAGTGCTAGGAGGAACAAGTCATGGCCAACCTACGGCCCGTAGTGCGCAAAATCACGCACCTAGAGGATCAAGCCATAGTCCAGCGGTGGTTGGAGGAGTTTCCGGCGTAATGAATGGTGTTCCAACAGCTGTGGAAGTTCAAAGAAGGCCTACAAAAATTTCTCTACAAAATGGTGCTCTATCCATGCCTAATTTTGTTCCACCGATTGTAAATTCTACTTATGTACCGAGTGGGTCTCCTCTGGCTCCAACACCAAGTTTTCAAGTCCAACCCAATATAGCCGTGGCATGCAATGGATTTTATGGGACCCAATGCACGCTACAAGAAATTGCATTTTTCGCAACGCAACAAAATATGTTGCTAAAAGGAAAAATTCGTTGGCAAAGAGTTTTGCCGACACACAAAGCTACGTTGGCAACCCGTAGGCAAAAGTGAGTTGGCAAAAGTTTTTGCCGACGAAATTATTATTGCGTTGGTAAAAGTAATGCTTTTAGCGACAAACATAGTCGTCGATAAAAGCCTTCATCCATCGTCGGCAATTTACCTTGCGTCGGTAAAAGTCATTCAAATATGATGATTGTGTGGCACTTTTCGCGACACAAATTTGCATGGGCAAAAAATATACTTTTAGCAACAAAATATGCATGGTAAAAGTAAACTTTTGACGACACATTTACGTCGGTAAATGTTGTCATTTGCCGACGATTTGTTTGTCGCTAAAGCTTTACTTTTGGCAACTACAAATTGGCATTGGCAATGGCAAAAAATACACTTCTACCAACACAATATGAGTGGGCAAAAGTAAACTTTTAGCGACACATTTACGTCGGTAAATGTTACCATTTGCTAACGATTTGGTTGTCAATAAAGCTTTATTTTTGGCAACGACAAATTAGCATTGGCAAAAAATATACTTTTAGCAACACAATATGAGTGGGCAAAAATAAACTTTTGGCTACACATTTACCGACAAGTTGTTTGTCGAGAAAGCTTTACTTTTTGGCAACGACAAATTTGTAGCGGCAAAAAAAATTGAAAATCATTTATATTTTTTTATAAGATGTACATATTTACAAGAAGCATCCCTCAGGCACTACTATTACAAACTAATAACATTGATATTAAATCACCTAACGTTGATGTGTAGGCCAAAAAACACTGCTAAAAAATATGCTTTTGGAAGCGGTGTATAAAACCTGAACGGGCAAACTCACTAAAATACTCAAATATATCCAAATTGTGAACCCATAGTAAAAACAACAGATAACAAAATGAAAACAAGAAGCTAACAACAACCCAAATTTGCAGCAGACCATCATCTAGTAGCAGCCCGCTTCATAACAACATTGCAGCAGCACCAGCAGCCCAGCAAAATTCTGCAGCAGCACACCGGCAGCAGTAGCAGTAGACCAACAAGCAACAACCATCAGCCAACAGTGCTCTGAAAAATGAGAGAAGAAAAACAGTTAATCATTGGGGGGGAATTTGGGGAAATCCGCTCTAATAATAGCGGGGCAGGGTCGGTTTCCATTAGGTTCGGATTTAATTGCCATCCATAATTCTACCCAAAAGATTCCACCAATGAATCTCCTTCATCAACAAAATCAATAGAAAATAACTATCTGCTATCTAGACAATTCAACAGCAAAAAAGTAGCATGATTTAAAGACGACTGATTAAGTTGCCATTTCTTTGTAGACATCATGTGCATGACTGGGGATTATTTGATATCAAACCAATAACTCAACTTGTGCAAATCACTATCTCGAGTACAAATGCAATGTATGTTTTTGGTAATTTCTCTATGAACGTAATGAAGATGAACTCTTATGATTAGATGGATTAAAAAAATGAATGCATTATTATTAGAACTTACATTGTTCCTGCCACACGGGTACTGACATGAGTCATGTTGGCTGGGATGAGTTTTGGTAGACCAAAATCTGAAATTTTGGGTGTCGAGTCTTTGTCGAGGAGAATATTGGAAGCTTTGATATCTCGATGAACGATATGTGGTCGCGCTTCCTCATGAAGAATGGCAAGTCCCCGTGCAATCCCAACGCAAATTCTAGTTCATGTTCGCCAACTAAACTGGATGCTACTGGAAGATTTAGGTCAACAACCAGCAGATTGGGCTGCAAAGATTGTGAAGATTCAAATAAAAAACACTTTATGAGGAAATGCATCTGTCACGTAAGCCTACATAATTGAATCCTCTACTGCTAATGTCTTTGAGCAAATAACAAGAGAATCTCTGAAGGAAATAATGTTATAATTAGACAGTTATGGAATTCTCTCACATTTAAAGGCAAAAGCATCATTGCATTGGTATTTTCATGTCTATTTTCTCAGTTGAATTCTATTAGCAACACAAAGTACATACAATTTGCTGTCTAATGGTGAATTATGTGAGGAGGTGCTTGCCACTCTGAATTGTTTTCTCTATGAGTATCATTCAATCAAAAAAGTTTCTTAAACAATCAGACTGTTTTAGGTTATTGATTAATGAGCTTGTTCAAACCAATATGGAGACTGGACAAGGCCTCGGCTTGAAAAATAGAAAATAAAAATAATCAGCCCCGTTGAATATTATTTATAATAGCGCATAATTTAGGAAGAAATAAGAGTTTTTTTTCTAATTTCCCTCCCCCCAAAAAAAAATTTGGGAGAAGCTTTGTCTAAAATCAGTGCCAATACAAACAAAATCAAGCAAGATCCCTTTGGAATTATTAGGTTCATGCTTTGTTGTAAAGATCTGTTTATGACTGAACCAGTAGGTAAAAAACTAATATAAGTGATCGATCAAAAAATAGAAGAATAAGATGAGATTGAGAATTTACTACTAAAGGGAAATAGTTATTTCAAGTGGACCTTGATTGGTATTTAGCCTTGACTAATCACCCCAGAAATAAAGCAAAAATAAAAAATTTAAAAAATCGTATTCAAAGTTAATGTAGCAGAAAAGTGTTGATCATTCATGGGTATAATTGGGAGGACCTCAAACAAGAATCAAACAAAGTCCCATGAAATGGTTAATTATACTGCTTTAAAATCATTGCCAGTGATTTGCCCATTATTTGTTAGCATCCACTACATTTCTCCAAATAGCAAAGAGGACCACTTGAAGAGAATCATCCACATGGGATTTGTGAGGTGTGTCAGGCAAATGGAATCCTCTACTGCTACTGCTAATGTCTTTGAGCAGATTCAGAGGATATCTGCAAGGTTGAGACAGTATGGAAAGATTGAAGGGAAGAATGTGTTTTATTGGTTTCAGAACCATAAAGCTTGAGAGAGGCAGAAGAAGAGGTTCACCACTGATATCCCCATGCAGAGAAGTGGTGTTGTTGGAAATGGAGGAGGAGGGGGTTGGAGATCTGAAGATCCTGTTTATAACAAGTACCCTAACATCAGCCCTGGTAAAGCATCAACAGTCAGCAACCTCTCTCTCTCTCTCTCTCTCTCTCTCTCTCTCTTCATTGTTTATTTCTCCACAATGCTTTTGTAGATGTACTTACGATATGTATATATTTATTGCTTTACATTTGTCACTTCGTTCAAATTATGCTAAAGACTAAGCTGGTTTTTCTATTTTTAATGTGGATCAATTAATAGTTTTATGAAGAACTTAAGTCTAGGTCAAGCAATTGAGATCCTTGGGTTTTATTTATTTATTTTTTTTTCAAACATTCAAGTGGTTATACTCCTTAATTTCTAAGAAATAAATTTGGGGAGATTCTAAGTTTGAATTTATGGTGAAGCATCGAATGTTTATTAGTAGTAATTTAACTTACTACTAACTAATTAACTAACCAACTAATTTTGACACCCGGGAAAAAAAATATATGTACTTTCATACCATTTAATTTTTAATTTTTTTTTTTAATATTAGTTTGGTGGTGTGTGTGATTTTGCAGCAGTTCCATCGCCATCTTCATCTTCATCACCTGGAATGCTTGCTGTAGGGCAGATGGGTAGCTATGGTGGGTATGGATCTGTGACTATGGAGAAAAGTTTTAGGGTAAGTTACACTATACTATACTACTCTCTAATACTGACTGAATACAGGTTGCTGTCATTATGTAATTGGGCAGCCAGTGAACACAAAATCATGGTCCAGTTATTGTCTTCCTCTCTCAACCTAGATTCAGAATTTGCTATACATTCCAATCATATAAAAACTAGCCTTAATTCAAAACCATCCAAAAAGAACTATCCTTAAGTTATAATTGTCCAAAAAGTTATAAACTACCCAAAAACTATATCATATATAAGTTTCTAAACAAGTGTTACAAAAAATCCTATAGTCAAATAAGTGTTGTTGTTCTACAGTATACGGAGAAGCCACCATCCAATAAATTAGGATTTGACAGCTGAAACATTTTATAACTAGCATATTCATCTTTATAATTGAACAGAATCATTAACAGATCAGATCAACTAAATCCATGTCTGATCTGTTAACAATCAGACCTATTAGATTCTGATAGTAATTGAATAATCACATTTCAACCACAAATTATTGGATTAGATTCAGCTTAGAATACAATCCATTGATGGGCCTAGTCTCAGGTTTATATTCCTTTTCATTTTAAGACAAATTTTCCAAGGACATCTTGTATTTCTGATTTGCCTTACCGCCACCAACAATGATGCTAATTATAGTTGTATTAGTGACCAATTACGGTGCTTAAAAAGATAAAATCCACATCAGGGACGTTCTTAGTTAGCTCGCAGAAAAATAATCCCAAGTCTACCACTACAAACTCAAGTGTTATGCACAACGTTCATTCAAAATCTTATAGTATGGACTTAGGGCCATATTTTAATTAAATGAGAGGAAAAGTAGAGGGTAATCAAAATATGAAAATACCTTGTGTATGCTGATATTATTTCATCTTTAGTGAAACTATCTTCCTGTGTGCCAATCTCATGCAAATACAGACAATCGGGATTACTGCAAGACTGCACCAAAAAAATTTCAATCCTCACCTATAACCAATATTCCAATTTCCAATCAATAATTCAGAAATCATACCACATTTCTCAGCCAGGCATGACAATACTTTGTGGTTCCAAAGCATGCCCTGCAAAATGAAATCCCAACACCTACATAAGAGAATACAGAATAGAACATAAATCTTGAATGTAGCCATTTCCCATCTCAATGATCTACCATCCAAGGTAAACCCATGCACTGATTGAATACATCGAACCGCTTTCTCCTCCTTTGAGTAAGTAATATATTTGGGATAGAAATCACGTTTAAGAACAGAACAGTTGTAGTGAAGTCATGGTCTGTCCCCGGCCTTTGTCATCCAAGGCACTCTACGAAACCGTTTCATTAGAGTAATTACTAAAAAAAGCCATGTTTCCTCTCACATGGAACACACTTCAATTAGACTTTACTATCTCTTCTATTTAGAAGGAAAGTGCTTCAAATGGAAAGCAGTAAACGATCACTCAATGCAAGAGACTGTTAATTCCTTTATTATCACCTAAAATTCCGTCCATTGTCTGAGCAACAAACAAAATTTAAATTGGATCAGTCAGTGAAACCTCATTAACCACTATTACAATTCTAAATAAGCAGAAACTACATCTAAATAGGCTTAGGCAATCAAATATGCAAATTGATATTAAATTCTAAGCATTTCATGAACCAAACACTGTATGACATCAAGTGAGACTTGAAATTCAACTGAAACATATAAAAATCTTCACAATACTGATAAATTCAAATAAAATCTAACCCAAAAGGAGTGTTGAAAACAATTCAAACGAGGCAAAGACCTAAACAAGACATTTCTACCAAAAAAACAAAACAAGGTTCAAACACTCTGCTCCCGAAAGTCGAATTTCAAGACCAAACAATCAAAAGATTCAATGAAATCCGATCCACATAATTGAAAAACTTTAAAATGCCAAAAATAAAACCAATTCTACAGTGAAAACAATGGATCGCTCACTAGACTAGCAAAATCTATTGAAAACGATACGAAAACTTTTACCAAAAAAAGCTGAAAGTGGAGTCTAACACTATGGCATCAACATAAGACTCTATATAACTTGCTTTGCTTTAGTCCATTGAAAAATAAATCCATCAAATGATTAACATTTTCACCTCATCAAATTATGTAATGACAAATGCCAAATAAAGAAATAAAGAAATAACTCATAACCAGCATCCAAAAATAGCCAGAGGCATGCACCCAAAAAAAAAAAAAACTGCCACAAAATTGGAACAACAGTAGCATATCAACATACAAATGGGATGTTATATATCTTGGAAGAGCTTTACGATTTAACTAGGTTTTTATGTGGCCAATCTTTGATTTAAGGAACTCTAGAAGAGTATTATGATGAACACTGAGTGGTCATCCAAGGAAAATTGACCATTCATATCCCTTTCTACCTAATGGGATAAAAATTGAGATCTGATTAGGTTCAAGGCTACATCTGTTCAAATTAGTCTTTAAGAAAACACAATTTTGGGGGCTTTGTCACTGATATTAAAGTTTGGCGGCAAAGAAAATTTATTCACCTTTTCTTTGAGGTGCAACAGAACTTCACCTCTGTTGTGTCCAAACTCGGCCCTTGCAAACTTCTAGGATGCTTGAGCTAGACCATATCCCAATACTCACTCACTCTTTCTCTCTCTCAGTAAAGAAAGGAAAATTGAAAATAAGAACATCAATAATAAAATTCAAGTGGATGACCTCCATATTATTTTTAGAATAAACTACAAATATACCTTATGAAATTTGTTTAAAATACATATTGACTCTTGTAAATTTAGAGATTACAAATATCCATTGTCAAATTTAATAGAATTAATAAATAAATAAATAAATAACTCAACTAATCTTCTATACAATAAAATCTGAGTTTTTGACAATTATGTATGCATGCATATCAACATTTGGACGTAATGATCCTATCATATGACATTATAACATGAACTTTGCTGACTCAAAGACTAATAAAACTGTAGACTCTGTTAACAAACATTTAGTATTTCCATCACATAAATATGAGATGCTTGACTACCTACTTACTCTCTTTTAAAGAAAAATAATGGTAGTGATAGCATTAATAATAATGATAAAAACACCAATAACAAAATCATCATAATAATAAAAATGACAGAAACAATAATAACAATTACAAAAAAAAAAACATAGCATGCTCACTTCCATCCAGAAGATCATGAACAAAACTGGTACTGACTTTGGTATCAATAGGCCAAGTTTGGCATCTACTAAATAATACAAAAATTTAAAAAGTCACTATCCTATTTAAGTCACATCATCTTATTTAAATCACATCACCTCTCTAACACATCACATCAAACCCAACCCAAACCCAACCCATATAAGCCAATAAGTCAAAAAGTACACTTTTTTAGAACATCCCAAACCAACCCTTAATGCAATATTTGAAACCAGAACCCACTCAGTAGTTGGACAACCCCGACCATAACCAGTAAAGCTTCATTGAAAACCCCAAAGCTATTTTTCCCTCTTTTTTCTTTGGCAAATTAAATAGAATTGTTCAACTGCCAGTTGAAACACTTTGTTTGACCACTTAAAAGGATTGTGTGAATTGAATTGTGTTCAAGCTTTATATATTATTAGTTAACAGGTTTTGAAGTGTTTGCAAATAAAAAAAAAGATAAAAGACATGTTTTGAAATTTGAAATCTAGAATCATTTGACAGCTTGTTGAATCAGCAACCCTTTTGATTTGTTAACTAGATCAATTTCCATTCTTTCAAGACAGGCAAGTTCTGGTTATCAGCTTGAACACTTAAAGACCCACATGTGGCAACTGTTTTTCTTTCCAATCCCCTTTAAAGGCTCAAATTCATCCAATTCAAATTTTGTTCGTCTTCATAGTTTCTTAAATTAACCACAAAATCACTCTCATTGAAACTTTTTTTTTTCTATGCTCTGGTTGCTCGAAGCAGAGACCGATATTACATTCATTTCATTTTTACTCATTTGCATTTTAGGATTATAAAATATAAGAGGGAAAGCCCACCCAGAAGAAATAAAAATAAAAAATGAAGAAGAAGATGAAGATGAAGATGAATGCATTGTGTGGGCAGGGGCGGTTATAGCAGATTTAGATGTGGATATGAAAGTGGTTTTATCATTATCTGAATGTTTACATGACATGCCATCCATAAGAATATAGATGAAGAATTAGCAAGTAGAACCTCGAGGGTCTGACCTTCTTGAAAGTATGATCGACAATAATGGAAGTATGATATGGACTCTGATGGATAACCCTTCAAACAATTGATGAACTAGAGTCTCAATGTAGACACCCAAACAAACCCAACACTCAAATAGATCCAACAATCCATAACATTAATCCATCGATCAAAATTCTACAAACCCATAATCAAAATTGCAGTTAAAAAAACCAAATAATTGAACAAATATGGAGTGAATATGTGTGTGTGTGTGTGTGTGTGTGTGTGTGTGTGTGAGAGAGAGAGAGAGAGAGAGAGAGAGAGAGAGAATGGTGGAATTCGAACATACCTCAAGAATCGAACTAATATTTTTTCAGATCGAAGAGAAGAGAATGAAACCCTTCCCCTTCGAACCGTCGATCATCGCTGCCGCCCAAACAGTCTCACCACCGAAGAGAGAGCAGAGTTTCCAGGTTGAAGTCTCACCGCTGCAAAGTCTCCTTTTCGAACCCTCCCTTTTTCAGTTTTGCAACTTATACAATTTTCAACGAACCCAAAGAGTTTGTATTTTATTGAAAAATAAAATAAAATAAAATCTTGTAGTGTTAGCTAATAAACAAAAAAAATCGTGAGAAGGCTGTGCAAGAATGAAACACAAGGGTTTACCCATCCTGAAAAAAATGGGGGGAATTTTGAGGGAAAACTTTCCACTGCCTCAATTTTTTGAGGCAAAAAAAAAAATTTTTTGAAATAAAATAAATATATATATATATTTGTAAAAATTACAACCAATTTGAAAATTATAAAAAAGCAAAAATATATTTTTAAAATTAAAAAAATTATTTATGACCTCCTAAAAGATAAAATTGTACAAAAATAATAAGTATTTTTAAAAAAATTTTACCAAATTTGTTTTTAGAAGAAAAAAATTCTGAAACAAATTTTTGAAAGTAAAACCAAACATATTGAAATTGATAATCTAACCACATTCTTTGGAAAAGTTTAAATTATCTCAAATTAGCCATCTCAACTTAAGAGTGTGTTTGGGCTTGATGTTCATTTTGTGATCTAATTTGATAATCACTTTAATTTTACAATTCAATAACTAGAATATTTAAAACTCTTTAAAAAGTTATAATAAAAACACAAATCACTAAATCACCTTATTTCACTAGCAAAACTTTTACCAACGATTAGTGTTGTTGTCGCCAAATGTTTTACTCTTTGCCCACACTAACTTGCCGTCGCCAAAAGTAAGCATACTAATAGAGACGCATATTGTGTTGCTAAAACATAAGCCTCATAGCTAAATTTTTTGAAATTTTGGTGCCTACCAATTATTTTGCCGCCTAGTGAATGTTATGTTTTTTTAGCAACGGTAGTAAATTGCGTCGGTAAAGGTCTACATTTACCAACGAAATTCATCACTGCGCCGCCAAAAATATAGTTTTCGCTATGAAAAATTGACGTCATCGCCAAAAGTAGTCGCCAAAAGTGTCCCATCAGCAAATGGTGTGTCCATAGGTGCTAATGGCCAATATTGTCATGTGTCTTCACTGACAATGAATTCTCAACACCCGAATGGCCAAGTCGCCCCTAGCTCAATCTTCGGGTCTACAAGTCAAGTTCCGGGAATACCACCATCAAGTTCTCTCCCTCAACAATTTCTCACTCTCGCCGATATGCAAGCCATGTTCAATCTCGAACGGGGCAAGAGGACTTTACCCTCTTTGCCTGATCCAGATGTCAAGCCACCATACCCTATCGAGATGTTGAGTTATCTATACCCGGAGGGGTACAAGGTACCGAAGTTCATCAAATTCAATGACAAGAAAGGAAATGCTTAAGAACATGTTGTTCGGTTCATCGAGACTCTGGGTATTCATGGTTCAAACAACGTCCTCTAACAGAGAGAATTCTCTGAGTCCCTCATTGACCGAGCATATAGTTGGTATGTTAATTTGGCCCCAAATTCTGTCCGAAGTTGGGAGGAAATGCTTAACAAATTCCACTCCAAATTCTTTCAAGTGGCCGAGAAAGTGACCACACTTACCCTATGTAAGGAAAAGCAACGAGAGAGTGAAGACATTCTTGAATATGTGAAGAGGTTTCAAGACAAAGCCGTAGATTGTCATGAGGCTGTGGAGGAAAGCTACTTGGTCCAAATCTGTGTTGAAGGGGCATTGAACGGATACAAGATGCTTCTAGTTAATCACAAGCTACCCACCTTCTCGGCACTAATTGAAGCATCTCGGAACATCAACATACCTCAATCTCAAGAGATCGGGTTCGAGACTAGTTATAAAACCAACTTCAAGTCGTCCCGAGGACCTTCTGTCACTGCGGCTTCCGCGTCTTCTACCCGAAAGTCGCAGGGGGAGGAATTCAGAGGTCAGAAGAGGAAATATTGCGAAGATGACACTCCTTTTCCGTGTAGTGTTGAGGAGGTGAAGGCCTTAGTTAAAGAATGGGTGGCAGACGGAGAACTAAAGTTGCCTCGTATCGAAGAGCTTTTGCTGAAGAAAGACCGTGAGGGCCCTAATTATTGTGTTTTCCACCGATCACTAGGGCATTCTACAGAAAAGTGCCGGACACTTAAGAAGATCTTTAGAAAGAAAGTCGAAGCAAATGAGCTAGAGTTCAGAGAACAGGAGCCCCAGGATATCTTAGAAGACATGGCTATGATGGTGCATGATGGACACAACCCGAGCAACTGGTGAAAGCTTTCCAAATGACCTTGTAACTCTAGGGGCAAATGTCAACATTCCATAGAAGAAGTTTATCTATGACATTTACAATTTGCATTTACTGCATTGTCCATGAAGTTCTATCTTTCTTATGTTATGAAGAAATTTATTTCCTCCATATTATGTATCTCCATTAGAAGTTATTTTCTCTACATTGTATATCTTCATTGTGTTATGTTGCTTGAAATAGTTTTCAATTTTTGTTGCCCCTCAAAGAAGAAAAAGGAATAGTAGACTCAGTTACCAACCTGAAGGGAGTTTTCTTGACACAGTAGAAGTGTACTTCCACTCAGACTTCCGAGAGACAGCCTTGTTTCTGCTCGGACTTCTGAGGGAGAGCCTTCCGAGGGACAACTCTTGCTCTCATTAGTGCGGGTCCGAAGAACAGCCCTTGATTTCATCAATACGAGCTCTGAGGATCTTTCTTTTCAAAGTAGAGTGGACTCTTACTCGAACTCCCGAGGGATAGCCTTTGCTTCCATTAGCTGCCGAAGTAGAAATGCGCATCTACTCGGACTTCCGAGGGACAGCCTTGTTTATGCTCGGACTTCTGAGGGAGAGCCTTGTTTCCACTCAAACTTCTGAGGGACAGCCTTGTTTCTGCTCGGACTTCTGAGGGACAGCCTTGTTTTCGCTCGAACTTCTGAAGAACAGCCTTGCTTCTGCTCGGACTTTTGAGAAACAATCTTTACTTCTGTTGGTGCAAGCTTGGTAGACTCAGTTATCTTCCAAAGGAATCTTTCTTGCCAAAGTAGGGTGTGTGCTACTTTCGAACTCCCGAAGGACAGTCTTGCTTCTGTTCGGACTTTCGAGAAACAGCCCTTGCTCTCATTAGTGCAGGTTCTAAGGGCCCCGAGGTCGTGGATTTCAATCAAGAATTCATTTGCCTGAAATAGCAAAGCCGACAAACGAGATAAGCAATATCAATTTCAAATCATGATTTAGGCATTATCCGAATGGGGCAACATCAATAACTACTCATTTGTTCTATTCTCTTCAAATTTTCAACAATGGTATTCAACAATAAGAGTTCAACGGTAACTATTCCAACATTCACGAGGATGGCAATGAATAAATTCACCAGAGACAACCAGTGAATGCTCAATATTTTTCAATAGCTTTATTTGTATCAAAATCATCAAAGCACGGGCTCAGGTTTTAAATATTAGCAGGAGTGCAATGTCATGGAATTCAACAGCCTGGATCAATGGAAGTTTAGATTGCAATGTCATGAAATTCAACAGCCCGGATCAATGGGAGTTTAGATTTCAAAGCTTTATTCAAGTTCAAGCTCCATACATGGATTTCAAAGGAACATCTCTTATACAAATTAGAGTTTGCACAAACAAAGATTCAGCAAGGAACAAGAATTGCAAGCATCAAGTATGCTATTAATTTCAGCATGGTCAACACAAGTGCTAAAAAAAAAATAAAGCTCAATATTCAAAGTATTCAACATAGTCCCATCTTGCCTTTTCTCAATGATAAATGCCAACAAGCCATATTCAAGTCAAGTTCATCTACAGAATTTCGTAGCTCAGACATGGATCTGAAATCTCTTTCCTTCAAGAAGTTATATAAATCGGGCAGGGTCAACATAGTATTACCTATCTCAAGCAAAGAAAATTGCAAATTCTCAGAGTATTAGAAATTGCAAATTTTCAGAGCATTGAATCAAGTTGAACGAAACCCGAAGTCAAGAGAAAAAAGATTTTGAAAGGAATGAAATTAGTTGAAAGGAAGACTAAGGCCCACCAAAAATGAAGAGTTCAAAAAATGGGTTTCAACAAGTGTTTAACTCACAGATTTAGGGGCAGCACAAGGAGGAGCCAAATCATCAATCACAAGCGGCAAAACCAGCGTTGACAAAGGGCTGGACAGTGACGCACTGGGCTGGTGGTAGCACGACCTGGTGGCGTTTTGGGTCGCAGCATCATTGGCGTCCAGAGCTACGACATGAACAGTGGGGTGAGAAAGGATGCTAGGCCAGACCACACACGGCGTTGAGTGGGCAAACGTGTGTGGTCAGTGCTGGAATAGTTGAAGCTAGTGGCGAACTTGCAGCAGAGAGAAAAAAACCGTAATCAACGCTAGACAGTAGAGGCCGACAGTAGCAGCAACGTCGCAGCGGGATTGGCATTGACACTTGCAGCAGAACAGAGCTACGGTGTGCCTGGATCTCTGAGGGACTGCATCATTAAATTGAGGGGAAACACTAATGGTGAGCAGCAGCTTGGGTCGCAATGCTGGAATAGGGGCGATGATGACGGCGCTCGGAGTTGCACCAACGAGCAGTGAGCAAATGAAATGGCCCTGTGGTATTACAAATACGGAGCTTCTTTGAAGAAGATGAAGCTTGGGTTGATCTCAGTTTGGAGATAAAGTGTGCCGAAATGGGTCCTTGGAGTTTGATCTCCTGCAAATAAATTAAAAAAAAAATTCGTTAGTGAGGTAAGGTGTAGAGTAAGCACTATGGAAACATGGCACGGCCCCGATGAGGACGACGCACAGCCGAACCAACAGCGGCACTATTTTGGCGAGGTTGGAAAATGATGACATTGCAGAGAGGTCGGGGGCGTCGGTGCTGGTCGGCGGAGCTGAGCTCCGGTGTGTCTGGGTCTCCGAGAAACTGCATCATCACACTAAAATGAAGTACCGACAGTGAGCAGCGGCTTGGGTCGCGATGCCCACGGCCGTTGGAGCTGGGGCAAGGCGATGGCATCTGTAACACCAACAGCAACTTAGGTTCACAATGTTTGTAGCAAGCAGCGACCGTGGCTCATCTTCGGTGATGCCGACAGCGCCTGGAGCTGCGACGATAGCCGGCGTGCAAACGTCGGTGGTCTTCAGTAAGTGTACAACTAGCTGGTCATGATAGCCTCTGGTTTGTTGAAGGAGAGCACAACATTAGCCTCTGATTTGTTAAAGAAAGAAAAAAAAAAAAAAAAAAAAAGAGATGCCTGGGTTGGTCTCTGTTTTAGAGAGAGAGACGACTGAGAATAAGGTTTTTCAAAAAGGTTAGATGGTCTTGGCGAGTCCGGATCCTCTCCTTGAGGAGGGTCCTTCACTTCCTGCGGGTAACGGCTCAGATGAGCCGTTGGTCATCCAACGGCTGAGATTAAAAAAAAAAAAAATTAAAAATGAAATTTTTGAGAGCTCCCGCCCAAACGAAACAACAACACAGCTCAGAGCTCCATTCCCTACATTCACTCTCACTCTCACACAGCACTCACACAGCCCTTCTCCTCCGTCGAACCCATCTTCACCGACGACCCAATACCGGCGGCGACCCACTATCGACGTCGTTGCCGATCCGACGACGGTAACCCAGTCTCAAATCGTTCTAGATTCTGTAAAGCCACTCAATCTCTATCTCTCCCTCCCTCGGTCACTTCTTCTTCCATTTCTACTGCTCTATCTAAATGTGTTGTGTTGTGGTTTGAATTGCATTGAGATTTTTGAGCACTGACAGTGTGCGTTGAGAAATGGGGGCTTGTGCTTCAGTCCACAAGGACTCGTTTTCGAACATGAAGTTCCGACTATCATTTGGCTCTAAAACTGATAAGGTTGTGATTCCTTAACCAATCCATGACAAACCCATCGTCAATGGTGACCGTCCGATCGCCGATGGTGGTCTCAAATCTCAACAGTCTCCATCTTTGTTCAACTGTTACTTACCAGGATAAAGAAATCTCTGTATATCTTCTTTTGGTTCTAGAAATCTTTGTAATCTCTTCCTCTGCCACTCTATGTTAACTCTGTGTTCAACAATTACCATTCTGTTTTAAATAGTTGTTTGTTTTATGACTGATGATTTGAAAATGGTTTGTTCATCTATGACTGTAATTTCAAGTTACATCTATGACTGATGATGAATTTTTTCATGTATGACTGATGAATTATTACACTCTGTGCTTTGTTCATGTATGACTGATGGATTTTTTGCCTCAAATTTCATAAGAACAATTAATTTCATAAGAACAAATTTTTGCCTCAAAAAAGGGTTGGATCCTGCACTCCTACTTCCAAATTATATGTCCTATTAGATTTAATGAACTTGGGAATGATTTGGATTTAATGAACTTGGGAATGTTTTAATTTAGAGGACAATCTGTGAGATGGTTTTTACAAAAGTTATGGTTTATTGTCCTCTAGGCTTAAACTTCATTTATGTTGGTTGTGGTTCATGTTCATTTAACTTAGTAATAGGACATAGAATTCATTACCAGCAGAATTCATTTACCAGCTTCTAGTTTATGAATTTAGTAGATGCATACCAGCAGAATTCACCAGATATGAACTAGCATACCAGATGCATTTACCAGCAGAATTCACCAGCAGAATTCATTTACCAGCACATGAACCAGCAGAATTTACTAGCAGAATTCATTTACCAGCATATGAACCAGCATACCAGATGCATACCAGCAGAATGAATTTACAAAAACCATATCAAATGAATTTACAAAAACAGAATCATGAACCATAATACCAGTGTTCAAGGGTCCATCTGCAATTCAAAACAAAATCTGCATAACAGTGTTCAAGGGTCCTGAATCTGCAATTCAAAACTGTTAACCATTTCTTGATACACATAATACCATAACCAAGTTAAATGAACATGAACCATAACCAACATAAATGAACATCAACCAACATCAACCAAGTTAAATGAACATCAACCAAGTTAAATGAACATCAACCAGCATACCATAACCATTGCAGACATAAATGAACATCAACCAACATCAACCAAGTTAAATGAACATGAACCACAACCAGCTCACTTGGGTTTAACATATAAATTAAAATCAACTGTAACTGAACATCAACCAATACAAGTTTAACATCTAAATTAAAACATTGGTCCATCAAAATTGACACATTGGTCCATGTAATTTAACACATTGGTCCATATAATTTAACATTTGAACACACATTCCTCCACATCACTTTCCAGCAGCAGTTTGTGTCACAATTTCAGAGGCCATGACTTCACTTTGCAGCCCAATTTCAGCATCAGTTTGCTTCTGTTTCTGCTTGTCCATAGCCTACAAAAAAGACAGAATTTTTAGCAAGTAAATACATGATATCACAGAATTTTCATCAACTAAAAACCCAGAATTTTCAGCAACTATAAATTAAAAATACATCAAGGACGAACCTGACTACATTATACTTTCTGGTTGGACATATGTCCCATAGGAGCAAGCAAGCTTCTGGTTGGACATGCTGCAGAACACATTATACTTTCTCTTTGTGCTGTATCCAAAATGGAAGAGACCATACAGAGTAAGAAACATATGAGGCAAGGGTTGGTGTCACTATTGGTAAGTAAATCCCAAGTCTCCAACTTATTTTCTCATCCCATTAATGATTAAAAGTCTCTGTGTGTTCATTTGTATGGCAGGTATATATGTTCTTATCTGATTGTTTTTGGAGATGAAAATTTCTAAATTATAATAAACATCGGAGCAAATTTCATGTTGTTTCAAATGAAATGATCAAATTTATTTTTCTTTTATCAATCTGCATGTATGTTAAGGAGAAGTATTGAAGTTGGTAGCTAAGAATATGATGTGTGTATGTGCATGCATATTCTGAATTAGTGGGTGTTTAAATATATCTAATAATGGCAATTATGATGCATTGTCAATTAGTTGGCCTCTTTCTTTTTTGGAATATTTCTCTGTATTTTTTAATGGCATTGCTCTTTCTTTGATCTCGTTCAGAGAATAGTGGGTGTTTAACATACTCATGGTGTTTAGAATTCATCTAAACTAATAATATGCATCAAAGAAGAAGAAGAAGAAGAAGAGGAAGCCCAAATCAAAGCCCTAAATTTGTATCGTTGGAATCCCAAATCAAAGCCCTAATTTTGAAATTCCAAATCTAAAAGCCCTAAATTTTTTCAGACGTTTCAAAATCCCAAATCAAAGCCCTAATTTTGAAATTCCAAATCTAAAACACAAATCAAATCATGAAAAACACAAAAACATCAAATTTTTTTTTTTAATAAAAAAATCAATATATTGATGATCATACCTCGTCGTATTCCTTCTTGTCAGCCTTGGGTTGCTTCAAAGGCTTTGCTTTTCCACCTATACAAACACAGGTATCACATATACTTTGTTATTCATTCATTGTGATAAAAATTAAAGAAAACAAACACAAAATTTGGTTCACCGTCGGTGAGGATGGAGTTCGCCGTCGGTGAGGATGGGTTCGCCGGTGAGGATGAGGATGGTTCGACGGAGGCGAGTGCTGCGTGAGAGTCCTTGAGCTCTGTGTGAGAGTGGAAGAATGAAATGAACACACTGTGTTGTTGTTTTGTTTTGGGCGGGAAGTCGAAATAATTCATTTTTAATTTTTTTTTTTATTTTTATCTCAGCCGTTGGATGACCAACGGCTGATCTGAGCCGTTGCCCGCAGGATTTCAAGGACTCTCCTCAAGGAGAGGATCCTTACTCGGTCTTGGCGGCTGTAGGCAAAAAGAAAAAAAATGTATTGATTAGGGTTCTTTGTCTTTTTCTTTAAATAGGCAAAAGGATAAGCAGATTCCCTTGAATATACCCTCATATATTCCATATATATATGCATATATGTAAGAGGCATGCCGTATTTCTAGGCCTATAAAAAAATGTTTGAGCCTTACCATTTTAATAATAAAAAAAAGGGTGAGTGCTTTGTTTTTATTATCTTTGACTTGAAAAAAAAAAAAATGCATCTTCAAATGTTCTAGAAGACTTGGTTATTCAGGCTCTTAAAGAATTAAAGGATCAGGATTGGTTTCTGAAGAAAAACGCAGCACAAATATTTATTTGGTGTCCAAAAAGCAATATGTTTTTATATTATTAAAAAAAAAGGTCTACAAAAAAAAAAAGATATAGTTATTTATTTATTTTTTTAGTGTTACTTGTCGATTTTATCTGTAAATTACAGTGAATTTTCAGCTTTATCTTTAGACTCTATCAAGACCAAATATTCCTGAAGACGTAATGCGAAGCATGGCTGATAAAGTGAAATTATGCATGTCCGAGAAAACTACAATTTCTCATACGCGCAAGGGGCAAATGTAAGAGGAGCTAATTTGAGCCCATTAAATTAATTAGGCCCAATAGTCCAAGGTTGGTGGGCCCGAATTTATCGCAAGTCCAAGATTGGTGGGCCCAGATTTATCGCCATCAAATGGACTGAATGGCTCTAAGCCTCGAAAAGGTTCGGATCCACGAAGGGTTCGGATCCACGAACCTAGAGGTTCGAAGCACTTGGCTTCGAACGGATTCAGACGCAATCTAGAAGTCGCTTCGATAATGAGTCCCAGAACACTTGTGGGCTCGAAACTTTCCGGGATCTACGTACCAGAACCATGGGCGTAATGGAGTCCGAACAAAGGACCCGATCTCGAGGATGGTGAGTGGAGATAAATTCACTCTTCGGTTAAATTAGCCTATACCCGGGTCGAGGTGGCACGACCTCGGGGGGTCCTTGAGACTCGGCAATATTTCGCGGCAGGACGTCCTCTGAGACTACCCCTGACCCTTTGGGATGATTGGGGATCATTGGTTAGGTGTGGCTAAGAAGAAGGGTTCGCCGAGGGGTTGATCTCCTCTTCGGGGTTTTTCTCATCCTTAGAGAGGTCACCGCCTCGAAGAGGTCACCTCCTCGGACAAGGTGGTTAGAGAGAATATTCCCCATGTGCCTTGCACATGGGCTCCATCCTACATCATGAGGTGCCTATAAATAGCACCCACCCATAGCTTTACAAGGGATGGATTTTAGAGAGATGACTCTTGAGAAAGAACTAATTTCCCATCTCCATTATCAACTTTGAGAGTGAAAGTGGGAGATCCATGGGAGAACCTTGCCATTATTCTCTCTCTAGCCATTTTGCCTTCTTCTTCACCCAATCTCTTATCTCCATCATCTCCTTTACTCTTGTGTTCTTAAGTTGAGACTATTGAAGAATCTAAGCCTCTCATCATTTTCTAGAGAATTCGAAGTTGTTCTTCAAGGATCTTCGAAGATCTTCGAATTTTCCAACGACGTTCTTGAACCCTCTCATACACAGTGATTGCTGCTCATGGGATGGCGTCGAGTGTGACCACCACACTGGTCATGTGATTGGCCTTGACCTCAGTAGCAGTTTTCTCTATGGCTCTATCAACTCCAACAGTAGCCTCTTCAACCTGGTTCACCTTCGGAGGATAAATCTTGCTGACAATGACTTCAATTATTCTCAAATCCCATCAAAGATTGCACATCTTTCAAGGTTAAGAAGTCTTAAACTATCCTACTCTGGATTTTATGGTCAAATACCTTCAGAAATTTCAAATCTTTCCAAGTTAGTTTTTCTTGATTTGTCTGGGGGTTGGTATTTTCCAGATTTTTTGAATCTTGAAAAACTAAATCTCGGAGACCTACTTAAAAATCTAACCGATTTGAAAGTAGTTGACCTGAGTTGGGTGAATATATCTTCTACAGTCACAAGTGATTTGTCAAATATGTCTTCACTAACAACTCTTGCGCTTCAAGATTGTCGACTGTATGGTGAATTCCCAACAAGCATTTTTCGACTACCAAACCTTCAATTTCTAAATGTGGAAGACAATGAAAATCTCACTGGTTGTCTGCCGGAATTTCACCATACTAGTCCCCTAAAAGCATTGGAAATTACACGAACGAATTTCTTCGGAATGCTACTAGATTCAATTGGTAATCTTGAATCTTTAAGCATTTTGGCATTAAATGAATGCAATTTCTCAGGGATGCTACCAGCTTCGCTTGGTAATCTAGCCCAGCTCACCAATTTGTACCTTGGTACTAATCATTTTGGGGGTAAAATTCCTTCATCCTTGTCAAACCTAACACAACTAACTCACTTACAACTTGGTAACAATAATTTCGATGTAGGAACCCTCTTGTTGATACTAGGCGAGCTATCCAAACTCTTATTCATACACCTTGAAGGTATGAAAATACATGGTGATATACCACAATCTCTTGCCAACATGACCCAACTATCCTATTTGTCCTTAAGGTCAAATGAATTACTTGGTCAAATCCCATCTTGGCTTATGAACGCCACGTAATTAATTTCTCTAGACCTCTCACACAATCAATTGCAAGGCACGACTCCAAGCTCAATCTCTCAACTTGAGCATCTTGAATATTTTAATTTTGCTTTTAACAACTTGATTGGTGAAGTCAAGATTGACATTTTTCTGAAGCTCCTTAACCTTTACTCATTTGATCTTTCAGGAAACAAATTAACAGTAGTGCTTAGCAAAAATAGTACCAACACTACTCTTCCTAAGATAAGATCAATGCTCTAGGATTGCAATCATGCAACTTGAGGGAATTTCCTGATTTCTTACGATTCCAAGATGAATTGTATATTGTGTTTTTCAACGATAACAACATTCATGGCCAAATACCTACTTGGTTTTGCAACACAAGTAAAGAAACCATGGAAGTTTTGACACTTAAACATAATTTTTTGACAGGCTTCGAGCAACATCTAGATGTCATTCCATGGCAGTCACTTAAGGTTTTAGACCTCAGATTTAACATGATGCAAGGATCACTCCCAATTCCATCTCCATCCCTTTTTTATTATGGGTTCACTGGTAATTTACTTACTGGAGAAATTCCACCATCATTCTGTCAGCATAATACTACACAGTTTCTTGATTTGTCAAACAATAACATAAGTGGCACAATTCCTGAATGTTTGGCCAATTTTAGTGATTCTCTGTTGGTGCTCAACCTAAGTTACAACAATTTTCATGGTACTATTCCTCAGATATTCATGAACGGGAACAAATTGAAGTTGATTGATTTAAGTCAAAATCAATTGCGTGGGCAGGTACCAAGATCATTGGAAAATTGTACAATGCTCGAGATTCTTGTTATTGGAAATAATCAAATTGAGGATACTTTTCCTTTTTGGTTGGGAGCTCTTCCTCAGTTAAAAGTTCTTGTTTTGCGATCTAATAGCTTCCATGGTGCCATTGGGAATCAGAAAACAAATTTGATGTTTCCAATGTTGCGCATCATTGACCTCTCTCACAATGGTTTCTCAAGTAACTTGCCCTCAGATTACTTCCATAACTGGAATGCAATGAAAATGGCCAAGATAGGAACCTGGACATACATGCAGCAAACTTCAGTGTCTTTCATTACAGGAACCTATATGGTCTCATTCGATTACAATTACTCAATAATATTGGCTAACAAAGGCACACAGAGATTATACGAGCATATCCAAACTGCTTTTGTAGCTCTTGATTTGTCAAACAACAAATTCAAAGGGGATATTCCAGAATCTCTTGGAAGTCTCAGTGGGCTTCAGGTGCTAAACATTTCCAACAACAATCTCACTGGTGGCAGCCCGTCATCCTTGGCAAATCTAACAGAGCTAGAATCATTGGACCTCTCTCAAAACTAGCTCTCTGGCAAAATACCTCAACAACTTACCCAACTCACTTTCCTTGAATTCCTAAATGTTTCTCATAATCATCTCGCAGGCCCTATACCTCATGGGAATCAATTTGATACATTTGAAAACAGTTCATACTATGAGAATTCGGGATTGTGTGGCAACCCTCTATCAAAGTTATGTGGAAACTCAAGGTCCTCACCACCACCACCATCACTTACCTTTCAAAGTGATGATTCAAAGTTCCCAAGTGATGTAGACTGGATTGTCATATTCATGGGATTTGGAAGTGGGCTAATAGTTGGGCTAGTTATCGGGCACTCCCTGACCACGAGGTACCATCAATGGTTCGTCATGACCTTTGGAAAAGGGAACCAAACTCAAAGGAGGAAGAAGGGACGAAGAAACTGAGCAATAAGCAATATTTCTTGTGTAATATATGTCCATATGGATGCTATTAGCTTATGTGAAGTGCAATGCTTCTATCATTTGCAAGTTATCTTGTTCGGTTACACAAGTTGTCTGTGTTTGTACTTTGTTCCATGTGCTATGAATTATAGTGAATAAAATGTGGTTGCTACTTTACCATAATGCTTTGCTACGTAGCAGGAGTTACACAAATAGTGCTCACATTTGCTCTCTACACAATCATAAAATTATTTAAATTATTAATTGAAATATAGTTCTAACATCATTAAGAACGGTTAATTGACTTAATAATTTATTAATAAAAAGAGCGATTTGTTATGAAATTAGAAACATCAGATGGTGGAATGTAATTTCCAAAATTACAAAGGCGATTCGTACCTTAAAATCTCAAGAGATGTATTTATAATTTACCCTTTATTAATTCAACTGATCATAATTGATTAAAATCAAATTTATAATAATGATATTGAACTATCAAAGCAGCTAAGAGGATAATGATTTAAATAAATGTGGTTCAAAATATTTCATAGTCAATAATTTAGGTGAGTGGGGAGTGGTGGGTACCAAGCAAGCAATGTTTTGAAAACCAGATCGGTAAGTGAACCAAAAAAAGGACCGGGTGGACACGTCACCGGTTCAACCGTTGGGTCAAAGTAGTCGAACCGTGACGCTATAATTAATATTATATAATTAAAAAAATATAACTATAAATTAAAAATAAATAAAAATATATATAAATACTCAAATAAAAATAAAAATTGTTGCATAGTATTTATTAATAATATTTAATAAAGTCATAATTGATAAAAAAAAAAAGTCACTTGTTTTAAAGAAATTAAATTTTTTAACATTCCCTCCAAACAAATTGATTGAATGCTAGATTTAATTTTGGAGAGAAATGAAATTTTCAACTCTCTCTTCAATCAATATGTTTCAAATAATTTGATTGAATCCCACATTGAATTTCATAGGTTCTCTTTAAAAAATATCTATACTATATATTAAGCAAAAAGGGGTTTTAGTCCCAAGTCTTGTGGGAGTTCCAATCTCCCAATCTAAATTTTCTGATTTTTTGATTTAAAAAAAAAAAAAAATCTTAACATTTATTAACTTCTCCTAACCCCCAAGTCTTACTCTCATAATAACACTTTAATGCATTAAGAACAAATATAAAAAAAATCTTTGAAATCCAACACATGAATTCTTTGAAAAGTCCCAACACATATGATTATTATCCCTCATAATAACACTTTAATGCATTAAGAACAAACATTAAAAAAATTTCTTGAAAAGTCCAACACATATGATTATTATCAAAATATTAAACTTTAATATAATTTAATAAAAAAAAGACATTTAATTCCTTGAAAAATCTAACACATATGATTATTATCAAAATATTAAATTTTAATATAATATAAAAAAGGAAAAAAAGAAGACATTTAAAAAAAAGAAAAAAAAAGACATTTAAAAATCGTAATTCACATATATAGATTTAAAAAAAAGAAAAAAAAGAAAAAAGAAAAATGACTTGGACCCCCAGCTGGGGGTGTTGGGGGTCGCCCGTGATTGGTGGAAAAAAAACAGTTTTCTTTTTTTTTTTTTTTTTTTTTGTGTTTTCGGCCAATCCCAGGCTGACACGTGGCACTTGGGGTCGGTGGGGGTCGTTCGTACTGGGGGTCTGTAGCATTGTTGAAAAAAAAAATCTTAACATTTATTAACTTCTCCTAACCCCCAAGTCTTATCCTCATAATAACACTTTAATGTATTAAGAACAAATATAAAAAAAAATCTTTGAAATTCCACACATATGAATTCTTTGAAAAGTCCCAACACATATGATTATTATCCTTCATAATAACACTTTAATGCATTAAGAACAAACATTAAAAAATTTTTTTGAAAAGTCCAACACATATGATTATTATCAAAATATTAAACTTTAATATAATATAAAAAAGGAAAAAAAGAAGACATTTAAAAAAAAGAAGAAGAAAACATTTAAAAATCACAATTCACATATATAGATAATTGTAAATACAATCCGTGCATAGCACGGGTGATATTCTAGTATGATTATTATCAAAATATTAAACTTTAATATAATATAAAAAAACAAAACATTTAATTCATTGAAAAGTCCAACACATATGATTATTATATTTTAACTTTAATATAATATAAAAAGAAGAAAAAAAAGAAGACATTTGAAAGAAAAACATTTAAAAATCACAATTCACATATATATCCCTTGATCAGCATATTATCTTCTTTCAATCCATGTGTCTTTCCACATGCCTACATTTATTGATTTGGTCAAAATTCTCTAATCAGCATTTAAAATCCCCTCATACAGATAATTATAGATATAACCCATACATAGTTTCTGCAGTACCCTTTTCAACTTCTCCCATACACTATGGTTGGTGATAAGATTATTAAATTATTTTTATAAAAAAATCTTAAAAAACATAATTTATATATTAAAAAAATCTAAAACAAATATAAACATTTATAATTATCCTGTGCATAGCACGGATAATAGGCTAGTTTTCCTATAAATAGGAATAGACTTTCATAATCTTTTCAAGTTTCCAATGAGACTCCTCCTTTCTTTATGAGAGGAGACTCTTGAAGTAAGAATTTTTAGTCAAAATTTTGAAATATATATATATATAAATATATAAGAAAGAAAAAAATTAAAAGAAAACAAGAAAAAAAAAAAAAGGGTTAAAAACAAAAATAAATAAAAAAAAAACCGGGCCGACCAAAACGGCATACTTTGGTGCGTTAGTTATTTTCTTTTTTTTTTATCAATATGGTGGTATGTGTGCATCTGTTGGTTTCTTTACATTGCTTTAAGCAAAATTAACAAAAATAATGAGGGAAAATTATTTTTAAAAAATATCAAAATTTGACCATTGTAATAAAATTAATAATGAGTTTTTTTATTTTATCTATTTAAATTTAAATATTTTGATTTATTTTCAATCTAAATCATTGACCTATTTTCGTTAAGTAAATTTAAGCAAGAAAAATATTTTATGTATATCTACATAAAGTTTAATAACTAAAATATTATTTTTGTTAATTTTTACCTAACAAAAAATGAGTGAATGATTGAGATTGAAAATAAATCAAAATAGTAGCGTTTAAATTGATAAAATTAAAAACTAATGATTTATTTTGTTACAAGAGCCTAACTATATATTTTTTTAATTTTTTCAAATAATAATAATAATAATAATAACAACATCAATATTGTTCTCATTTGGGCAAACCAATTAAAAAAATTATAAAACACTTAAAATATTTTTGTTAAAGTTACTTGCAACTGTTTGTATTATTACATATTATTTATTGATTTGTTAAAAAATCAACCAATTAATTTGAGTCTCTCCAATTAACTTCAAAGTCTTGAGATTATTCGAGGTGAGCACAAGTTGGCCAGATACTAAATATACTATAGATGACTTATATTTATCTGTGAATAATATAATATAAGTAGTTATACTCTAATAAATACCAATGTCAAAAGAAATATAACTAGTTTGATTTTTAAAAAATAAAAAATATAATGATCAATAAATATACATAAATTTCAACTCGTGTGCATTTTCAAAAATAAAATAACAAATACGTCAGTACATATTTCTCCTTACTACAATAAATGCCTTTGAAAATTTGTAAGGTTCTATTTTATTTTATTTCAAACTAACAGCTTTCTCTCTTTAAAAAACAAAAAAAACAAACAAACAAAGAGTCAAAACTGTGCCGTTTTGTATGTACAGCACATCCTGCTGTGATTAGAGCACTGCAGGCATCCCTTGTCCAAGGAAGGAGTGGTTGGTATCAAGTTTTCATAACAACTTTAGCACTAGGAGACATTTTTCAAAATTACATAAACAAATATATTCTTTATTTTATCTAATTATTTTAGTGAATATATGTATAACAAAATTTTTACAATTAGTTAGCCACGTAAGTACTTAGTGGGAGAAATTGTTTGCCTAGTCTCTCTTGACTCTTCAATTGTATTATGGGAAATTTTTTTTGGTTAAAGTAATAGTAATTAATCTAATTTGTTTGTTATTTAACAAGTTTAAATTAAGAGATTTATTGCAAGTGAATGATAAATATTGATAATTGTGGTTTTTTTTCTTTTTACATAGATTATAGTCAAGTTTATGTTGGTGATTTTTTCAAAATAAAATGGGTTAAGTTTTGGTACTTTTTTAAAAGAGAAAATTACAATTATCATCCTGTATTTAACACCCGTCACACTTTACCTTTTGACCATTTAATGTTGACAATCAACCCCTTAAATTTCTGATCAACCCCCACATTACTGTCAGGTGATATTATTGGAAGGGTAAGAACATAAATTCACAACCCTTTTCCATCCAAACTGTGCATTTACTACCCCTTGCACTTTAGAAAGCTCTATATATGTTCCCCTACATATGTATTCTCTGCATTTGGTGAGAAGAAAACAGAGCACATGACCTTTTGTGGTTGCATGTGAAATGTTTTGTGGTTGACAATTATCTAGCTATGCAAATTGCAACTAAGTTAATGGAAATCCAATCAAATAATAATAATAATAATAAGTTCATGAATTTCATTATATTTAACAGTACTGTTCAAGTTAATCAAACATTTTAATAATATTCACATTTCAGAACAAAATGATACATTATGTCAAGTAAAAAGATGTAATTCATAACATTCATATTCGATGTTTTTTTTACCCCTTCTTAAAAAAAAAGGTAGAAAAAATCATTTCTCTCTCTATAAGAAACCCCATTCCTGTTCTCTCTCTCTCTCTCTCTAGGAAATCCTAAACACTTTATCTTCCTCTGCTCTTTAGGGGGAGAGGGTGATGTCTTTAACCTTCATCTCCCCTCCATTTCTTCTCCTGAGGTTTCTATCACCATGTTAGCCACCACTGTTCTTCTTGTCACTATCATCGGCTTACTACCAAGAAAGCTTTTAGATCTAATCTCAAATCTGATTTATAACTAAGATCCGATACTGTTAAACGCGTCATTAGACGCTAGGTAACCACCTGAGATCCAGAATGTTTTATTTTGTAACGTAGAGGTGGAAATTAAGGTACGAAAGCTACTGGTTGCGATGATGAATGGATCGTAAAGGTGATTGATATTGTTTATTTGGTGGTGATCGCTTTTACTTTATTTTTTTGAATAATATTAGGGATCATGAAAAAAATATCATGAAAATTTTGCATCCTTTGATTAGTGTGTGGTGTTTTATTGTATTTGTAATCCAAGGGTGGAGAATCATTCATATTCATCTTTATAATTTTTTTTTCATGATTCCTAGCATTACTTTATTTTTTTTGTTTTGCAATAATATCTCTCTATGTAGATCCTCCTTTCATGGAGGTTTTCTCCTCCTTGTGTAGAGGTTTTTTTTTTTTTTTTTTTTTTTCTTTCTATGTGGATATTCGTATCCTTCCTACGTGGAGGGTCTCTTTATCCCTTTTGGGATCTGTTTTGTACTCCAATGTACTTTATTGAACAATTTATTATTGAATGTGCAATATATTAAACATTGTATTTGAAAATCCTATGTGATTCGTGATTAGATAAAGATAAACAATATTCCAAATCCCAAAAATTCCAAAACACTCAAACTAAAATCAACAAGCACTTACGAGAGTGATTTTAGTTTGTTTGTTTTTAGGAATAAATAATAAATCAACACAATGATTTTTTACGTGGAAAAACCACAATTGAAGAACCTTCAATTGTAATCAAAAACCACGGGCGAACCGCTACTAATCAATCCACTACTGAAGGACTACAAGGTTACAAAGAAACCATACAAATTACCCAACCTAGTCAATTTGTCTCTGAATCTTCTGTAACTCTTTCACCACGCCTTCGCCACGGAACTGATTCTGAAGTTGGTTCCACTCCTCAACTTCACTTGTCGAATTAACGACTACGTAAAGAAACAAACACCTTTTGAGTCTTTACGTAATGATCTTCGGATCTCACCGAAGAGAATACTCTTGAATATTAAGTATCAACCTCTTTGATGTATGAATATCAACTCATGAGTTTTAGAACTCTCTCAAGAACATCAAAGAAAACTCATCAAACTCTCAGAAGAAAACTTCAAACACAACTCTAGAATTGTTGAATCTGATCTAGCAAAAGTTAGATTGGTTTTAGGAGAAAACCATCTACTTATAGAAAACCAAAAAGAGTCCTAGATCTGAAGGAAATCAAACACCTGAAGCCAATCTGCGAATTTTGGAAAAGCTGTCATCGCGCGGTCCGCTCGAGCGTGGGTCTTCCCGCTCGAGCGGAGACTTCAAAAATTCGTGATTCATACAGCCTTCCCGCTCGAGCGTCCATTGCCCCGCTCGAGCGGGGAATCACTCCATCCAGAATCTTGTCAGTCTTCGCAGAAAATGCTGAGGGCTTGCACTCCCCGCTCGAGCGTTACTTTCCCCGCTCGAGCGGGGCGACCAAATTAGGAAAAAACTGGAAACTCCAAACTAAAAACAACCTTGGTTTTGCTACACGGATTTTGACAACCAAGGGTCCTAACAACCTCCCCCCTTTGTCAAATCCCGGACAAAACCATTCTAGGACAGTTTTCCTAATCAAAAACACAAAAACAACTTAATACAAGATGCCAAACTAGTCTAAAACAATTTGAGAATTAAAAACAGACTAGTCTAAAACAGTAGGCGAACTTTTGAACCAATATGCCACAACCACAAAACAACCATGCCCTTATATAATGATCCTGAAAAAAGAAACACCAGCCAACCAAAACTGTGAAACAAAATTAACATCATAACCAAAGCAATGTCCATCCATAAAGCATATATAACAAGCCAACTGTATAATGAATAGAAGCATAAAAATTGTACCAACAATAAGACATCTGTCCATCTGTACCAAGAATACCATATACAGCATACCAAGAAAACTGTATCATCAGCCAAAAAACTGTATTACCCAAAACCTGTACCCAAAAACATCATCACTCCCCCTTTTTGGCCGGGAGGAAACAAAACAAAGTCAAGAAGCTGGTGGTGGAGGCTGCATCTGAAGCAAAGACAAAATCTGGATGACCGAAGCCTCAATCCGCTCAGAAGAAGCCTCCAAAGCACGGAACCGGACATCGGAAGTCGTCTCAAGATCAGTGAGGCGAGCGTCAAAAATGTCCATCCGCTCCTCAAGATGATCAAAACGAGAGCCAAAGGAGCGCTCTAAGGACTGTAGGTGACCGCGGAGTGTACGAGCAGGAGGATGCTGCTCCCCCTCACCAAAATCACCTCCAGCAGCCGCATCATACTCTGCCTCCTCTGCCATAGCTGCAGCAGCACTAGAACCTGCATCAGAGCGACCAGAAGGAACCCCCCGAATATGAGACTGACTCTGGGAAACAGTCTTCTTAGTGAAAGGGCGTGTCGGGGAAGCAAACTCATCCTCATCAAAGGTAGGAACTGCAAATTTGGCTAACAGGCGGTTGATGAGGCAGCCATATGGTAAACCAAGATTGGTGCGCTCAAAAGCAGCAACCATCTTCTGAATAATGAGGGTGGCAAGATCTATGGGGCGGTTATTGGCAACACACTCAAGAATAAAACCTTGATCGGGCTTAACCTCAGAACTATGGGTGGTAACAAGAATATTAGCACACATGATCAAATTAAGCAGGCGAAATTGAGGAAGAAGTTCATGTTGTTTGATCAAAGTACCAGAAGGCCAGGGGCGAGCAAAACCACACAAACTCTTAGCCACCTCGTCAAAATTACAGGTAGGTCGAGATGGAACTGGATAAGGGTAATATATCGGAGACCCAGCACTAATCCCTAAGAGCTCATGAATAAGATCTGTGGTGACATGGATTTCTTTGGATCGCACCCAGGTCTTAAAAGAAGGACCTATATCATCAAGACTATGCATATTACAGTAAAACTCCCGAATCCAAGTAAGGTTTTGTGGCCCAGAGAACAAAAGAACCCTATCACCTCCCAGGGGATCAAATAAAGACCGGATATGAATAGACTCAAATGTGGAGGGGTGAACATTCCTTTCAAGGTGAATGGATCGAGACTGGTAGGACTCGCGAAATAACTTGGCTTTTTCAGCTGAGGGAAAGCGCTCGGTGTTATAAGAAGGGCGAGATGCCGTCGACTTACGACGTTTGGGAGCGGACATGGCTAAACAAAACACAGAAACCCCCAACCCAAAACCAAAGCAGCCAAGAGAGAACAAACATTAGTCCATTAGTGCAATATACAATAATAGGCAATCGGACTCAGAATGGTACAATATAAGATATCCAGAAATCGATGAAATTACCATTCAAAGGATCAAAACATCAAGGTATGACAGTAGGAAATTACAGAAAACAATGCTCAGTTGAACAATATAATATAATTCCTAAATCACAACCATGAATCAAATTCCAAAGATACACAAGCATGAGATCACATGGAAGGGCAAATATCCCCAAACAAACAGACCACAACATACTATATAAAAACCCCCAAAAAGAAACCCAAAATCCAACACAGCGAGAAATCTAAAAAAGAAAAACCCTAATAGAGGAAGGATTGACTAACCAACTAGCAAACAACCAACAAACAAAACTAAAACAGGAGCAAGACAAACAAACTCAATCCACCGATTCAAGAATCAATAATCAACCCAACCAACGAATAAACAAAAAGAACAAAAAAACAGGGAGAGAAACCAAGGGAAGGAGAAATAGAAATGTACCTGAGTGCAATGGGAAGAAGGGGCACACCAATGCACAGACCTTAACTGAGGAAGGAAGACGTAATCGCCACACCACCAAAACCCTAGGAAGAGACGAATTTGAATGGGCAAAAGTGACTGAAAAGACGAAGGGGGGAAATATATACAAAAACAGTCCGCTCGAGCGTAGGGTTTGACGCTCGAGCGGGAGACAAACCTTGCAAAAGCGCGCTCGAGCGTGAATAAGGCCGATCGAGCGGGAAAACACCAGTCCCAGAACTGCAAAAAGTACTGCAACCCACAAAACCACGCTCGAGCGTGAAAAGGTCCGCTCGAGCGGGGACAAAAAAAACATTTTTTTTTTTTTTTTTAAAACAAACACACCTAGGAAGTCCTGTAACAAGTAAGATGATCAGTTGACATATTATTCCACAAGGACAAGAGTATCCACCAATTCTGAGTCCTGAAAATTTGAGAAAAGAGATGAGACACAAACTCAGGAGGAAAATAGATATTATTAAATCAAAGCCACAAGCATCATGAGAATGCATAACTCAAAAACACACATGAGAGCTCATATAAGTGATGTGTGTGTGTGCAAGCCTTGAGAGTTACATAGCTAGAGTTAATCCTAGTAGTGATCGGATGGCTGGACCTCCAACAAGAGTAACTGACCATTACAAAGGAAAGTCAAACCACTGGGAATCACGGGGTATTTGTTAAGTAAATGCGGAAGCTCCCCCTCAGACAATGATCCCCTTTATATTATAACAATTTTTTAAACTTTTCTTTCTTGTGGGCACTCACTGGTGGCATACACGCTCAAGAGTATGGAGTCCAAACCAGAGAAGAATGGAATCAAAATGATGGCCTGGTTGGTGCCTCTGAGGTAGCCTTTTCCTAATGCCCGAGAATCATGTACTGAGGGAGAAACCATGGAAGTGAAATAAGATGGTAGATGGTTAAGAGACTTAACATCACCCATGATATACCAGTATAGGTCAATTCCTCTGAAAGAGTACAAGAAACACTGTCAGTGGTCCATAGAGAACTTTGATCACTTGTGCGGAAACCCCTGCAACAGTTCATCTCAAGGATGTGTACAGAATGAGATCATGAAGTAAATGAGGATGGGCATTCAGAATGAGCTATGAACAAGGATAAAACAAATCTTGTATGCAACATGAGCAGTGTTCATATAAAATTTGATGCAAAGATATCAGAACTCAATCATAGATTATTCCATCCAAGAACAGTATGCCAACCACTCACACTCACCTCACAAGAAACAACCTAGTTACTGAGACATTACACCCAAGGTCTTTCTAAGATACTCAAATCGAAGAAGATCAAGGGGTTTTGTAAAAATATCAGCCTTTTGATGCTCAGTAGAAACATGTTCCAAAACAACAAGGCCTTCATCCACTAACTCTCGAATAAAATGATGACGGATGTCAATGTGTTTGGTGCGAGAGTGTTGGACAGGATTTTTTGAAATGTTTATGGCACTTGTGTTATCACAAAAAAGAGTGAGAGTGTTCTGTTCAATCCCATAATCATGAAGCATTTGCTTCATCCACAACATTTGGGCACAACAACTCCCTGCAGCAATGTATTCAGCCTCAGCAGTAGACAGAGAGATAGCATTTTGCTTTTTACTGTGCCAAGAAACCAGATTATTCCCAAGGTAAAAACACCCCCCGGATGTACTTTTCCTATCATCAGCACACCCTGCCCAGTCGGCATCAGAAAAACCAGTAATTTCAGCTATAGTATCAGTGGAAAACCAAACCCCGAACCCCAAGGTCCCATTAACATACTTGATGATGCGTTTTACCGCAAGAAGGTGCGACTCTTTAGGATTGGCTTGGTAACGGGCACAGACACCAACACTGAAGGAAATATCAGGACGACTGGCTGTGAGGTACAAAAGACTCCCTATCATACTCCTATAAAGGGTAGGATCAACATCAATACCAGAGGAATCTTTGGAAAGGTGAAGAGTGGTGCTCATGGGAGTGCGTGCATGCTTGGAAGACTCAAGACCAAACTTGGACACAAGATTTTTAGCATACTTAGACTGAGAAACAAATATACCCGAAGGAGACTGTTTAATTTGGAGACCCAAAAAATAAGACAACTCCCCCATCATGCTCATCTCAAATTCATGTGTCATGCAATCCGAAAAATATTTCACAAGATGATCAGCAGTAGAACCAAACACAATATCATCAACATATATTTGAGCAACAAGAATATGAGACTTAGTATGTTTCACAAATAATGTCTTATCCACACTACCCCTTTGAAAATCATTATCAAGAAGAAAGGTAGTAAGCCTATCATACCAAGCCCGAGGGGCTTGTTTCAACCCATACAAAGCCTTGTCTAACTTGTAGACATGAGTAGGACATTTAGGGTCCTCAAACCCTTTTGGTTGCTCAACATATGCCTCTTCTTTTAAGTACCCATTCAGAAAAGCACTTTTCACATCCATTTGAAACAATTTAAAGCCAAGAAAACATGCAACACCAAGTAAAATGCGAATGGATTCGAGACGTGCAACTGGGGCAAACGTCTCATCATAGTCAATACCCTCTACTTGTGTGTAGCCTTGAGCAACCAACCTAGCTTTATTTCTCACAACAGTACCATTCTCATCAGATTTATTTTTAAAGATCCACTTGGTACCTATCACATTCATGTCTCTAGGTCTGGGAACAAGAGTCCAAACTTTGTTACGTTCAAATTGACCTAATTCTTCATGCATAGCATTAACCCAACTATCATCTAGCAAGGCCTCTTTAACATTCTTAGGTTCAATCAAAGAAACATAACACATATGTGATACCTCATCCCGAATCTGTCTTCGGGTTTTCATTCGATCTGAAACACTCCCAATTACCTGTTGAACTGGATGATTCAGTTTCACCCTTGCTGATGGTTTAAGTTCAGGACTTTGGGTGACTGGAGAAACAGGAGTGTTGTTCTTTTGAGCACTCTTTGGACTTGAACTTACCTGTGAGGATGGTGCTGTAACAATTTCTTGTGATTGAGCCGCAGCATCTCCTTGATTTTGTGCTTCAGTATCCAAGATTGGAAGCTCACCATTGTCATCCTCATTTGTTGCTGAAGTAGGTGAACCTGTGTCATCTATAACCACATTGATAGATTCCATTAATGATGACGTTCGCAGGTTATAGACTCGAAAAGCCCTACTGTTGGTTGAATACCCTAGAAAGATACCTTCATCACTTCGGGAGTCAAATTTGCCCAAGGGCTCTCTATCTTTGAAGATGTAACACTTACTCCCAAAAGTTTTGAAGTATTTTACATTAGGTTTCATACCCTTCCACAATTCATAAGGAGTTTGTAAAGTGCCGGGCCTTAAATACACACGATTTATGACATAAACAGCAGTATTTAAGGCTTCGGCCCAAAACTTTGGAGGAAGACTCTTACTAAGGAGCATGACCCTAGCCATTTCTTGAACAACTCTGTTCTTCCTCTCAACCACTCCATTTTGTTGTGGAGTAATAGGTGCAGAAAACTCATGCTTAATACCATGCATATCACAAAAATCCGAAAACGAACTATTTTCAAATTCACGACCATGATCAGTTCGGATTCTTATGATACGCCCAATGGGAACACCTTGTTCATTTTGGATTTTAAGGACTAAAGCCTGGAAAGCATCAAACGTATCAGATTTTTCCCTTAAAAAATTTACCCATGAGAAACGAGTAAAATCATCAACAGTTAAAAAAATGTATCTTTTACCTCCAATGCTTTCAGTGCGAGTAGGACCCATTAAATCCATGTGAACTAATTCAAGAGGACGTTTGGTTGTAAAGTTGTTCACCTTTTTGTGCGGAGCACGGGTTTGCTTGCCAAGCTGACATGGTCCACACACATGGCTCAAATTCTTACCCAGTTTAGGTACTCCTCTCACAAGTTCTTTGTTGGCTATCTTAGTTAGGTCTTTGAAGTTCATGTGACCTAATCTTTGATGCCACAGATCAATGTTACTTATGATGGCAGAATGACAAGTGAGATCATTAGTAGTAAGAATCCCATAGCAGTTATCAGATGTGCGAACCCCATGTAAAACAGTATTTCCTTTTTTATCCAAAATTTCACATTTATCTTTTGAAAACAATACTTCATGATGAGAATCACACATTTGACTAATGCTCAAAAGATTAGCTTTAAGGCCATCGACAAGTAAGGCATTATCAAGCTTAGGAAGACCAGCAACACTTATAGAGCCCTTACCAATGACTCTAGAAGTGCCGCCATCTCCAAAAGTAACAATTCCTCCTTCATATTTTTCAAGGGAGGTGAAGTAGGATTTGTTACCGGACATATGACGAGAGCACCCACTATCAAGATACCACATGTGTGAGTCATGTGCTTTTAGAGCAGTGTGGGCAACAAAACAAGTCAAATCATCTTTTCTAACCCAAATTTTTTTGGTCTTGGTGTTCCGCCTAGACATATAAGGTTGTCTCCTAACCCAAAAAGTATTAGAATTTCTGCTCTTTTGAGACACCTTACCAAACAGTTCAAAACAATAAGGACGAATGTGGCCATACCTACCACAGTGATGACAAATAAAAACAGGTTTTACCTCCCTTTTGTTGGTCTTGCCTGCTTTTGCTTGATGAAGAAAAGAGTCATCTTGATCTACCTTCAATTTTCCCTTTGCCTGAGTCTTCAAGTTATGTGAGGTAGAGGCCTGTCCTTTGTGAGCTGTCGCACCATAGCCTAGCCCGCTTTTGTCCGAACCCATTTGTTGAGATCCGAGTATGTCTTCTAGAGATCTGGAACCTTTCTTCCACATGGCAATTGTTGCTCTAGCAATACGGAGCTCTTCATCTTTCTGACTGACTTTTTCTTCCAATGCGGTTTGTGATAACTCAAGACTTTCAAGCTTTTCTTCATATGTGGAATACACCCTCAGAAGTTCATTCCTTTCAGTTTCACAGGACAGAAGTTTTCCACATAAGTCTTGCCTTTCACTTGAGATCTTGATGACATTCTGCTTTGCTGTCAAGAGTTCTCCTTTGAGCCGGACATTCTCACTCTCGCATGTTTTGAGCTTGAGAGAGAGTTTGTCGTTGGTTTTAGACAAATTCAGAGATTCCTCATACAGCTTCTCGTAAGCTTGTTGTAGTTCTTCACCATTGATCTCATCAATGTCTTCAGATAGTTCATCATCCTCTCTTTGCTTCTCATTCTCCTTAACCTCATCCAATCTGGCAACCAAGGAAGACAAGTTGTTGGATGGAGGTGGAGGTGAATCTCCTCTTTCATGGAATTGGCTCAGAATTTCCCATGCATCTTTAGCCTTTGTGCAGTGAGCGACCCGTTGCTGTTCTTCATTAGAAATTGCTTCACGAATGATGATTAGGGCTCTCTGATTGCCCGGATTCTCTGCACTTTCTGTGTCTTCTTCAATGGTTTGCCAACCTTTTGGTTCAAAGGCTCTCAGAAAAGCCCTCATTCTGATTTTCCAATACAGGTAGTTGGTCCCATCAAAGGTAGGAGCACGATGCAAGTTCTGACCACGGGCTGATTCCGAAGGCTTTGGAAGAGGTTGAGAAACCGTGGCCCAAAATGCCATGAAAGCACTATCCCCATCTTCACCAGATTCAGGTTCTTCGGGTTCTTGCTCCGACCCGCTTTCGTCATCCAAGTTACGGTGTAGACTTTCTTCCGATTCTTTTTCGTAGGGCATTCAAGAGATATATGGCCAAACCCCTGACATTCAAAGCACTTGACCCCTAGCCCCCTAACAGCCTTCTTTTCAGTAGTTTGAGCTAATTTTGGTGGAAAAGTTTTGGGTTTGTCATTACTCTTCTCTTTTGAAATAGGGGCTCTGAAATTAGGCTTCTTTTTTAAAAATTTTTTAAACTGTTTTGTAAGCATAGCCGTCATCTCAGACTCTAAATCAAATTCAGTCTCCGGAGGTTTTGCAGTGTCATGAGTACTAGTGAAAGCCATACTTTCTTTTTGCTTTTTCTTAGAAATTTGGTGTGCCTCATAAGTCTGCAAATTTCCAACCAATTGATCGAGCTTGAGGGTATCAACATTTTGAGCCTCCTCAATGGCTGTCACCTTTGATTGGAACCTCTCGGGAAGGGACCTCAAAATTTTTCCCACAACTTTAGCTTCCGGGATTTTTTCACCGAGAGTGAAACAGGAATTCACGATATCACTGAGTTTTGCATAGAAATCATCAAACATCTCATCGTCGCGCATAAAAAGGGTTTCAAAAGCAGATGTGAGACGTTGAAGTTTTGACCTTTTGACAGGGGTAGTTCCTTCGTGAATTGTTTCAAGAATGTCCCATGCCTCTTTTGCTATTTCACACGTGCAAATTCGACGGAATTCTTCAGGTGTGACAGAGCAAAAGAGGGAGTTGAGAGCCTTGCTGTTCCAACTCGAGTTCTGGTAATCAGTTGTGTCCCATTTATCAAGGGGTTTAGGAATATCAATACCATCTATAGTGACAGTAGGTTCACTCCACCCAAAGACTACGCAGTGCCAAACTTTCTCATCGATGGATTTTAAAAATGCTCTCATACGAGCTTTCCAATAAGAATAGTTTGTACCGTCTAGTAAAGGGGGTCTATGAGTCGAGTTACCTTCACGAATAGAATCCATAATACTAGTCACACAAAATCACACTCCTATAGTTTTGAAAAAACAAAGAGTGACCCGCTCTGATACCAATTGAAAATCCTATGTGATTCGTGATTAGATAAAGATAAACAATATTCCAAATCCCAAAAATTCCAAAACACTCAAACTAAAATCAACAAGCACTTACGAGAGTGATTTTAGTTTGTTTGTTTTTAGGAATAAATAATAAATCAACACAATGATTTTTTACGTGGAAAAACCACAATTGAAGAACCTTCAATTGTAATCAAAAACCACGGGCGAACCGCCACTAATCAATCCACTACTGAAGGACTACAAGGTTACAAAGAAACCATACAAATTACCCAACCTAGTCAATTTGTCTCTGAATCTTCTGTAACTCTTTCACCACGCCTTCGCCACGGAACTGATTCTGAAGTTGGTTCCACTCCTCAACTTCACTTGTCGAATTAACGACTACGTAAAGAAACAAACACCTTTTGAGTCTTTACGTAATGATCTTCGGATCTCACCGAAGAGAATACTCTTGAATATTAAGTATCAACCTCTTTGATGTATGAATATCAACTCATGAGTTTTAGAACTCTCTCAAGAACATCAAAGAAAACTCATCAAACTCTCAGAAGAAAACTTCAAACACAACTCTAGAATTGTTGAATCTGATCTAGCAAAAGTTAGATTGGTTTTAGGAGAAAACCATCTACTTATAGAAAACCAAAAAGAGTCCTAGATCTGAAGGAAATCAAACACCTGAAGCCAATCTGCGAATTTTGGAAAAGCTGTCATCGCGCGGTCCGCTCGAGCGTGGGTCTTCCCGCTCGAGCGGAGACTTCAAAAATTCGTGATTCATACAGCCTTCCCGCTCGAGCGTCCATTGCCCCGCTCGAGCGGGGAATCACTCCATCCAGAATCTTGTCAGTCTTCGCAGAAAATGCTGAGGGCTTGCACTCCCCGCTCGAGCGTTACTTTCCCCGCTCGAGCGGGGCGACCAAATTAGGAAAAAACTGGAAACTCCAAACTAAAAACAACCTTGGTTTTGCTACACGGATTTTGACAACCAAGGGTCCTAACAGTATTATCCCATCTAAAAAAACATTCGTATTCTAACAAATGTTTGTTAATGTTATAACGAAACAAACGAAAGCAAGAAAGTAAAACAAGAAATCACACAAAAATATGAAACTATATGTGGTTCGGAGGATGACTTAATCGAGTGTGATTGTGTCGATCTATGTTTGTGTGGAAATCTTGGTACACCACAATTGCGATTGAATGTTGAAATGCAAGCCTCAGCTGAGCAATCATCAAAGCAGTATCAAACACTAAGTGCATGGAACACACCAAATAGAGTGCTAACTGATCTTGAGTAGTGGCCAAAATTGGCCATTGTGTCCCTATTGGTGGCAAAACTTGGCTCACTCAGTGCTGATCAAAGGAGAGAAATAATATGCACCAAGCAACAAAAGAGCGTTGAAAATGTACGAGCTTGTAGAAATGAGGATTCGGTTGAACTACATATGGAAGACATACAATCTGGCAAGGGTGAATGTCCTGATGGTGATACACCTGCTATATCAGGTAAGCCTCTACAAGTTTAGAGCTCTTTAGTTAAAGAAGACATTAACAAGGTGTCAAAATTGAAGTATAAAATAGGTGCCCATAAGATTGAGAACCTAGTAGATGGCATGTACAATGTCCCTGTTGAGATCTCAAAAAAAGGCTTTTCCTATTGGGAAAATGCCTTGGTTGGATACTTCATTGATAAAAAATTCTCTTTCCATTATGTGAAAACTTGAATAGAGAACTTTTGGGAAAATTTGCTTGAGGATGTTGTCTCTATTGATAATGGCTTTTTTATTTTTAAAATAAAAAGTGAAGAGGCTATGGACAAAATTTTGGAAGATGCCCCCTAGTACGTTAGGGCTAGATTGATTGTTGTTAAAAAAAAATGGCAACTTCGACTAAAACTAAGTGTGGATTTTCAAGTGTGCCATTATGGGTGCAATTGTATAATGTTCCTTTGGAGCTTTGAGCTGAAGAGGATTTGGGTCACATTGCTAGCATCATGGGAACTCCTCTTTATTTGGATGAGCCTACTTTCAAGAAAAGCAGACTTACGTTTGCGAGAGTATGTATTGAAGTGCCAGAAAATAAAGAGATCCAGAGTCTTTCAAAATAAATCTTGGTTATGGTGACCCATATGAGATTCAAGTTGAGGTTCCATGGAAGCCTCAAAGGTGTGATGTTTGCAAAACTTTTGGTCATACCATTAATTTGTGCCCTCAAAAGCCAAAGACCTTGAACCCTCCCTCTTTTCAAACAAGAGTGGAGAGTCAAAGAGACTAAAATACAAATTCCGACCAAATGTGAAGTGGTGAAGAAAAAGAGGAGAGATGGTGAGTAAGGTTCAACGACAGTGACAAACAAAGAGAGACAAACACAGTCTTCCGCCCCTTCAACATCTAATGACTTTGATGTCGTTGAATCGTGTGATATGGGAGAGTTAGGGAATGGAAAATTAAGTCGAGTTGGTGTGCTAAATGAAGAGCCTAAAAAATAGAGGGAGTTCATATCCAAGTGACCCCAGCAATGGGGAGACTACAAAGGAGGATAATAAAAGAAAACTCTAAGCGAAACTTCATAATTTGAAGAGTGCTAGAGGGAAATTTTGAATTATTTTTGTTGTGAATATTGTGTTTGTCTTCTATAGACTTAGTTTTGTTTCTTTTGATGGAATAGTTTTTTTATTTTTTTATTTTTTTATTTTGTTCTCCCTCAAAAGATGTGTATTGAATTTCACTATATATCTTTCTTTTTTTAGTTATAATATAACTTACTTATCCAAAAAAATATATATATGTGGTTTGACTAGGGGTGTAATTTTGGCCTAGCCCGCTCTGGCCCCGCTTGGCCCACTTGGGCTTGGGCCCGGGCCGGTCCATGTCGGGCCTTGCGGGCTCCCGCCAAAAATCGGACCAAACCGGGCAAGGCCGCGGGTCAAAAAATTAGGCCCAGGCTTAGGGGCATTCAGGCTTAGGGTGGAGTTATGGACAATGTGGGCTTTGGCTCAAACCACCACACATGCATGTTGCCGTCCGTGCGTGGTTGGGTCCTAATATCAATTTTTTTTGATAAAATTTATTTGAATTTTCCCCAAAATTCTTGCAGGAAAATTTGAATTTTGCACCAAACAGTTTGAATTCCAATTTTTGGTCCCAACCAACTATCTCAACAAATTGCACCGGACAGATTCAATCCAAATTATTCTGCACCTGTTTAGTTCAATATCAGACCTGTTTAGTTCAAATTTGAACATGTTCAGATCTGCCAAATAGTCACCAACTTTCCTATAAATAGAAGATCTTTCCAGCAGATTTTCTCATTCAATTCACTTTCCGTTTTTGCTCTCTTTTTGTATTATTCTTCATACTAATTTTTAGATAAATTTTTGAGAGTATAGAACACAGGTTCTAGCTCGCTGAAATAAATTGTTTTTAGTGCTAATACATTCTGTGTAAGATCATTGTATATTGGGAGATAGATGCCATTATTCTGTAAGCATCTGAGTGGGGCGAATCTGTTTTAAGGACAGAGTGTCACACACTCGATTTGATCATTCTTGTTCTTAGATTATTTCGGTAAATAAATTCTATAAGTAATTCATTTTGTTTATTTGATTTGTTCCAAGGTTTTTATTATATATAGAAAATTATTCCAACAATCATCAGGTCCCACAATGACTCCAACGATGATGTCTTTGAAACCTAGTTCAAACCTGGTTCAGGCTGGCAACCGATTATCCTGGAACTTGAGCCTACGGATGCAGTGATGATACCTCGGAGTATTTTTTTTTTTTTTTCGTTCAAAAAAAAAAAAAAACTATTGTCCAAGGAACAGTCCGAATATTATTAGCGTGAAGATTATTATGTTTCATCAGATTTGAGTGTAGGAATTAATCCAAAAACTATAAATTTCAATTATCATTAGTATAAATATTATCATGTTGTTCCAATTTCATTGTCCAGAAGCAATCTAAATATTATTGTCCAAGTAAATGGATGCGAAATCGTTAGAATATTTTCATGTTTTCTAGTTTAGTCCAGAAGCTATCAAAATATTATTGATGAGTTCAAAGGATTAAAAAATTGGTACGCATATTATCATGTATTTAAATTTTAATCCATAAATAATTCAAATATTATTGGAACAAATGAAAATTTGATCGAGCCTGGTGATTGACTACGTGTTGGTGCTTGCAATCAGGTAAATCATAGTTCAAGCATGGTTAAGTTAGAAAGTTTTCTCGACTAGTGTCCTAAGAGATATGGTATGACTTAGGAATAAAGCCTATATCAAAAATGGCAATCTCAAAGTTTAGGAAAACATAAATGTTCAAAATTTTAAAAAAATTGCCATTATTTACGAAAATTATTGTTCATATCAAATGAGAAGAGAAAAATTGGGATAAAATGTACCGTTATAGATAAATGAAAAGTTGCGCAACTAATTTAAGGGTGCATGCAGATTGGATTGATCCGATTTTAAAGTAAATTAGAATCGAATCATAAGAAGCAATTTCAAAAAAATTAAAACTATAATCGAACTGTTAAACTGTAGAATTGGATCAAAACCGAACTATAAAAATCAATTTGATTTAGATCGATTTTACGGTTCTAGAAATTTGATATAACAATAAATATAATATATTGTTAGTAAACAAATTAATGAAAATTAATTGGTTAAGTTGGTTAGAATTTATCAGTATCACAATGAAGGTTTCAAATCTTATAAGAGACTTTTTATATTTTAATTTTTACGTATAAAAATATTAAAAAATAATAAACAAATTTATCAAGGTCTAATTCAGTTCGGAGTCATAACCAAAGCCTTGGAATTAAGAACTAGACCGATTTGAACGACTCTGCTATTTTCAAAACCATAACCAAAGCTAATAAAAACCAAACTAGCCTGACAATTTAGACCGAATTAAATCAATTGAGCAGTTCCACTGATTTTTTTTTACACCCCTAAGCTAATCTATTGTTTGCTTTTTTTTTTCTTTTTTTTGCATGATCATTTGGTAAACAGCTTGAGATTTTACATTGGGGTCTGCCTCAATAATCTAGACAGTAGCTAGCTTCCAAGGGTGTCCAAAATATTTTTGTCAAAATTAACTGTACAAAGTTGCGTAACTAATCTACTATGTGTTCACTCCGATTGTAAAACTGATTGCATTGTACTCTGATCATGAGTCTACCTCTTGTGCTGAGAGTTGGTATATTCTTTTCTTATCTCGGTGGTGGATTCCTTTCTTTCAGTTGGAGTAAGTTTGGCCTGCACACACCTAAGAGTTGCAATAATACCACCAATAAACACACTTTTTTCTGGATAAAAAAAAATAATAACAATCTATTGCCTGCTCACCAATATTTTGTCCATTTTTTTAGCAATAAAAGCATGAGTTTTTATATTAAAAAATTATATTTAAATAAAAACTAATCAAAATAATTAAACTTTCATGAAAATTATGCCTCATGCCACATCTTTCACACATGCCAGACACGAAGTCATTTTAATTTAACAGTGAAAAGCTTTGTAGGCCGTGTAGTAGTCTAGAATGTGAGCTGAATTTCATCCTTTCAAAAGCAGCTACCACCTTTTGTATTTATCTTTTATTTTCTACTGAAGTTCATAACAATCAGGGACGGAACCAAGATTTCATTACCGGAGGGGCCAAAAGAAAAATAATTTTTTTTCACCATATAACCAGAATACACATGTATATATGATATATGAATTATATATATATATATAAATTGTAAATACCGTATAAGTAATTTCTACTATGATGAATATTTTTTTTTTTTTGATATATAGAATAGAAAGAAAATTCAAGATGAAAGCAGAAGACATATATATTTTTTATACTGTGGGTCATTTCATATATAAAATGATTTATATACATATATATTTAAAATTCTATGACAAACAATAATATTCACAGAAACAGGGAGGCCATGGCCCCCCTTAGTCTTCTCCTAGTTCCGTCCCTGATAACGATATATATATATATATTATGATCGGCCAAAAAAAGACCCATTTTTATTGATAAATCTAGAAGAAAAACAGAGCAACATACATTTATAAAAGGAAAAAAAAAAAGTGGAAGAAGTATCATAGCGAAATTGACTTTATTTCAATTAAATTGGCACAACATGTCGCATCACATGTAAGTACAATACTACTCTGAGAAAACACTTTTGATCAAGCATATAGGCTTTTTGTGTCAATTTGATTCTTATAATTTTAATTATATTAATTATTTTATTTATTTTTTATATTATGTCAATTTAATTTAATTAATAACATTCAATAAAAATTAATAGAAATTTAATTTTTCCTTTCAACCAATTTTTATTACCGACTTAAAAGTTGTAGGTTGTAGTAAAAAAGTGCAGCCTTAATAAATTTGTCATAATTATAGTATGATAATCTTTGCTTATTGCATGTTTAACCCAACGACACGGTTTAATATATTCTATTATCTATCTTTATTATATAATACACATAAAATAATAAATAAAATATAATTAAAATTTAGTAGTTTAAGCGACGGAGCCCTATACTCTTATTTTCTTTATTAATTCAACTTTTTTTATTTCTATCAATTAAAAAATGGTTAAAATTGTGTCCAATATAAATAATTCGTTCTGTACATGGAAATAAATTATTTCACCTGTTATGAAATTTTAAAGACAAAAGTAATCGTTGAAAAATGAAATCAGACGATAAATAAAATATAATAAAATTTGAATAGTTGAAACGGTGGCGCCTGTACTTTTATCTTTCTTTATTAAAGTAATTATTTCACTTTTATTAACAAAAATTTAAAAAATTTAAAGCGGAGTAAATTGTCAACAAAATAAACAGCACGTTCGGCGTAAAGCAAAAGAGGAAAAAACAAAAAGGCCAAATTGTCTCTAATGTAAATAACTCGTTCGGCGCAAAGAAGTAAACAAGTCCACCGATTTTGAAATTTTTTTAAGGTCGAATTTATTTCAAATTTAAAACTGAATTTAATTGTTAGGTTTGGTTCGTCAAGTCCATTACAAATTTTATTTTGATAATTTAAATTATTTATTTTGTAAAATTATGTGTGTTTATCATTTATAAAAAAAAATAATAAATAAATTTGATTAATCTAAGACTCTATTTTCATTTTATTGCATTTGTCTCAATAAAAAAAAAATGAATAGTCTATATTCAAAATACATTTGTTATCTATTTTTTAAAGATAAACGCAATAAAGTGAACAGATTAAAATTACCATATCGATTTAATTTTTTTATGGATGAGCCCTACAAAATAAACAGCTCATATATTATCAAAACAAAATCGTGGCAAACTCCATGAGTCTGAACATAACGATCAAATTCAAATTTAAACTTGAGAGAAACTCAACATTTTTAAAAACACAGTATCAAAAGTAATTGTTAGAATATGAGATTGAAAGGATAAACAAAATATAATAAAAATTAAATAATTTAAACAGTGGAGCCTATACTTTTACTTTTCATTTCTTTTTTATAAATTTAAAGCAAAAAAAAAAAAAAATGGTCCCAAATTGTATATCATATAAAAATAGAGGTAAACTATCAATACGTCTTAATAGTTGGATTTAATTACCACCAAGGACTATCGGAAATAAGTTCTAATAAAATCGTTCCTAAAAATAATTTTTTGGGACCATTTTTTGCACGTGTCGTTAAAAATTGACAATTAGTGACTTTTTTTTATCATAATTTTTATAAATTGTCGCTAAAATTTACAATTAGTGACATTTTTCTATGATGAATTTTTTAAACTGACATTGAAAGTTGAAAATTAGTGACTTTTTGTGACAATTTTTTTAAACTGTCACTAAAACTTATAATTAGTGATATTTTCTGTCACAATTTTTAAATTATCGCTGAAAATTAACAATTAGCGACTTTTTTAATAGTGTTTAATAAAAAATGCCATTAATTTTGATAAGACCTATTGAATAATAAATCTACTTATTAAATTCGTCTATAAATAGGGCCTTGGGCATACAGAAATAACAAGTACACAAACTATGAACTTTTGAAGACAACATGTCAAAAGTTGTTGCTACAACTCTATAAAATGGTTTAGAGCTGAGCAAAGTGCAACCACTCCGAACCAGAGTCTTGGAATCAATTCTCGTATTCCTTCACAATTGTCACAGTTTTCATCATCCTTCCCTGTGAATACATAGATGGGAACCCAATACCGACGCTCATATTCAAGGGACGTCCTTCTACGTTCCATGCATTTGTAGCGTTTCTTATGTTTGCCTTCTCTAGCTCATTGAATGCCTTGTTAATCCATAACAAGCCATTAATCCTCGCCAAGTTTTGTCAATGCATTTCAATTGCTTTGATGATATCGGCTCTCTCTTTGTTGCTTTGGGCAATGATAAATTTCACATTTTTTGAGTCCATCCATGTAACTTAACATGGTTCTGATTTTGTAATTTTCACCATCTGTGTGTGTGTAACTTTGCTATTGTAATACAAAGATATGAATAATCATAAGTTTGAATAAGCCATATATATAGATTAATTTCACTTCATGTCTTAAATTATTCCTATTTTTTTTATTTATATTTCACCTTTAAATTATCAATTTTTATTTAATCCCTAAAGTTTTTAAGTTTTGTTCATGTGATTCAATTAAAAACAATTATACAAATCAATAATTGTTGAAACCTAATTTAATGAAAACAAGTTATTTCATAATATTAACAATTTAAATGGTATATGAAAAAACACTCATTTTTCTTATTATTTTGTTTAGGGAGATTTATTAGAAAATTCTTTTTTAAGTGTTTGTATCTCAAGTAGTCCATAAGATATTCTTGTATTCCAATAAGTCCTATTATTTTAACATTTGATCTATCAAATTTTAATTCTCATATTTAAAGTATTTTATGGTCATTTCTACCCTTACAAATATTTTTTCAACGGTTAGCAATTTGGTGATGAGAACATTCATATTTTACAATGTGAATATTCACATTGATGTGTGAAAGTTCATATTGACAATGTGAACATTCACATTGACATGTTAACAGTTACACTGATGGTGTTAACATTCACATTGACGATGTGAATATTCACATTGACAATGAGAACATTCACATTACGGAACATTCATACTGTAAATGTGAATATTATTCAGGATATTTTGGTAACTATGTCACCAATAGGACTTATTGGAATATAAGAAAATAATGTGAACTAAATGGAACATAAGTAGATGAAAAGGGATTTATGAAAAAGTGCCTTGTAATGCTCCAAATTTCTAGCCCAAATGAAAATACAACAATCATGGCTCTTTCAAGGAAAACTAAATATAAATCTCCAAACTTACATTACATGATACAATAGTTCTTCATGCAACAATACATTAATCCAACAACAAGTAAATAAACAAATAAATACCCCCAAGGGTTTACAAGTTTTCAAGGCTTGAGCTTGGTTACATAAAACGGTTATTCAAACCCACACATATACAGCCCTTGGCTTACACACAGAGTCACAGCAAAATGAGAGTCTTGTACTTTCAACACACATTTCCTTGCCTGTAGTTATGCGGCATCACCACATCTTTTCCTGCACAAAAATCTCGTAGGGTGAGCATAAAGCCCAGTAGTTAACAAAGTATATACATTTTATACGAGTCTTAAGAGATGAAATGCATATGCCACGCTATGCTCTTTTGAAAGAAAATCACATCTTCATCTTTGAAAACCCTCATGCTCAATGATGTCATGCCATTTCAATTCTTCAAAACTTAACAATTCATTTCAAGAGCGGTAAATACGACTCTGGTAATCTCTAGGTCGGTGTCTGCAAGTAGACTATACAAGTGCTACCAATTTGTCATTTTTACCGGTATTAACCGAAAGGCTCGACACCTATCCGCGCGGGTTTTCGGTCTTTCACCCCGGACTCTTAGGCCAACTTATTCAATATCATCTACACCACACACCACCTATCAAGACTTACCAACGTATTTACCCCAAAATCATTCCATGAAAACTTGTTTCTCAACATTCTTTTCTCAAGGCAATTTTTCAAATCAACTTTCAAAGTCTAATGTAATCAAATGAATTGATATGCCAATAACACAAGATGAATGTAAATACTTTTATTCCAATTCATCATCCAAGGAATAACACAATTTCCTCTTCTCAAGTATCCTCAACAATTAGTCATTTCAAGACTATTTCAACGTTCTGAACAATAATGTCCAAAATGAACAATAATTCTCGTATGCCCTGAAATTCATCATTTATATAAATATAAATACGAAATTTTCCAAACATCCATTTATTTTGACACACAAAATAAATATAACAATATCATTCATGGATTTTCAGTCTCTTAAAAAAAATCTCCAAATTCTAGATTTTCTCACCAAAACTATACAACTCAAATCTTTTAAAAGAAAACCTTCCAAAATCATCTTTTCCTCAATCAACGAAGATTAAAACCCATAAGATCATTTTAAAGAACAACAGACAAACCCACTTTCAAAATCGCTCAACTTCTTGAATCAACAATCAATTTTCAAAGCTATCGAAAGATGATTTCGAAAATCATATAGATTTTGAATATATATATAATTCTAAGAAAATCCCTACCTCAAGTTTTGAAGAAGAAATGAGATAAAATTCCCAAAATCAACGGTGTCGAAACTCGATCTTCACCAAACACAACGAAACCCTTGAGAAGTTAACCAACTTTGATGAAGAACCTATGGCAGAACTCTAATGGATCTTGAAAAATCAAGGTTTTGATCCAATTTGGCGTAGGGAAAAGTAGAGAGAAGGGAGAGGAAATTTTTTAAGAGTGATATACAAAAGTGATCTGAAATATCAAATTCACAAACTGATATAACATGGTCCGCTCAAGCGTGGAAAGCCCCGCTCGAGCGTCGAATACACTTTCCCAGTACTTTTGCAGACAAGTCAAACTTCTAGAACCAAACATTCTCCGCTCGAGTGCATAAACGGCCGCTCAGGCGGACAAGCAACTTTGAATGCATTTTGTATTTTTGTTTCGGTGGCGCTGCCCTCGGACTTACCAAAAGGAGTTGCCCCCTAGACTCCTGCGAGCTAACCCGGCAGCTCGATCCCCGACCGGCCCAGTCGAAGTGGCAAAACATGAAAGAAGGATCGAAATCGGGATCGCTACATGCGCCGTAAACTAAACTCCATAACTAATTTAGTAAGTGTTTGTTTGTATGACTTAAATTATTCATATTACAAAATTATATGTTCCCCGATCAAATTGAAGGGCAAATTTCATTTATACCCCTATACTTTTACACGATTTTCAATGACCCCCCGGACTACTCTTATTTTCACGCATACCCCCATACTATTTAAGTTACTATCAATTTTGCCCCTACCGTCACATTTGAAACGGAAAAAGTGAAAAAAATTACATTTTGGCCCCAAATTTTAAAAGAAAGATACAAACCCACCTTTTTCTACCAGCAAACCACCACCACCAACCACCACTTCAAGCCCTTCTATCGCCTTCATCATAACTCCGTTTCGTCTCATTTTTATGTCGTTGGATTCAACTAACGGGCTAGTTTTTGTATCACATCTCACACATCTCATTCTTCCTCTTTTTGCATACTATCAGAGCTCCGAAAGTGGATTAAAAAAAAAAAAAAGACTTTTCTTCTCATTTTCGACTTTTCTTCGAGCCATTTTTTCGAACTTTATATCTTTCTCGATTCTTAACGGTTCTACTTCATTCTTTCGCCATTCTCTTCACCTTATTTCCTACTTCACCCTACACTACCTCGTTTTCTCATTTCTTTGTGTAATGGGCAATTTTAATATGCTGAAAGTTGTCTGAAAACTAACTCTGAAAATTTCAAAACATTCGTCTTTTGTTTATTTCTCCTCCATCTTCCTTATTCTTCTTCTTCTTCTTCTTCTTCACTTATAACATGATGTAGAACATGGTTCTAGGTGGTAATGGAACTGGTGATGGTGGTGGTGGCAGTGGCGGTAATGTAGTTCGGTGGCGGTGAAGTTGGTGGTTCGGGTAGTGATCTTCTTCTTCTTCTTCTTCAATTATCCATCTAAGTATTTTCTTTATTTTAGTGAGAAAGATGAGAGAAAACACAATTCAATAATCATAATATCATATTTTCCACCACAAAGAGATCTAGAGAGAGAGAGATGGCAAATATTGCTATGTTAGTTGCAGAGGAGTATGAGGGAAAGGTGAAGAAATCAGGACAAAATGAAAATGGGTTTGAAAGTGATCAAGCAGTCAACTTGTTTTCTGCTGTATCTGTCTAGGTTCGTAATCGGAGGAGGCTACATGATGATGATGGGTCTTCTTGGATCATGATAACGACGAAGAATTTTGGGAAAGAAAAGAAGAAGAAGAAAATCATGGAGATATTCAATTTCAATAGGGTTGTTATGGAGATAGATTATTGATATATATATATGTAGAAAGTTGATATATATCTATTCATCAATTTCATCACCTTCACGAACTTCACCAACATCACCACCCGAACCACCAACTTCACCACTACCGAACTTCATTACCGCCACTATGAGCATTACCATCACTACCACCTTACAACACCAAACCCATCTTTTTCACAACCAAGTTCCATTATCGCCATCATGAGCACTACCATCACCACCACCTTATGACACTAAACCCACCACCATCGCAGGACCGCCACCACTACCATTATCAGTTCCATTACCACCTAGAACCATGTTTTACATCATGTTATAAGTGAAGAAGAAGAAGAAGAAGAATGAGAAAGATAGAGAAGAAACAAAGAAAAGATGAATGTTTTGAAATTTTCAAAATTAGTTTTCGGACAACTTTTGGCATACCAAAACTGCCCATTACATGAAGAAGTGAGAAAGCGAGGCAGTGTAAGGCGAAGTAGGAAGTGAGGTGAAAAGAATGGCGAAAGAATAACCGTCAAGAATCGAGAAAAATATGAAGTTTGAAAGATGGCTCAAAGAAAAGTCAAAAACAAGAAGATTTTTTTTATTTTTTTTATAAACTTTCGAAGCTCCGATAGCATGCAAAAAGAGAAAGAACGAGACGCGTGAGATGTGATACGAAAATTAGACCGTAAGTTGAATTCAACGACGTAAAAATAAGGCGAAACAGAGTTATGATGAAGGAGATAGAAAGGCTTGAAGTGGTGGTTAGTGGTGGTGGTTTGCTGGTAGAAAATGGTGGGTTTGCATCTTTCTTTTGAAATTTGGGGCAAAAATGTAAATTTTTTAAAAACTTTTTCCGTTTCAAATGTGACGCAAGGGAAAAATTGATAGTAACTTAAATAGTATGGAGGTACACGTGAAAATAAGAGTAATTTGGAGGGTTATTGAAAATCGCATAAAAGTATAGGGGTATTAATGAAATTTGCTCCAAATTGAACCACATTGACAGAAATCAAAAATTTTATAAATTAAATAGATGAAATTAGTAATTTAAAGATGAGATAAAAATTTAAGAATAATTTGAAGAATAAAAGTGAAACTAACTTGGAGCCCCTCCAGCCATTCATCTAGATTGGAGGGTGTTATTCGGGCCCATGGGGCTCACCACGGGTCCCTTTTTTATGATTCGAACTATTCATTTTCTCAAGCATTTTGTTTATTTTATTCAACAAAAAAATAAGTCGATTCGATAATCGTAAGCTATTCAATTCATCGCGTTTGCACAAAAATAAAAAAAAAAAGACGACAATTGTGTTTTTAAAAATGTACCATTCATTTTTTTACTAACAAACGCGATGAATTGAATAGGTTACGATTATCGGATTGACTTAATTTTTTGTGTGAATGAAATACACGCAAGTGTCCAACAAAATGAACGGTTCGAATTATCGAAATAGGGCCCGTGGTGAGCCCCATGAACTATAACAACGCCTTCCAGTCCAAATTAAGGACTAGAGATAGGGATGTAATTGGTTCAGTATGGTCGGTATTTTGGTAAAAAATTTCACTAAACCGTTAATGTCAGTTTTATTATTTTAAATACTGATACAAACCGTTTCTACCATAAAACCACACCGAATTGAACCAATTTAATCAATCTAAGACTTTTCAAACTTGAACCACTTTTAAATATAATCACTAATCTATATAAAAACATTAATTAGTTAATCTGTATGTGCTTATGTGCTTATGTGGAGTGAAACTAAGTGTTTTGTGATATGGAAATGTAAGAATTGTTGTGATGAGACGTGTAAGATGAGATTCAAGCACATTTGAGTTTGTGTGCTAAATTGTTTACTTCTATCCTTAATTAGGATGCTAGGGAGAGATCAAGCTCATAGTGTTAGAGGCTGGAGACGCCGTAGGCCTCACCAAGGCATGCATGAAGTACCAGTCCACGAGGTTTCGGTACAAGAGGAAGGGTTCGGCTAAGCTAATGCGGCCGAGCAAGCAGGCCAAGCTAATGTGGCTAAGCAAATGGGAGAAGTAGGAGTCCCCAAACAAGCGGGTCATGCCGCAATAGATGCCTTAGCCTGAGAGATGACGGGGGCTTTGAGAGAGTCAATGAACATGTTGAAGGCGGAGAATCATGCCCGAGAGAATGCCATGGAGTCAAGGGTGACTTTCCTTACTCGGGAGTTCTTGCGGGCCAAGCCGGATGAGTTTCACGGTGGCCTCGAGCCCAAGAAGGTGGATAAGTGGCTTGAGAAAATGGTGAAGACATTTGAGATGCTTCACATTGAAGATAGTGAACTAAGGGTGACTCTAGCAAGTTACTACCTCAAAGGGGATGCGGGCCAATGGTGGAAGTACGCTAAGGATAGAGTGGAACCGACATGGGAAGCTTTTGTCATTGCTTTCCAAGACAAGTACCTACCTCCCATTGCTAGGGAGAGATTGAGGTAAGACTTTCAGAACCTCAAGCAACTTAACCTATCTATGGCCGAGTTTGAGGCGGCCTTCACTAGTTTGTCCTGGTTTGCACCAGAGTTAGTAGCAACGGAGGAGCGCCGTTGCATAGAGTTTGAGAAGAGATTAAGAACGAAGATTTTGTCCAAGGTTTCTAGAAATATAATCCAGAACTATAACCATCTTGTGAAGGCGGCAACACATATAGATATTAACATACAGGCTAAGGAAGAGAGACTTCGGCCCAGAAAGAAGAACATGGGCACTTCTTCATCCTAACCCCAATCACAACAGTCTAGATTTACCTTTCCATTTCCAAGTGCTGCCATATGAAGGAATGCTCAGGGGAGTTTTACCTGTTTCAAATATGGCCAACCGAGTCACAAGGCTAATTCTTGCCCACAGAAGGAAGAAGGGCAATAGATGTTATCACCACCACCACTTAACTGATCTCAGAGTCAGTCCTAGAGTAAGGGGTAAGGACCTACTTGCTTTCAGTGCGGTCAGTTGGGGCACTTGAGGAGAGCTTGCCCACAATTGGGAGGCGCATCTAGCGCATCAGGGTCGAGGTAGACTTAGAGCCATTAGCAGGCTCATTTAGTTCAGACCTCACGAGCCAATCAAGGAGCCGCTTCGGCTCAGTCAGTACAGCAAGCCTATGCTTTGAGAGATGAGCAGGTTGATTAAGAACCACAAGGGTGCATGTATGCTGTTACAGCACCAGAGTAGTTGCCAGGATCCTCCATTATTAGAGGTATTTTTATTGTGTGCAATTCTTTGGCTAATACGTTGATAGATACGAGTGCGTCACATTCATTTATATCTTCTGCTTTTGCTTCTGCATTGGGGTTAGAGGTGGCTCAATTAGCGTCTCCACTTAGGGTAAAGTCACCAGTTGGGGGTAAGGTCGACTTGGATCGGAGATGTTGTGGTTATGAGATAGAGATTGCCAGGCGTCGACTTCCTTTTGCATTTTTGTTGCTAGATATGTCAGAGTTTTGATGTCATCTTGGCCATGGATTGGTTGTCTTTGTATCGAGGTGTTATTGACTGTTATCGTCAGAGGGTTATGGTGCGCACCTCGAGTGGTAACTATTTTTATTTTCTGGGGAACTGAACTGATAGAGTGTTACCACCAGTTTATGACCTTCGTGGTAAGGGTGAGCTTAGTTGTCTTCTTGCAACTCTCTTGGATAGTGATAGTGATGGTGCCCGAATGGAATTGCTGAGGGTAGTTTATGAATACCTAGATGTTTTTCCCAAGGATCTTATTAGTTTGCCACCCTATCGAGAGATCGAGTTCTCCATTGACTTAGTGCCTGGCACGACACTGATATCAATGGCATCGTATAGATTTGCACCTGCCGAATTGCATGAGTTAAAGATTCAACTCCAATAACTTTTAGACAAGGGCTTCATTCGCCCTAGTACATCACCTTGGGGAGTGCCGACTCTCTTTGCGAAGAAGAAGGATGGGTTGTTACGGTTATGTATTGATTATTGCAAGTTGAATCGAGTTATCATTAAGAACAAGTATCCTCTACCCAGAATAGATGATTTGTTTGACCAACTTAAGGGGTCTCGTTGCTTTTCAAAGATAGACTTGAGATCGGAGGTACCATCAGTTGAGAGTTCGAGAGGAAAATATCCAGAAAATGGCCTTTCGCACGCGTTATTACCACTATGAATTCCTTGTAATGCCTTTTAGTTTAACCAATGCTCCTGCTTCCTTTATGGACTTAATGAACTGAATATTCCATGAATTCTTAGACAGTTTCATGGTCATCTTTGTGGACAGCATCTTGATTTATTCAACCTCCGAGGAGGAACACGAGGAACACTTGCGGATAGTGCTTGACTTGCTTATGGTGCACCAGTTGTATGCTAAATTTGAGAAATGCGAGTTTTGGTTTACTGAAGTGAAGTTTTTGGGACATGTTGTGTCGAGCGAAGGAGTAACTGTAGACTCCTCTAAGATAGATGCCGTGCAAGATTGGAAATAACCTAAAAATGTTTTTGAAATCTGGAGTTTTCTGGGGTTAGCCGGGTATTATTATCATTTTGTAAGGGACTTCTCTAGACTAACTGCATCGTTGACCAAGTTGACAACGAAGGGTGTCAAATTTGTATAGAACAAGACATGTGAGAAGTCATTCTAAGAACTTAAGACTAGATTGACCACCGCACCGGTTTTGATAATTTTGGAGAGAGGTTTGGGTTATACCGTTTATTGTGATGCGTCCCTGGATGGACTTGGTTGTGTCTTGATGAAAGAAGGGAAGATTGTGGCTTATGGTTCATGACAATTGAAACTCATGAGAAGAACTACCCCATCCATGATTTAGAGTTAGCGACGGTAATTTTTGCTTTGAAAATTTGAAGGCATTATTTGTATGGTGAGAAGTTTGTTGTTTTCTCCGACTATAAGAGCCTAAAATATTTGTTTTCCCAAAATGACTTGAATTTACTGCAACAGAGATGGATGGAATTTATCGAAGATTAGACTTCGAGTTACACTACCATCCGAGGAAGGTCAATGCAGTGGCTGATACCTTGAGTCGAAAATCTGTGAGTAGTTTGGCAATTGTGGCCATTCAGGAATAGGATATGCTAGGTGATATCGGTGAGTTTGATTTGCATTTGGGTGAGTCCAGCGAGGGTGCTACCTTGTTCAATTTGACTGCTCAACTTACCTTGATTAGTAGAGTCATAGAGCCACAACAGGATGATCGTTAGGTGGAGACAATCTGTGATAGAATCTCCAACGGGAAGGAAGAGAACGGTTTGAACATACACTCGGATTTGAGTATAAGATATCTAAACTATTTGTTTGTGCCAGAATCTTGTAGAGAAGAGGTTCTCCAAGAATTTCATCACTCACGCCTTGCGGTACATCTAGGAGGCACAAAAATGTATGATGATCTTAATTGCCAGTTTTAGTGGAGGGGTATGAAGTGAGATGTTGCTTTATTTGTTTCTAAATGCCTTATTTGTCAACAAGTGAAGACCGAGCACCAAAAGCCAGTGGGTTTGTTGCAACCTTTACCAATAGCCAAGTGAAAATATAAGCATGTTACCATGGATTTTGTAGTTGGGCTTCCTAGAACACAACAGGGCAATGATGACATTTGGGTGATTGTTGATAGGTTGACTAAGTCTACACACTTCATTCTGATGCGCACCGGCGACTTAGTTGAGCATTTGGCAAAGTTGTACATTAGAGAGATAGTTTGACTTCATGGGGTCCTTGTGACCATTGTCTCAGATAGAGATCCTTGTTTTATTGCACGGTTGTGGCAAAACCTTCAAGAGACATTGGGAACTAAGTTGACCTTTAATACCACTTACCATCCTTAGACCGATGGGCAGTCAGAGCATCCTATTCAGATTTTGGAGGACATGCTTAGAGCATGTGTCCTTGATTTCAAAAGGTCTTGGGAGAGGCACCTACCATTGATTGATTTTGCCTATAACAATAGTTATTAGGCTAGTATTGAGATGGCACCATTTGAGGCCTTGTATGTCCGACCTTGTAGATCACCAGGTTGTTGGGCCGAGGTGGGTGATGCACCGTTGTTCGGCCTGGAGATTATCAGGGAGACAACTGAGAAAGTTGCTCTCATTCGCAAAAGGAAGACAACTAAGAAAGTTTCTCTTGTGTTTGACAATAAATAGTTGAAATTGTAAACCACTTGTTGTTATGATTGTTGTTGTCTTTTGAGCATGAGAACTATTGTAGGATTGTTACAATTGTTGTTGAACTCGTGCTTATGATTATCATATTTATAGTTGTTGGATTGTGGCCTTGGCCCATGGAAAGATTTTGATAATGATAGAAAAATGTTGTTGAGATTGAGATCTCTGTGTTATAAGTGAATTGTTGCTATTGTGGATTCATTTTTTCATTAGTGTGATTGTTACCACTCAAAGCCTTGTTGTTGTTTGGTTCTTGTTCTTTAGACGTGTTGGTGAGAGGTGTAACCAAATTTTGATGGCGAAATTTCCTAAAGGGGGAGGTTGTGATGTCTCGGGTCTTCGGCTTGATTTGTATCATGTAGTAGAGTAGTATGTATCACTTTCGGTGTTTTGTTTACTGTATCGGGTTATTGAGATTCCTTTTTTACTCCTACTTAACCTGTCTTAACTTTTCTAGGTCGAAAACTTTGAGTTTTGGGCATTGGAACTTGCCTTGGTTTGCAAAATCACATTCTGAGTTTCTGGGCAAAACCGCTCATGCGGAATTGAAAGTCGCCCGAGTGGATCCTCACAGAGTTTTCCAAAACATTTTAGTGTTTTCTAGGCACAAAATCGCTCGAGCTGATTTTGGGTTCCGCTAGAGCGGATTTTGATGTGTTTTTGAGGCTAAAATTTCCACTCGTGTGGATTGGAAATTTCGCTCGTGCAGAATTGAAACCACGTGTCTATCTCGATTTTTGTGCTCTTTTCCTCAAAATTGATGCCAAAAGTGTTTTTGGCTCAAATTTTCTTTTCTCTCTCTCTATATATATATATATATCCATCTATTCTCTCCCTTCTCTCTAAAAACACACCAAAAAAATCCAACTCTCTCTAAGATTTAGCTCAAATTTTCAAAAGTTTTAGGAGGCTTCTTACACCAAATAGAAGAGGGCGACGAGGGCTACGTTTATAATTAATTCGATCATGTTTTTGTTGACTTTGATTTCTAGGGTTTCATCATCTTCCTCTCCAAAGCTTGAGGTAGGGATAATCTTTGAGTTATATATACATTTTTGCAAGTTTATTCATGTTTTGTGTACTTCATCATGTTTTTGAGTTATGATTTTGGGTTGTTGAACCCTAGATGATGTTAAGAGTTGATTTCATCTATTTTTTCCCCCAAAACTCTTGAGAATATGAGTATGTTCTAAGGTGTGAGTGTTGTTTTGGAAAAATCTTTTCAAAAATGGAACAAAAACCTTGTTTTGATGGAAATCCTAGAGTTTGGGGAAATTGGGAAAAAGTTGTGAGATTGGCAAATTGATACTTGATAATTTACCATGTGGGGTAAATGATGGAGGAAATTCTATAGTTGTATCAAATGAAGTGATTTCATGAGAAAATGAGGGATTGTAGAATTTGAAAAGCTTGAGCTTATTGTTGTTATTGTGGAAGAACAAATACTAAAACTGATGTTTAACATGTGGAGAATTCATGAATGTTGTTATTGTTATATTGTCTCTTGAGAAAATATACTATAATGTTATATTGATAGGAGATGTGGAAATTTGATCACAATGGAGGATTGTGTGGATGGATGGATGAGAAATGGAGAAATTTCAACGCATTGATATAGAAAATATATTGCATTGGCACTTGATTTAATTATTATCACATTTTCGAATTGGCATTGTTGAGATATTTAAATGGAACCTTATTATTGCATTGGGCATTTGCATGGTCATTTCATTTTGTCATTGATACAATTGGATTTGAATATTGCCATAGAAAAAAGTATTGTTTTGAGAAAGGAAATTGTTTTGTGAAATAAGATCATATTAATTTTTTGGGGGGGCAAATACGTTGGTAAGTCCGAGTGGGGGGTGTAGTTGCTATTGGTTAAGTTGGCTTGAGTGTCCATAGTGAAACACTGAAAACAAGCACAGATGAGGTACCACGTGCCTTCCGATTAGCTACCAATAAAGTGAGGATTGGTAATGCTTGTTATGCCGACTTGCAGACACCAATCTAGGGATTACCTGAGTCGTATTTACCACCTCTGAATTGCTTTGAAATGATTGAATTGTTAAATTCTCAAGATTGCATTGTGCACAAAAGTTTCAAACGATAAAGATTTATGTTTTTGAACATGGCATGGCATATGTATTCATCCCATGTGATAGTATAAAATGTATATACATTGTTGAGATTTTCCTACTGGGCTTTGTACTCACCCCTATGGGATTTTTTACAGGAAATGATATGGTGATCTTACCAAGTTAGAGGCTTGGGATATGTTTTGAGAGCACAAGGCACTTTTTTTATCGTAATTATTTTTGATAAGCCTAGGGCTTTATATGTATGGGTTTGAAAACCACTTTTGTGTAACCGGATTTAAGCCTTAGAATTTGTAGCCTTTAGGGCATTTATTTGTACTCAACTTGTTATGCCACATGCTATAGATCATATACTAGGGAT